>JAGSMP010000174.1:0-410000 GCA_029286625.1 Parnassius orleans | reverse complement strand
GAATTATATAATATATAATATGCATATTTTATACATATAAACTTTTCTCTTGAATCATTCTATCTCTTGATGAATTTTAAAATACTTGCGTAGTTTAAAAGATCTAAGCGTACAGACGGCGGGAAGCGATTTTGTTTTATAGTATGTATAGAGATAATAGTGACAAACGAGCACACAGTCCACCTGATGGTAAGTGGATGCTGTAGCTCATAGACATCTACATTTATCCTCTATTAAGAATCCAAATGCATGTGCGTTGTCACCCTTCAGGAATAAGATGGAATACCTCGATCCCAAGCAGATTGCAGCACCCAGTCATTTTCTCTATTGAAATTTGGATGTTTTTTATTTTAATAGCATCGCAAATCACCCTTGGTAGGAATCGTTTTTTTTGCGAGGATATGTAATTTATCAAATCCGAGTTCCCAAAGCATCGGTGCTTCATCAGGGGAGGTACCACGCTCTTACCTATTTTGCCACCTAATAGCAGTGCCTGCTCTGCTGTGTTTCTGTCTGAAGGCTATACCCTTATACCCAAAGGTAGTTGTAGAGAACCAGAGATCCTTTTTACTGGAAAAGAGGCATTTCATCTTAGTCAACGAGGGTAGAAGTAGATGTCTATAGGCCACAGCAACCACATACTATCAGGTGGACTGTGTGGTGTGTGCTCGCTTGTCACCCTTATCCTATAAAAAATATATATATTACAATATCTAATTAATAACGTACAAGAATATTATACACCGGAAACATTTTTTTAGAATAAGGTAACTGAATGCTGTGGTCCTATGCTGATTAAGAATCCAAATTAATCCGTTAGGTAAGATCTCTTGTCCTCCCTGAGATTACCCTTTTACCCAATATAATTACAGGCTGTGAGACAGGTGGCGAATACCAAGAAAAAAATATTTGTACGTATTTAATCGTAAGTATAGAATTTTAATTTGAAAACGCATGTGTCGCCCTCTTTGTCTGAAGTTGTATGCAGGTGTCCATGGAGTGCAGTAGCCACTTACCATCAGGTGGACAGTATGTTTCTTCGTAACTTCATTTTATAAAAAAAATGTATGATTTAGAACTAAATCAGGCAGCTTTATCGCCTAAGTAAGTGTATGACGCGAGTAAATATCTTCTTTTCATCGGTCGTGGGTATTGGGCCGAGAAATCCCCCCCCCTCCACTCTCCCCCGCTTCAATTCTTTCGCGCTCATTGCCGCACTCTGAACACTATTAGGAAAATTCTGACTTATTGCTCCAGTACAGCTGCTCTCTTGTCTCGGTTTTGTGGCCCAAGTAATAAGCAATGTGAGGTTATATCAATTATACTTATATATTTAAATATTTTTTTTTACACTGCTTAAAGAAATTATGTGCAGGTGTGTTACTTGCCTAGCATGCCGTAAAAGGCGACCAGTGGGACGTTGCTAGGCACCTATCACTTCTTCCACAATTTTCCATCAGAACACGCGTTTTTTTTTGGCTGAACACAGTCTAAGTGGCTCGCTGCTTTTTGGACTCTTTTGGACTCTTCCTACCTCTTTGAAAAATACTAATCGAGGTGCTCTTCAAACTAGGTAAGAAATCATTTTATTTTATTGAGCGGATATTGGCAAAGTAAATTTTTCCAACTTTAATATAATGGATTTCCACAAAGTAACGCCTGATTCTATTAACTAAAAAGTTACCTTACTGTGCCGTATATTTGTCATCATCACCAACCCGTAATTTAGTCCACCGCTCAAGACAGGTCCTTCAGTATTTGTCTGGTTATTTTAAGTTGGATAAATTAACGTCCATTATTTTGTCGGAGGCGACCAAAATGTTTTAAATTTTTTTAACTACTAGAACATTTTAAGTATAAAGTATTCACATCAATGTATAGAATACAAAGGAACTTTAAATAAAAAACGGTAAACGTACTTAGAAAGATCATCGTATAAATTCATTATTTTTTAATTTAAAATATTTAGTGTAGGTCGCCCGCTTCAGCGTATGACTTACGCCAACAAGACGCCGCCCCTAGCGTAATGCATTGTGAAAGGGTGGATCGCTGCCGCGCGTGACATCGCAACAAATCCTCCAATGTGCCATCGCTAGACACTTTATTATAAAAATCTTACGCAAGCTTCTGCCACATCGGTAAAAAGTTGGCAATGTCGACGGAAAGTGTATATGAATGGAAATAGTTTATAAGTTGAAATGAACACGGAGTGCAAAATGGAATTGAAACTTGACTTAAAAAAAGAAACAGGATAAAATAATTTTACATTTCACACGCGCAGTGACTATGCTTTTCTCTTGCATGTGACAAGTTTTATGTTAGCAATTATTCATTTTCTTTATTGTATTTCCATATAAAAAAGGTTACAAAGGGGAGACTTAATGCCTAAATGCATTCTTTACCAGTTATTGCCAATTGCAACTATCTCTTTCACTCTTTTCGAACTCGTTCTTCTGTGTGTGGTTTCGAACAGTGCGCGTGTTGCTTACAAACTAACTTAGAAAATAATAGCTTAAACCATTGCTAACTGTGTAATTGTGTACTATAAACTTTATAAACATTATAATTCAAGTAAAAAGCTTTTAAAAATGAAATTTACACATTCATAGAAATTTTTTTTTTTTAGCCGGATTTGAACCAGCGACCTATGGATATTACCAACTAGTAATGCATAATTCTAATAATTTGCATAGCCTTTGAAAAATCCTTACGGATTTGTGTTTGTCTATGTACAATTTATATATGTAAACCCCTTAACAAAACGAGTAAATTTTCTCATGTGGGGTTAATTTGGTAACTTTTCAAACAGAAAACTGCAACTGCAAGTTTTCATTCGATATTATGATATTATTTAAATTTAAGTAAAGTAATATCCTATACACGTCCTGTGGGAATCATGAGAGTGAAGAAAAATATTTGATACAGCTTCATAACTTCAGTGAGAAAGTGCAGGCGCTAGTGTCACAAATTTTAACCCCTAATTCACCTTTCGTTTGTCCTTTTTCTATAAATGCTGTCTATTTACAAAATGATTATAATAAAAAGGGTCAAATATTTTAAATACCTCTTTTGTTACCTTAACTGTGCTCAGTTTCTGAGAACGTAATGTTTTAGACCGCCTGCGGCAAACTGATTGACGCGTAAAGATTTATCTTTGAATAGATGAACGAAATTAAATTAATTTCGACGCCTCTCTATAAAATCTACCGTAAAGTTAACATTTAAAGCACTTCCCCTGAATAAAATGTTTATTGTAAGTGAATCAAGATCCGGCGAGGCTCGAAGCTTGCTCTGTTTTCAATTCTATGGACCTTCGAAAATCTACAGGCTGTTATGCTGCGTTCAAATTGTGACTTAAATTTAGTTTACTGAAGCATTTATCTCAGTAAATTTGTATAGATCGGCTTGGGAGATCGTGTTCTTTATCCGTCAAACAATTTTAAAGCTTAGTACTAACTCTCTGTTTAATGTTAGGTTAAATGTTATAAAAAATGACATTAGACGCTGCTCAAAAAATAAAGAGCCTTCTTCAAGAAAAAAAATACGGTAAACCTTATTATTTTTAAATGTCATTAGAAACACAAAAATAAAATATTTTATGAGTATCCACATACATATCATCACACCTGTAATCCTCAAGGGAGTAGGCAGAGTTCAAAGCAGCGACCAACTCGGATCACTTTTAGCCAATAATATGGGTTTAGATGGAAAACTATGAAAGAAGTGATAGGTGGCTAGCCCATTTCCTGAACAATCACAAACTTTATATCCCATTAGTCGCTTTTTATGACATGCACAAGTAACACAGTCCGAGACCAACATGGGACAATAATATAAGAGTATTAAATAAACAATAAGGGCGCCACAGCGGGTTAGGACTAGGATGTCGTTTTATTTAAATCCCCTACTACGTAAAAGACTGACTGTGAACATCAAATGAAATACAATTAAAGAAACCTCCTAACACAATTATGAACCAGACAAGTATTTTATGCCGCGATCACACATTGTCTATATTTGCACAAATATCAATCTAATGTCCTCCAGACTGAATTTCGTTCCGGCAGCCAGTCTCAACGGAGACTATTTATCTGCGCGGACAGGATTATAGTGCACGAGTGTGTGCGCAAGCACAGTACACTCTCTATTCCCTCAATCTCACAGTTCGATGGGACGGTAATCCGACACGTCCGGAGAGAGATCAGGCGCAGGACCAACGGCTTTACGTGCACTACTCGACACGGGGTGCAACACAAACTTCCTGTCTCCTACTAAGACTTTCTTGACAGAAAAATAACCTCAATAACTGGTTTTGACCCGACCCGGGATTCGAACCCGAAACTGACTAAAATCAGATATGACCATTAGACCAACGAGGCAGTAAAACTACTCATCAATTAATAGATGTGCATCGGTCGCTGGCGATACTAGTCATTGATCGAACACTGTGCTTTGGAAAATCACTGGTGTAATTTGTCACTTGCTCCAGTAACTACCCCATAGCAAACGCTCCATACCCCCGCTAGCTGAATAATGAAATTAGCCGTTCCCCGGCCGTCTTAAGAAGCCTGATTTGCGTAATCAAAGAGCGTGTAATCGCATTTGGCCGGGCGGGCGATCGCCTACGTCTCTCGACAAGACATGCTTTATGTAAGGTGCCTTTTGTCCCCGTGTTTTGGCAGTCAAAAGAAAATTCAAAGCTACACACTTTAGAAGGGTTTTAAAGATATCACTTTATATTAAATATGTCAGAATTAATTTAGACTAATTTCAAATTAATTATATTAATTTTGACATCTTTAATAAAATGGATTTCCGCAAAGTAACGCCTGATTCCATTAGTTATATCACTTTATTGTAGGCAGGGGATTAATAATATATACATGCAAAATAAAATTGAAGCGTCAGTGAAATAACTGCCCTTTATGCTATGCTATTTTTCAATTGTCTGTCTGTCTGTTCGGGATAATTTTTGGAATAGCTAAACCGATTGTAATGAAACTTATAGATAAAGGGCAACGCCAGGAATGATCTAGGCTATATTTTATCTTTAATAAATCCCACCAAGGCGAAGCTGAGGCGGGTCACTAATAATAATATAAAATTTAAAGGTACTAAGTGACTGCAATTTAAAAGTGACTATATCATATTTGCTGTGTGGTGGCGGCATAAAGAAAAACTTAACAAGTTTCTTATACGTGGTAGAGCCACGCTGCAGCTATATTATGGTTGTAGCACGAATGGGTCAGCTCGAGCGGGGAGGGATCACGTTCTCACACAATACCGGCGTAAAATAGCAGCTCAATGCTGCTAAGTTTCGTATGGTGAGTGTAGAGAACCGGATACCCTTTTTATTGGAAACGGGGCATACCATCCAAGTACCCAGGGGTGACAACGCATCTGCGTTTTGATTCTTAATCGAGGATAGATGTTATTACAACCATAATATAGCTGCAGCTTGGATCTACCATGTGTAAAACGTTTATTATCCTGACAAGCGTTGCTCTACAATGAATGAAGAATTAAACAAAGTTAAGTATAGTGGCGGTGTAAAAATATCCACTACCCCATATCATACCGTGGGTGTCGTAAGAGGCGACAGAGGGAAATAAATCAGGAGAAATCTAATAACGACTAAGAATAAAAAACTGCGGTCGTATATATATATATATATGCCTATGTGCAGCAGTGGATTTTAATAGGCTGCAACGGTTAACGGTTACTTTAAAATAAAACAAAACTCCATCTTCAATTGGAATATGGTTAATACATTTTTGGTTGCGCGGCGTTTCGCTTTTTGTAATTGTAAAGTACTCGTAATATGAGATCATAATGAACATGTCCGTTATCGTTATCGTCCAGCAGTAATAATATAATAACCCTTACCGTTACAGCGAATTAAAAGTCCACTGCTGATCATAGGCCTCCCCATAGATTGCCTCATAGGGGCGATATTTGCCATAGTTGCTACGCTTGACAGGCGGGTTGACAACCGCAGTTTTTTATTTTTTAGTTCTTATTAGAAAGATGCTGCTGTTTATCTCCAGGTTTGTTTCCCTTATATCTCCTCTTGCGATACCCACGGAACGATATGGGGTGGTGGATATTCTTACTCCACCCTTACAAGGTATATTACCATATATCTAGACTAGTAATTGTTAATGTGATATTACGAGTATTTAGATTTCAGATAATCAAAGACCATTAAATTTATTAATATTTCTTTCTTTTTTCAAAAAAAAACTTGAATTTTTTTGCACAAAATATAGCCTAGATCCCTCCTGGTATTGTTCTGTATTTGTCCGTAAAGTTTCATTACAATTGCTTCAACCATTCCGAAGATTCGCTCGGGCAGACAGACAGACAGATTTTTTAAAGGGGTATTTGTGTCATAATAGCATTCAAATATCCCTGACCTCAATAGAAGCCAGTTATCTCAATATTGCAGACAGACACTTCAATTTTATTTATTTATTCACTTAAGCAAATTTTCATATAAATTCATAAGCAAATTTTTTCACTGACTTCACAGTCGATTAGAAAACCTCTCGCAATCAATAAACGAGTGGCTCTTAAGGGTTCCGCGGCCCACATTGCGCTCCGATAATTTGGCGCGTTTCCGGTCCGCAGACAAGATGGCGGCGGCAATTTCCGCTCGGCGCGCACTTTGCGAGCGGGAGCCTGCGTTTGACGGGGGCCGCGAGGTCTCTTTGCGCTGATAATTGGCCTCTTTCGCCTGGATATTCATATCTCTGTGAGCGTGCCGCCTTTGTTTGGTTTAGAATGGACGCTGTGTTGGGGCATGAGGTTTGTGATTCCGAAGCACTTTAGACGTTAAGCACAGATTTAGCTTTTAAATTATATTCAATGTAGGATAGTACTCTTGATTTGCTTAGATCCGGTTTGAAAGTGTAAAAAGGTAAAATTTTAAGGGACATTAAAGAAAAATAAGCGATGCTATCATTATTTAACGGGAAACACTCCTACTAAGCTGAATAATCTAATGATGATTATTATGATTAATAAAAGTGTCCATGTTCATCTTAAGACTATCCGTTGGGAGGCTCTATTGAGATCCTCCGGCGATTCTACCATAAGAACTATATCGTCGGCAAGTCGAAAGTAAGTGATGTACTCACCATTGATGTTAATACTGTATCCTTTCCAGTCCAGTAGCTTGAAAACGTCTTCCAATGCAGCGGTGAAGAGTTTCGGGGATATAAAGTCACGTGCTTTGTGGCATTCTTTGGTGGAGGCCTATGTTCAGCAGTGGACTTGTGAAGGGCTGTAATGATGATGATGATGATGATGATGATAAATAAAATTATAGTGAAAATAAATAATAAAATCGTTTATTTTCTCATCACATGTAGATTTACATACAATAGGCTTAATATAGTAGGTAGATAGGCAGACTGACTGATCTTATGTGTGAGACTAGTGACTGTTTATAATATCTAAATACATTCCTTATATTGAGCTAAGCGGACTATTTGCATGCCATTAAGTCATGGTTAACCATTTTTTTAGAAATTCCGGGCTAAACTTCGGAATGGCTGAACCGATTGTAATGAAACTTCACGAACAGATAGAGAGCAATGCCAGGACTGATCTAAGCTATATTTCTATTTATAATCTGAAAAACTTAGAGATTTTTTTAAAGAAATCGAAAATTTAAAATATGTTTGATGATTTTCCTAAATCTAAATAACGCCACATACATAGATACTATCTAGGCGAAGCCGGGGCGGGACGCTTGTAAGTAATAAGTTGAAAATAGAAGTGCGAGAAGTGGTTTTAACTCCATCTACTGGAGAGAGCAGAACGACGTCTGTCGAGCAAGTTATTATAAATATATATTTTTTATAGGATAGGGTGACAAGTGAGCACACAGTCCACCTGATGGTAAGTGGTTGCTGTGACCCATAGACATCTATATCTATCTTCAATAAAGAATAAAAATGCAGATGCGTTGACACCCGTGAGGACTAAGATGGAATGCCTCTTTTCCAGTAAAAAGGGTCTCCGGATCTCTACACTCACCATACGAAACACAGCAGTGTTAAACTGCTATTTTACGCCGGTATTCTGTGAGAGCGTGGTCCTTCCCCGGTCGAGCCGACCCATTCGTACTACAACTATACTACTAATATAGCTGCAGCATGGCTCTATCACGTAAAAAACTTTAAAAAACTTAATGTGCGTGTGAAAAATTTACTTAATGTATACATGTATTTTGTAATGTGTTTTGGTTATATCAAATGGACTAACGCGTTGTGTATCAACTGTGTTGTATCAACTGTGTAAAAATACCCCTTATCATCTCGTAGGCGTCGTAAGAGGCGTCTTCCGAAGTCCGGCGTGGCATCTTTATAATTATAACAAAAACAAAACTGCCGTTGCCAACCCGCCCACCAAGCGCGGCAACTATGGCAAATTGGACATTGTTTGGCAGCGGACTTTTTTAATAAGATAAGGGTGACAAACGAGCACACAGTCCACCTGATGGTAAGTGGTTGAAGTGGCCCATAGACATCTACATCTATCCTCGATTACGAATCAAAATGCAAATGCATTGTCACCCGTGAGGACTAAGATGGAATGCCTCCTTTCCAGTAAAAAGGGTCTCCGGTTCTCTACACTCACCATACGAAACTAAAAAGCTAAGCTCTTCTTTTGCACGCCCTTAAGTCATATTGGTCCAGACAAATGACTGACGAAAGCAAAATTCACAAAGTGGTCGTGGGTGACAGGAAATTTCTAGAAAAATGCACGTTAGTGGACTTCCAACCAATTTGTTGTGGATTAAGGTTATTTCATTGTGAACAGTTATAAAAGGTTTAAAGTAATCATGGCTATATTGCAAAGCGGGGACAAAAAGTAGCGCTACATAAATATACGTGACGTAGTGACGCGCCCAGGCGAAATATCGGGCAGTAGCAGGCATTTCGCTCCGATGCGCCTGTTCTTGGGTTTCACGGGGTTGTCGCTACATATGTTTTTATGTTTAAGCTTGTCTTAATTTTAAAACAGCAAAATTAGAAACTTTTATTCAATACAGATTATAAATAATACTTATTTGAAAGTCACTTTTATGTTTAATTTACCACCGGTTCGGAAAATACTCCTGGGAAGAACCAGCAACAAACCCAGAGGTACTTTATATTAAAAAAAAAGAACAGTTTGCAATCATTAAGGTTACACAATAATTAAAAACACAAAACAAATTAGTAATAGCTTCCCAATTAAATAATCCCAGTGGTTATTATCATCCATAAATTCCTTAATATTATAATAACCATATTTATATAATCTTTATTTAATTAAGTATTTCAACTTGGCGAAGGTCAGATTTTATATATTTTAACCAGCTTCAAAAAAGGAGGAGGTTCTCAATTCGACTGTATTTATTATGTGTGTAACCTCCGAACTTTTTTCTAGGTGAACCGATTTTGATGATTTTTTTATTTTAAAGTTTATTTTAAAGTAATAAATGGTGCTTCTCATGTGGTCCCATATAAATTTGTTCAAGATCTGACCAGTAGTTTTTGAGTTATCGTTAATAATGCGTATTTATTTACTAAATAGATTTTACTTTAGGGATAGTCCAATATAAATTTAAAGAAAACATTCCATCACTAAGAATGCATAAATGGGGGATGAAGATTTTAATGTAAAACTATTAGGACAATATTTAATTGTTATCTCTTGAAGTCGGTTTGTACTTTAATCCAAATGTAATTTATCAGGGATTTTGTTGTAAAAGCCTATACATCGCCTCAATAATGATTAACTGATTCTGTGGAGTCGAGTAACTGATGCTACTAGTTTGTGTCTGTTCCTAGTATTTACAGAGTGAATATCACTTATTTTATTAAAACTACTTAATATATTTTTGTGTACCTAAATTACAAAATGTATTAAGAGACCTTAGTATTTAATATCCTTAAATTTTTATCTTAGAGACTTTTAGGTTTTAAGTCATATATTGCTCTTATAGCCTCCTTCTGCAAAACAAGTAGATATAATTTCAGTGTCAGTCACGTGTCCCCACAGCAAAATACCATACGACATAGCTAAAATAAACTAGTCTAACTGTTTCAACACTTGTAAGATTTCTAATTTTACACACGCATACACTGCAGAACTAAGTATGCTTGCTAGTTTTGATACATGGGGGCCCCATTGAAGCTTCGCTTCAATTTTCTAATGTAGGTAATTCCAAGAAAAATGGTGGTATCGACAAGACTCAACCCCTCCCCTTTTCATACTACAAGTTTCTCCTGTATCGTGAAGGCAGTTTAGATACATTGCACAAAGACAGAAATCTAGACAACTCCACTGCTGAACATAGGCCTCCCCTATAAATCACTTTATAGGAAGTTTGTTAGCCATAGTTTCAAACTTAACGGGCGGGTTGGCAATTAAAGTTTTTTTTAATTAATTTGAATTGTTATCAGGAAGATGCTGCTGCCAATGTTCTGTTTAAGTTTTTTGTTGACTCTTATTTTCTTAATTGTGATAAGGTTCTTAACTATATATATAAAATTCTAAAATGAATAAATGGCAACCCTAATTCACGAGTACATTGTATTTATTGTTAGAGCGTATTAAATACTCACTTACGTAAGGTTTTTTAAAAGGAAAGTTATTTTGTCGTTTGCAGAACATGTATTAATATTTAGATAAGTAAAAAGGAGGACCGATGTTGAAGAAAAGTTTTTGAGTGGCGGCATTGTACCGGTAATAGTAGTGTATCTACGTACTGTTATACCTTTACCTAGTAAATAATATTGCAGACCACCCCAGAAATATTGCTTAGTAGTAAACACCACTTGAGTGGTTTAGAAACTAGAATGCTGACATAGTTTTCTGGTAATTGTTTGTGAACGCAGTAGAGGTTCCCATAATCGGGATTTCAGTCAGTCGAAACCTGAAGTCCCTCGGGTTCGGGTATCCCTCGTTTTCGTATTCGTATATCGTATTAGAATAGAATAGAATAATGCTTTATTCAATGTAAAAAAAACCCTGTCCTGGGAAGAACCAGCAAGAAACCCAGCGGGACTCTTTTTTAAAAGTAAAGTTTACATGAATGGTTGTACATACTATTTACAGAATTTATGTTAGAAACAGCTTGGAAGCGACCACCTCATTCCCAGGAGTTATTATCAACCATGTATTCATTTATATTATAATAACCCTTTTTATAAAATTTTTGTTTAATAAAATATTTAAACTTGGTAATAAAGAGGAGACCTTGTATATTATATCGTTTTCTTTCTTGTTGTATTCTATCTCGTATTCTATCTTATCTACTAAAAAGATTAAAATTTTAACTAAGTTAAAATTGTTCAATAAGGTTTATTATATTACTAAAGAGTACATGATTGATAATAAACCATGGGAATGAGGTGATCGCTACCATGCTGTTTCTAAATTGTACAACATATTATATTGTATAGTCCTCCTGGTTTTTACTGTTCATATTGTAATTTATAATTTAACGAACTGGGTTACATTCCTCAAGATCTTTTAAAAAAAGGAATTCTAAAACCCCAAGCTGTGCAGGTAGTCGATGGATGCAGGTGGCTCAAGACCGTGATCAGTAGTAGTTTTTTGAGAAGGCTTATGTTGAAGGCTATATTTTGAATGGATCGCCCTACCGGTAAAGAACTACACTCGCACAGAATACCAGCGTGATAGCTCAATGCTGTTGTGTTTCGTATGGTGAAGGTCGAGAACCGGAGACGATTTTTACTAGTAACGAGGTTCATACGAGGTTATTCCATCTCAGTCTTTTTATATAGGAGATATTTTTATATAGCAAACGAGCATACGGCTCACCTGATGGTAAGTGACTACCGCCGCCCATGAACAAATGCATCACCAGGGGAATTGCAGGTGCGTTGCCGGCATTTTGAAAAGGAGTAAGCTCTTTTCTTGAAGGTCCCTAAGTCATATCGGTCCGGGAAAATCGCCGGTGGTAAATTATTCCACAGAGAGGTCGTACGCGGAAGAAAACTCCTAGTGAAACGTACAATGGTTGACCGTCAAGCATCCAGATGGTGTGGATGGTTTCGGGAGTTTTGCCGCGATGTGCGTTCGTGAATTCCTCAGAGCACTCCCCGTGGTAAATGCGAAAGAAAATGCAAAGGAATGCAACATCTCTTCGCAGCGCCAGTGAATCGAGCCGATCGGAAAGGACTCTGCGCTGGATGCGGTCAAGTGGAAGGAGCTGGCACTGGGGAGCCCCAGACCAGAGATGGGAACAATATTCCATGTGAGGCTGAAACTGCGCCTTGTAAAGTTGCAGGCGGTTGCTGGCGAAGCACGCCAAGCTTTTTAGAGGCCAATTTGGCCTCCTCTTTGAAGTGACCACGAAACTGCACGTCACTCGATATGTCGACACCGAGGATTTCGATACTGGCTGAGGCAACAAGGGGAGTGCGTTGAAATTGAGGAGATACGACAAAGGGGTTCTTGGGAAACGTCGGGAATTAAAAAGTTAAATTAAACGCGATAGATTCCGTAATAATTAGTTTCATTTAAAAAAGGGGTTCTTTTTAGCGGTAAACGCGCAAACTTGTGTCTTCTGAGAATTTGTTCAGCAAAGACTCGAAAGTTTGTTCCGGTACTCGGCGACGTTTTCCCGAGAAATATTGGCACGGTCGGTGTATAGAGCATCACCAGTGCTATTATCCGCATACCGATGAATGTTACCGCTTCGCAACATATCATTGATATGCAGAAGAAACAACGTTGGTGATAGCACGCAGCCTTGTGGAACGCCAGCATTAATAGGGTTCTAGTCGGAGCATGCACCGTCTACAACGACCTTGATGCTTCGATCTGCAAGAAAGCTGGTGATCCAATTGCATACTTTCTCAGGAAGCCCATAGGAAGGGAGCTTCGAAAGAAGCGCTTTTTGCCAAGCCCGATCGAAGGCCTTCGCAATGTCCAAACTAACGGCCAATACCTCCCTCTTGGACTCTATTGCCTCCGCCCATCTATGAGTCAGGAAGATCACCAGCTGATCGACCCTGGCGAAAACCGTATTGGTGGTCACTAATCAGCTGGTGATTCTCAAGGTACCGCATTAGCTGGCATTTTGTAATGGATTCCTTTATTTTGGAGAACAAGGAGGTGATGGCGATAGGCATGTAGTTAGATGGGTCTGAACGGTCGCCTTTTTTAGGGATCGGGTGGACAAAAGCCGTCTACCATGCTTTCAGGACTATGCCAAGGAGTAGGAGTTTCTTTTTATAGAATATGGGTGACAAACGAGCACACAGTCCACCTGATGGTAAGTGGTTGCTGTGGCCATAGACATCTACATCTATCTTCGCTTGCGAATTTAAATGCAGATGCGTTGTCAGCCGTGAGGACTGAGATAGAATGCCTCTTTCCAGTAAAAGGGTCTCCGGTTCTCTACACTCACCATACGAAACACAGCAGCATTAAGCTGCTATTTTACGCTGGTATTCTGTGAGAGCGTGGTCCTTCCTCGGTCGAGCTGGCCCATTCGTGCTACAACTATACTATTAATATAGCTGCAGCATGGCTCTACCACGTAATACAGGAGTACCGGAAAAGATGCTATTTTACAGGAGCGACTAAACCATGGCTGAGATCTGCCTCCGATGGGCACCACAGAGGAAGGAATAAAAAGTTCCATACCCTGAAGTACCACATCAGCAACAGAATTAGCAACAACGTTGGAATCGTCCAGCGAGAAGCAAACCCGCGCCCAAGATTAGGATGCAAAGAAAGACCACATATCATACCAATCGGCCGATCTATAGTGCCAAACACGGCGGCAGCCTGCAGAAAGCAACCGCGATTTGTCCTCACGTGTTACAACCCATGAGCATTTCAATTCTTAATTGAGTAGAGGCATGCTTCTGCTACATTATGGTTGTAGCACGAATGGGTCAGCTCGACCGGAGAAGGGTCACGCTCGCACAGAATACCAGCGTAATGTAGCAGCTTAATGATGCTGTGTTTCGTATGGTGAGTGTAGTGTAGAGAACCGGAGATCCTTTTCGCTGGAAATGAGGCATTCTCTCTTATTCCTCACGAGTGACAACGCATCTGCTGATTCTTAATCGAGGATAGATGTAGATATCTATGGGCACAGTTGTAGTGTAGCCCACACAACAATATATATTATTGTTAAGTTTAGAATAAGAGCAGTAGTCAAATTGAGTCCTAAAAGAAGCAACACGTGTACCTTATTGGCACTTTTCTAATATTACACAACATCCAGTTACCATCAGGTAACGGAGATCCTTTTTATTGGTTACAAGGTATTCCATCTAAGTCCACAGGCGAACGCAGGAGTGACAACGCATCCATATTTCGAGTCTTAATCTAGGATTGTTGTAGTGAACTGTGTGCTCGTTAGCCACCTGTACTTTTATAAATAAACTTAGTGTAGGGTTTTGAGTGATGTTGGGTCTAGTGGAGAGAAGGAAGTGCTCCTCAAACTAGGTACTTAATAGCTTGTCATAAACATTAACTCTCACGCCCGTCACTCAGAGGGATAGGCAGAGACTCAAATAAAGTTTCTTCAAATGGAAGTCCATTTGGTACGATCCTGACACACCTCTATCTCTTCTTTCATAATTGTATATCTACGCATATACTATGCTAGTCGGTTAAGGATACCCTTAGTTTGTCCCATCTTAAATAAATCGCCAATTCGGTCAATAACCTTCCGCCTAAGGTTATCCTTGCCGACTCTGGTACTCACTTCTGTAATATATGTCCAAACTGCAGTATAATGGCACCAAGTTAATACCATTACTACCAAAAGTCCACTGCTAAACATAGGCCGCCCTCATCATTGAAACAGCTAGATTAGTTTACTTTAGTTATTTCCATAGCATAATGTCATATGGAATCTTGCTATGGGGTAATGCGACTGACATTGAAACTATCTTTGTTTTGCAGAAGAGAGTCATAAGACCAATTTATAACCAAGGTTCGTAGGAATCCCCTAAAAAAAACATTTAAGTAATAAATATTTACTTTGATCAGGATATTTACGAAAATTTAATGTAAATAAATGAAAACAAAAATAATAATATTTTTTAAATATTGATGTACTTTCTGTAAATACTAGGAATAAGCATAAGCTAGTTATACCAGTTACTCAACTCTAAAGAGTCATTAATGCCTTCACGCTTTTTCAACAAAGTCTCAGAAAATTTAGAAAAGAATAGAATATAATGATTTTTTATTCAATATTGATTATTACGTAATACTTATTGAAAGTCATTTTTTTATTTACCACTGGCTCGGAAAATACTGTCTGTGGAAGAACCAACAAGAAACCCGGCGGGACTTTTTCTTAAACATATTGCACTTTACAATAATTTTGTTTGTACAGTTTTTAAATGAATTTTAATAGAACCAGCATGGTGGCGATCACATAACTCCCAGCAGTTATTTTCATTCATGTATTCCTTGATATTATAATAACCCTTTTTGTACAATTTTTCTTTGATAAAACTTTTAAACTTGTTTATTGACAAACTTCGAGCATGTAGTTAAGTTTCGGGAGCGGTGTTGAAGCTTTTTTAAAAACTACTAAATATGTCTCCATGACTATTACATTACAATAATGTATTAAAACTATTTCAGTGCAATACTGACTTCCTTAACTAAGTGATTACATTACTACGATGAGAACTATTATGAGTCTTATTCTAAATGCAACGGCTTATATAGGATGGTAAAAACAAGTCTGTTGACTGAAAGTACGACGCCTTGGTTGGACCAGCAATAATTATACAGTGGAACGTTACACTTCATAACATGTTCTCAGTAATCCAATATTAAAAGTTTAATCGGCACAATTCTTGATCAACATCTTATTGTAAAATTATGGCTACTTGCAATTATCATGTTTACGAGTAATCTGATATCGAAAGCTTCATCATCACCATCATCATGACAGCCCTTCACAAGTCCACTGCTGAACATAATGGCATGCTGAACAGGAATGCCACAAAGCACGGTCCTGAGCCACCTGCATCCATCGTCTTCCTGCATGTCATACCAGGTCGTCACTCCATCTAGTGGGGGGTCGCCCTACACTTCGCCTACCGGTACGAGGCTGCCACTCGAGAACCTTTTTTCCCCATCGGTTGTCGGTTCTTCGAGCTATATGGCCGGCCCATTGCCACTTCAGCTTACTAATCCGTTGGGCTATGTCAGTTATCGAAAGCTTAGTCAGGACAATTTGGGATCAACAGGTTGTTATGATATTACGGCTACTTCCTGACTGCATAACTATGTTCTAGGATTTTGTTGTAAAACATACAATTTGCAGGGATTTTCTATTAAAAAGTTTAAAATTTTAACTAAGCTAAAATTTTCCCCCCGGTTTCTTGCCGTTGTTTCCCAGGGCGGAGGTTTTTTTTCCAAACCAGTGGTAAACGCATACTTTTTTAAAACGTTACCCCCACACTAGGATTTTCTCCTGTATCGTGGAGGCAGTTTACAAACATAAATTGCACGAGGACAAACATCCAGACTCGGAACAATTATTTGTAGGCCATACAAATACTTGTTCCATGCGGGAATCGAACCCGCGGCCCCCAGCGCAACAACTCACTGCTAAGCCACTGCGCCACGGAGCCGTCTTTCAATAAGAATTCTCGTAATCTATATTGTAAAGTAAAAGTAAAGTTACAGCCTATATACGTCCCACTGGTGGGCACAGGCCTCCTTTCATTTCTAAGAGGGTTTTAGGGCAGGAAATGTCCGCCACGCTGCCCCAATGCGTGTTGGCGAACTTCACATGTCTTCGAAATATTTTTTTTAATTTCAGACATGCAGGTTTCCTCACGATGTTTTCCTTCACCGCCGAGCACGTGGTAAATCAGCACTTAAAATTGCAATTAACAATTTCATTGGTGCCGGCGGGATCGAATCGGGTTGCTCGCGTACTGTGTAACTTACAGCGAGCGCCAACCATCTGAGCTACCACGGCTCAATCTATATTGATGAAAAATTATTCTATTCTTTGATAAAAATACTGCCCAATCAGCAAAAGACCAAACTAGATTGCTTGCCACCCGATAAAAGGAGCAGAAGCAAGCAGGACGCTCCCATCGTCATGGTGACGGCAATAAGGGTGTGAAATGCAAATTGATGCAACAGACCCAGAGATGCAATTGCCTCATAATGACGCGCGCTTAACCCCGATCCGTTTGGAATTAGACCAACGAGCACAATGGCCGTTCGTTAAACCATAAAAGTTCTTACTGAAGCAAAAAGGCGACGTTTGCCAGAATTATTAAATTTAAAGTTATTATCTAGAAAGAAAGAAACATTTATGATTATTTAACGAGTCTTAAACATAATTAGGTGCTTAAATTTTAATATTAGTATACACACCAATATAAAAGTATAACAAAATAAAAATAAAATATCAATTTGACGGACATAACATTTAAAAAAGTATGTATAGTTATATATATTTTATACGTGACAGCTATATTATGGTTGCGGCACGAATGGGTCGGCTCGTCCCATTGACTTAGAATATAAGTATATTCTTTGTCTATGGCTAGACCGGGTTAGGACCACGCTCTTATAGAATATCAGCGTAAAATCAACCACACGGAGACCCTTTTTACTGGAAGTGAAGCATTCCATCTTAGTCCTCAGGGGTGACAACGTATCTGCATTTTGATTCTTAATTGAGAATAAATGGAAATGTCTATGGGTCACAGCATCCACTCACCATCAGGTGGGTGGATGCTGTGACCCATTTATTTTTCTTTAGTAATACATTCTTTTAGTGACCAGTATTTTCTCTAAGCATTATTTATTCTGCGGTCTGCTTCATTTTCAGTTTGGTTTGAAAAACAAATGTTCTGCCCAAGATAGACATAGTTGTCTACATACTCTATCAATGTATTTTGCACCTTCGTAGGCACTCTAACGCTGTTAGTTAGGAGACTCGTTTTTTCAGTGTTCATATGGAGTCCACACTTTCGACTCTCTATATATAGAGATATCAGCATGTGTTCTGTGCATTGAAGTCCCCAACAACCAGTGTGTCCTTATTAGTGTTATTTAATGCTTTTTGGAGGTCCTTGTAGAATCTATCTAGGTCTTCTAATGAGGATTGATCCGTAGGTGCATACACCTGTATTATATTAAATGTTTTGCATTCAAAATTTAGCTCTAATTTAGCAACTATGTCTGATATTGGTATAAAATCTTTAATATTCTTCTTTAATTCTTTTTTAATTAGAAATCAAACACCATTTCTGTATTGTTGTTGACCGTAATACATAAAAATATAATCTTTGTTTTCTTTAATTTGTTTTCCTTCTAGTTTAGTTTCAGAAAGTCCTATAATATGCCAATTTATTTCAGAAATAGCATGTTCCAGTTCGATAAATCTTGACACATTTACGCCTTTGGCCAAATGGCCAATGCCAAAGGCATAAAAATTCAAAACTACACTAAAATAAAACTAAAAACTTAAATAATCATACTTAAAATATTTTTTCTTATAATAGACCACTCTCGTAACACCAATATCGTATAGTGGCGGTGTAAGGATCTCTACCACCTCATATCGTCCCTGGGTGTCGTAAGAGGCGACAGAGGGAAACAACCCAGGAGATAGGCAGCAGCGACTTCCCAATAAGAACTATAATATAAAAAACTGCGGTTGCCAACCTATGGCAAGTATCCCCTATGAGGCAATCTATAAAGGAGGCCATGTTCATCGGTGAACTTTTAATAATAGGCTGTAACGGTAACGGTAGAAAGACCAAACCGACTTCAAGTAACTGAAAAAAAACTACACTAAGTTGTAGGTCTCTATTTCTACCTGAATAAAAATACTAATAGATTGTAATCGCATGTTCTTCTAGAGATTTGTTTTGACACTCAGTGACGTCACTACACTAAAATTACGAACTTTCCAGTTCTGTATAACGCTATATAAAAGAAAACTCTATTTCACGGCTGTCAACGGCATATCCATTACAATCTATTGAGAACGATATTGAAGCGAATAAGAAACCGTTCAGAAAAGTATCTCAATACTTCCGACACGTCCCCCGTATCCGATATCCGTTGCGATATAAAAATTTATACGCAGAAAATCCTAAGGTCGTAAACAGGGCTTACGTTGGATATACCCGGTATAATTCACAGTTTGCGAACGGATAATATCGTATACAGCGCGGAAACGTGCGCGGATATGCTGATTTACCGCGGCCGGTTATCCCGGCGAGTGTCGCGCGATTGTTTTGCGTTAATGCGTTTGTAAATCACATCGGCAGTCGAATGTCAATAAGTTACACAAAGTAAGTTGTAAAAAGAGTTAGCGTTACTGTTACAGCCCAATAAAGTCCACTGCTGAACGTAGGCCCCCATATATTACCTCATAGAGGGTATATTTGCCAAAGTTGTCACGCTTGGCAAGCGGGTTGGCAACAGCAGTTTTTTTAGTCCTTATTAGGAAGACGCTGCAGCCCATCTCCAGATTAATTTCCCTCTGTCGCCTCTTACGACACCCACGGGGTGTTTGGGGTAGTGGGTATTCTTACACCGCCACTACACGGTGAGTAAAGAGAGTGCTTGGATTAGAGACTAGCCATCTGCGCAGGATAGAATTATAGTGCCCGAGTGTATGCGCAAGCACAATGCACTCACTATTCCATCACTCGTAGTCCGATGTTAATCCGACACGACCGAAGAGATCAGGGGCAGGATTAACGACTTTACGTGCTGTTCTAAGGCACGGGGGTGAAACACGGCCAACGTCTTGACTCCATGCTGCTACTGAGAATTTCTTGACAGAAAAACCCAACAACTGATTTTGGCCCAATCCTGGATTCGAACCATGAACTACGAGGCAGCCTGTATAAGCTATTACTACTAGATGGAACAAGTATATAACCTATTACTTGTTCCATCTAGTAGTGAGCGGATGGATAATTTTTCAAAAGTTCTTAAATATTAATAGTTTTTGAGTTATTAAAGAAAAACTAAATATATTTTTGTGTGTCAAATTTTTATGTGCTAATCATTCAGTCATTCCGAATCGAATGAGCTATCGCAAATATTTTTAAGAACGGCAACAAGAATTAACACGTTTTTAAACTTGTTGACTAGACTAGTTAGTCTATGTCAAATGAAAACTATGTAACAAATCACGAGATGGGCAGTTGCCCATCTCTTGATTTGTTTCCCTCTGACGCCTCTTACGACACCTACGGGATGTTATGGGGTAGTGGATATTCTTACACCGCCACTACTCGGTAAAATATAATAACAGTTAAAATATTTAAAACGTAAGCTGTCTCCATCACAGGCTGTCTTCGGTTAGTTAAATAAAACGGAAAAATAAAACCAGCCATTCACGACACGATCAAATATGTGTGGATTATGCGGACGTTACGGCTTCGTGTCGCCGCGTTGCAGTTACCATGGCTACGACACGTTCGTGTACGCTTCGCCCGCTCATCACGCTAGTGTAGGGCCTTCGTTTGTATCGATATCGATAACGACTTTTAAATATAAAAGAAGTGGTGCTTCACCACTCGTCTACTAAAACATTAATAGTGAATGATAATTTAAAAAAAAACAATATGCGATCTTAGAAGAAAATTTTCGAATTTTTTAAATTCTTTATCGACGTAATGGAGACATTTAGTACTGTAATTAAAATCAAAAAGTCACGTTTTCTTGTGACGTTTCACCGTCATGGCTGCATGAGTATACTAACCTAACCTACTTATGTAAAATATAAATTAAAAGAAGAATGATGTGTCGTAAAGAAGTTTCACTTGGTAATTATGAATACAATTACATGCAAAAAAAATTTAATCTGTGAGGATTCGGCAGAAAATTACATTCAATTACATCTCCAATACAATAACAACAATTATTACAAAAATAAATTACACCAAATAAGGAAAAAGGGTTCTCGAATGGCAGTTTAGTACCGCTAAGCAAAGTGTTGGGCAGCCTCTTCAAGATAGAGGGACGACCTGGTAAGAAATGCAGGAAGTCGTTGGATGCAGCTGAGGACCGTGATTTGTAGCATTCCTGGGGGGAGGTCTATGTTCAGCAGTGGACCTGTTATGGGCTGTAATGATGAAGATGATACCTCTGCTTGAGAACAAAATAACAAACTAATAATAAAAAACAACTAAAATTAAAATAACAAACTAATGTAATTAAAAACGATAAATATTTAGTGGTAAACTAACTATATATATAGTTAGTTTATTACGATTGGATTTCATGAGTTTTAATTTTTTTGCGCGAAACCCTAATTCTTTTTTTGTAATAAAAGTAGCCTAAGTTACTCCTTATAACATCAGCTATCTGTCAGTGCAAGTCTCAAGAGTCGTCGTAATCAACAGACAGACAAACAGACAATTTTTTTTTTATAAATTAGCATTTAGTAAAAAGCTGTTATTTGGACATTACAAACAGACGCTTCAATTTTATTTGTTTGTATAGATAAACATAATTCAATAGAAACAAAACAACACCGGTTCTGTTAACTCAGCATATGTTTTACATAATATGAATCCACAACGTTGGTTTTCTGTGGACAAAGAGACACGGCGCACAGCAAACACCGGATAATCCTTACATGTATATTTTGGAATATACATATTGTTTATGCATTACAGAGATACACACAAGTTGTTTACCTCTCTCATTCTTTATGTATATCTTTTCCTTAACTAATTAATCCACGCGCTATGAAGCAATATAGTTATAGAAAGTATATAAAATTCTTAATTCGATCGATTCGACTTTTTTCTACCGACTTGTAAAAGGAGGAGGCACTCAATTAGACGTACGTTCTTTTTTATGAAACTAAGAGACAGTCTGCTGTCTGGGTGTTTCCTTCCGAGGAGTTGCCAACCAAAGTGAAGAAAGGTCGAAGCGTGGGAATAAAGATGGTGGCCTCGTTCTTCGGAAGGACGGTCATTACGCAACAATTGTTTTAGAGGATCGAAAACAGTGACTGCAGAGTGGTACACTAACAATTGTTTGCCACTTGTCTTCGAAAAGTTCGGGAGAAACGACCTCGCAGTAGGATCCTCCTTCACCAAGACGTCGCACACCGCCAAGCAAACAATCGACTACTTGGCGACGTCAGACGTGGAATTACTGGGTCACCGCCCTATAGCCCCAACCTCGCGATTTTTATTTATTTCCGAAAATAAAAGAATAACTTCGAGGAAAACGTTTTATGGACGCCGAGGAAGCAGTGGCTGCGTTTCAAAATGATGTCGAAGAGACCCTAAGGACGAGTGGGCAAAGTGCTTTTCTGAGTGGTTCCATCGGATGCAGCGATGTATTGATGTAAATTGACACTATTTTGAAAAGATATAATAAAACTAATAACTTGCTAGTTTGTTCAGTTTTTGATTTTCTAAGAACTTTCAGTGTCACCCTCGTATATTGAAGTCGGTTGTACAAATTTTTTAATTTTACCACTTGTATAGAATAAGGGTGACAAACGAGCACACAGTCCACATGATGGTAAGTGGATGCAGGGATATCTACATCAATCTTCAATTAAGAAGCAAAATGCAGATACGTTGCCGCCCTTGAGGACAAAATGGAATGCCTCATTTCCAGTAAAAAGGGTCTCCGGTTCTCTATACTCACCATACGAAACACAACAATATAAAGCTGCTATTTTACGCTGGTATTCTTCGCGTGGTCCCACCCCGGTTGATTTCTTAAAATTTGTGACTCCCATCACCATTCCTTTCTCGCAGGTTACATATTCTCTGCAATTTGGTTGCCTGGTAGAGATCGCTTCTAAGCGATAAGGCCGTCAATTGTACGTTTATTTAATTTATGTCTTTTTTATTTTCTTGTTTATTGGAGTACAATTAATTATATTTTATTCATTCGTTCATTTAATGTCTAAAAACATCCCGCTGGGTACATTACTGGTTCATCCCAGAACAGAGGTATTTTCCGAATTAGTGGTAAATAAAAAAAATACATTCAATAAGTATTACGTAACAATCTATATTGAATAAAAAATATTCTCTTATATTCTATTCTATTTTATCGCCTCATAGGGATATTTTCCATGGTTACCAAGCTTGGCTAATGGGCATGTGACAGTTACAGTCGCCTCTTACGACACCAACGAGATGACATGAGGCCGCCACTACACGGCGAACTTCTGACACCGCGCGATTGTAGACGAATATTACGACACTTCGCACTTCAAAATCCGTTAAGTCTCTTATGTAGTATACAGCTAGTAGAAGATGAAATAAAATTACGAAGTAAAGTACAAAGGTTCTATTATGTCGTGATCATTCATCGTGCTGCCATGGTGCTGGAACAATGTAACATCGGTCCCATGATCAAATACTTGTCAGCACTAATATATGTACAGTGACTTACACAAAGTCAAAAGTTTATAAAGTATATAAAATTACTGCCTACATATGTCTAGGTACGGGCCTCCTCTCATTTGTGTGAGGGTTTTTAGTTCAAAGGCTTATTGGCGACCCGAATCTGGTTAAAACCACTCTCACCATTCTCGAAACAGGCGCAAAGTAGCCAGCCTTTCGGTTTTTTACTGGATGCATTTCGTAGTGTGCGCAGGAATTCCATAACTTAATTCCTCCCTCTTCCTTCCACCATCGGAGAACCAGACGCTTGGCCAGTCTTCACCCTTTTGTTATCGACTTACCACGTACTCGAACCAAATGATTTGCTTCATTGTTCGTCATGCGTATAACAAAGGAGTTGAATACGTTGCCAGCGTCCGTCTTTCTATCCGATTACAATGTAGGTGTCTTCAAGGCAAGAGTGAATAGGTTTTTGTTAAGTGCACTGAGCACTTCACCATCTTCGGACATAAATTAAAATCTATAAGGTAAATATAATATTTTTCATTCATTGTACATTCTTTTTTACATTTAATTAATACTACACTTTGATTGTGGATCTGAAATAGATGTAGATGTCTATGGGCCACAGCATACACTTAATACGACAAACGAGTACATAGTCCACCTTACTGTAACAACATAATGTTACAGTAAGGTGTTCTCTTTTTAATCGACTCCTAGTCGATCATCCGGCTCGAAGGACCAAAAAATGTTCACGCTACTGCTTGCCTTCGACAGCTAATTCTATGTTGAGCAAGGTTTGCCCCGGGCTTGCTCGCGTGGCGGTTCAGGCATCACAGTCTCCCAAATTGTGAAGTGGGCTTACCTGCTTTCTATAGCTAAGCGGTGTGATCCTGAAGACGCCTCCGGCTGGAAGTTATCTGCTGTAATCTTTTTTAATTATGTGCTCGTTTGTCACCCTTATTCTAAAAAAAAATATAGGTGGGTGGATAGGACTCCTTTTCTGCCTATGTGCCCGTCTGGGTGATACCGCCCTCTTGCCTACGTCTGCTGCTAACTTGTGTGCGTGCACTGCTGTGTACCGGTCAGAACATTATAGAGAGCCACTATAATTACAGGCCGTAAGGCATTCCATCTTAGTCCTTACAGATGATAAACCATCTGTCTTATAACGCAGCTGTCTTATTTGTTTGAAATTGATTGCAGTTTTCCATGGGCTGCAGTACCACTTACCATCAGGTGAACTGTAAATTTGCTTGTCATTTCTATTTAAAAATAAATTATCCAATTTTCATTTGTGTACAATGATCAAAGTGTTTATAGAATTATATTATGTTCTAATAATTTTTAAACAATAAATTAATAACGGTAGGTAACCAGTTAGTATTGGCCGATTTGTAAAATAGTTTTAATTCGATTAATAGTTCATAAAGTTATAAGAAGGAGATCTGTTCCGAGGCTAGATCCCAGACGTGACGGAATGTACGTAGGGCCGCCTCCCCGACGCGACACGATCGAGGGGATTGCATTGACCTCGATATCGCTAGATATCTTATAGAGAATAGATGAATAGAGTATAGATTATTGATATTGCCAAAGGCCAAAATGAAATAAATAAGTAAACGGTCGTACTACAGTAAAATAAATTGATTAGCGAAACTGGGAAGTCTTTTTGGCATATATTGTTTTAAAGAATAATGGTGACAAACGAGCACACAGTCCACCTGATGATAAGTGGATGCTGTGGCCCATAGACATCTACATTTATTCTAGATTAAGTATCAAAATGCAGATGCGTTGTCAACCCTGAGGACTAAGATGGAATGCCTCGTTTCCAGTAAAAGGGTCTCCAATTCTTTACAATCACCATACGAAACACAGCAGCATTAAGCTTCTATTTTACGCTGGTATTCTGTGAGAGCGTGGTCCTTCCCCGGTCGAGCCGACCCATACCGTGCTACAAACATAATATAGCTGCAGCGTTGCTCTATCGCGTATATATATATTTCTACCACACACACACACATATATATATATATATATATATATATATATATATATATATAATATATATATATATCTATCACGTTTATATATATATTCATTTAATCACTTAGATATAACCTGTAAAGAAACTTTTAAATTAGACTTGTACAATCAACCTTACAAATGAGAATAGAACTGTATCTCTACTCTTCAATGTATGCTGTTAATTTTATTTTACATTCAAATTCAGAATATTTGATGGTGAAGGGTTTCAAGGATCAATATGGCGAGTATCTTAGATATTCTGAAACCCTATACCCGAAACTTATATTAAAGTATGTTTTGTATAACATAATATTCCGAAGTATTGTTACCGCTTCATAAGTCCTTAGTAGTCAGAATTAAATAATATTATATACCGTGTAGAAGCGGTGTAAGAATATCCACTACTCCATATTATCCCGTGGGTGTCGTAAGAGGCGACAGAGGTAAACAAATCAGGAGATGGGCAGCAGCGTCTTCCTAATTACGAATTTAAAAAAAAACTGCAGTTGTCAACCTGCTTGCCAAGCATGACAACTATGGCACATATCCCCCCTATGAGGCAATTATTGGGGAGGCCTATGTTCAGCAGTAGACTTTAATAGGCTGTAACAACGGTAAACAAAATTATCGCACGTACTTAATAAAACGAAATAATAATAATCCATATTATTATCCATCTCATTAAAGAGACAAAGCCGTCCAATAGTCACGTGCCATGTTCAACACTTCATCGACATATCGATAACCGGAGCACGTCCTTAAAGTGAAGTTCCTTAAAGCCAGTGAAATTCCGGGCATTTCGATCTGCCTCGCCTCCAATATTTGTCGTGCTACGGTACCGCATATTAAAAGCTGCCGGATTCTTTCCCGCATAGATAGGTATTGAATGGTGCGATCTTTAGAACAATGAGCCGTCCGGAATTTAATGGTCGAAGCCGTGAAAGTGGGTTATAATTCACCGCGGAATTATTGGAAAACAAGCAATTTTTAAAGGCGCTGAAAGTTGAACGTGATGCCATTAAATTTATTGGTCATATTTAAAAAGAGATGGCTTTAAATAGGATTTTTTTATAAAATAAGGGTGAAAAACGAGCACACAGTCCACCTGATGGTAAGTGGATGCTATAGCCTATAGACATCACTCTACATTCATGCCTGATTAAGAGTTAAACTGCAGATACGTTGTCACTCCTGAGTATTAAAATGGGATATCTCGTTTCCAGTAAAAAGGGTCTCCGGTTCTCTACACTCACCTAAAACACAGCAGCATTAAGCTGCTATTTTACGCTGGTATTCAAAGAGAGCGTGGTCCAACACCGGATGAGCCGACCCATTTGTGCTACCGCTATATTATATCTGCAGCATGTCTCTACCACGTAGAAACTTTAAATATTTTATAAGAAAACCTTACAAGTAATATTATTAATGTTAAAGTTTGTAGTTTGGATGTCATTCAATCACACTCAAACATATGAAAAAGAACAGGATTCTTTTTTAATTTATGAGTATCAAGTTCAAGAAGCTGGTTTGTATCTTTACGTACATAATATGTATCAAGTGAATCGGTCGATTTACTGCTGATCTAAAATAAATTAGAAACAATTAATACGATTATTTTCATATAATGTGTGCCGGGTAGTGCGATTGTGTAACTCAGGTAGAAATTATTTACCGGTGGGAATAAGTCCGCAATTGCGCTTTAAATTCCGTTATGGTAATATTTTAAAATCTAAAATAAGATACCAATATAAAAAAAAAACCTTTCGGGCATTACATTACAACGTGACCTAACCTAAAACGTCATAACGAAGTTAATCACGATTTTTTTCCATGTACTGTCGAAAGCAACTGCACCGATTACCTTGAAGAGGTTGGCATTCGTGTTATGTCGTTGCCAGCAAGAAGCCCCGATCTCAACCTTAGAGAGCACATGTGGGACACCCTAAAACAAGAGCCCGTAATCCAGTCCCTACAACATTAGGAAACCTTGAAACCGCCATTAGGGACGAATCCCTCAAGAGATCATCAAAATCTTGATAAGGTCACTAAAACGGCGAATGCAGGCCGTCATTCGAGCAAGAGGAGGGAATACGCAATATTAAGTTGCAACAATTGTGTACATAACATTTATGACATAAAAATTAGAGCGTATTTAAAATAAATCAAAAAATTGTGTAAAATTAAGGATTTTGATTTTTTAATCAAAATTACTTGCAAAAAATAATTATTGGTGTTTGACTGTGATTAAAGTGGTGTAAATAAACAAGTTCAATAAAACATTTCAGTACTAAAATATTTTGTTTGGTTTTGCTCATCGATCACTAATAAAAAAACTAGATACACAATCAGTGACAAAAAATGTCCTTACCGAATGAGCACACACTCGAACATTTAGGTGCACTTTTAATTTTTACGTAGCTGTGTAAAAACGCAGGTGAGCCGATTTTTTTTTGATGATTAGTTTTAGTTAAAGTATAAATTTCTTTGTTTTTTTTTTTGATGATCGTTTTTTATATGTGTCGATATAAATTCAAGTCGCATCTCTAAATTACATAACGTCTTTATGTGACGCATGACGCTCGTGTATCCACACGGAGACACAATTAGGATAATTCTGTCACGATAGAAGATCCAATTGCTTTTCATGAGCTATTTTCGAGGAAATGCGTATTTTGAAGACTCACGGGTATGCCCTTTCGGCGCTAAAGAATGTTTTAGGGAAACTTAGTTATAACGTCGCGATAAAAATAAACTTCTGATACGCTAAGTTTAAGTGTAACTTACTTTTTTCACCTGGTAATAAATAGTTAAAAATAAAATAAATATACTTACCTTTAGATTCAATTGGATTTCATTTTTAATGTGCTTTTTTTAAATATGTCTTGGAGTAAAGCAACTTTTGCATCTCCTACGCAACATGATTTAATATTTACCTGAAAACAAAAGAAAATAACAGTTAAAAAGTGCACTAACCGTCTACCTAGGATAATGACAAATATAAAAGAAATAAAAAATAGAAATTACATTTTGCATGGTTATTAATTAACCGACTTCAGAAAGAAGGAGGTTCTCAATTCGAGTATGTTTTTTTGTATGTATGTTATTTTTATAGGATAAGGGTGACAAACGAGCACACAGTCCACCTGATTGTAAGTGGTTGCTGTGGCCCATAGACATCTACATCTATCCTCGATTACGAATCAAAGTATAGATGCGTCGTCACCCGTGAGGACTAAAATGTGCCTCGGTTCCAGTAAAAAGGGTCTCCGGTTTTCTACACTCACCATAAGAAACACAGCAGTGTTTACTTATGGTGAGTTACTGCTGCGTTACGCTGCTATTTTACGCTTGTATTCTGTGAGAGCGTGGTCCTTCCTCGGTCGAGCCGACGCATTCGTGCTACAACTAAACCACTAATATAGCTGCAGCATGGCTCTACCACGTAAATGTTACGCGATACCTTCACAGATTGTGAACCAATTTTGATGATTCTTTTTTTTATTAAATAGGTTATACTTCAAGGGTGGTTCCAATTTGGAGAAAAAATTTCACCCTTAATAAATAACTTCTTTTTTAGCAATTTGAAGTCGGTTTTTACTTTTTGTTAAAAGTTATAATTATTTAGTACCTAGGTGAACGACCTTTGTCCGTAGTAAGAAAAAAATTTAATTATCTCAGGAATGAAACCTATCTAGATGAACTTGTAAAGACATCCTAATCGTTAGAGCCGTTATCGAGATTCCAATTACTTATAATATGTGTCGTAGTGCAATCGTAGAATTGTGCAGATTGTAATCTGCCTGCGCATTCCGCAGCCATTTTAAACCGACTTTTTAAAAAAAGGGGTGGTTCTCAATTCAACTGTATTTTTTTATGTACTATTTAAACTGTACCTCAGAACATTTTTTCAAGGTAAACCGATTCTTCTTTTATTTGAAAGCTGGTTCTTCTCATGTGGTCCCCTATAAATTTGGTCAAGATCTGACCAGTAGTTTTTGAGTTATCTTTAATAATGCGTATTTAATTGACTTCGACTACATTGATGATGTTCTCATTTTATTTATATTGAAGTCGGTTGTACAATTTTTTTTTATTTTTAGCACTTGTATGATTTTTCCGATGATCTATCCGCAATAGCACTTTGTGTCTAATCTATACAACTATAATCATATAAATAAAATTGAAGTGTCTGTCTGTAATACTGAAATAGCTGGCTTTAATTAAACTCAGGGTTATTTAAATACTATTAAGAAATAAACAACCATTTTTAAAATGTTCGTCTGTCTGTTTGTTTGTCCAGGCTAATCTTCGGAATTGCTGAACCGGGTGTGATGAAACTTTACAACAGATAGAGAACAATGCCAAGAGATCCCTCTTATGCTTCTGCTATCTTATGTATGCTATATTTTATCCGAAAAACTTGGAGACATTTCTTTAAAAAAACGAAAAATTGATAAATTAAATTATCCTTGATTATGATAATTTTAATAACGCCACTATCTAGGCGAATTGATACTACCTAGGCGAAATCGGGGCGTGTCTCTTGTTTATATAATATATAAACGTACACGTCGGCCCAAGGTAGCCCCAGCCGCACCTTAACCTACTGTCACTGATATGTCTAGATAGGTGCTATCGTATTTTTAATATATTAACAGAAGTCCAAGTTATAAATTATCGGCCAAATCATGAAATGGCGACGTATCATGAAATGCCAAGCAGATTACGATCTGCCCAATTCTAACGATTGGGTTGTAGCCCGTACAAGCCGTGTACCCGTCTCGCTTAAGCCACGGGTAAAATAACCAGACGGGGAGCACCGACAAAGGATTTTTTTAAAAGAACTAGCGATCCGCCCCGGCTTCGCACTTTTGAATTTCTGGATCTCGACAACAACGCCGCCTACCGGGTCCAATTGTGAATCGAAACCACTCTCTTATCAACTTAATCACACACACAAAATTTTATCAAAATCGGTCCAGCCGCTTAGGAGGAGTTCAGTCACATACACACGGACAGAAGAATTATATAATATATAATATGCATGTATTATACACATAAACCTTTCTCTTAAATCATTCTGTGTATTGATGAAAACCGCATCAAAATCCGTTGCGTAGTTTAAAACATCTAAGCGTACAAACGGCGGGAAGCGACTTTGTTTTATACTATGTATAGAGATAATAGTGACAAACGAGCACACAGTCCACCTGATGGTAAGTGGATGCTGTAGGTCATTCACATCTACATTTATCCTCTATTAAGAATCCAAATACATATGCGTTGTCACCCTTGAGGAATAAGATGGAATACCTCGTTTCCAGTAAAAAGGGCCTCCGGTTCTCTACACCATTCCAAACACAGCACTAAAATAAGTTAAAAATACAAGAATAAAAGTTATCAAATAAGTTGTTAGTTATATTAGATTAAATTATTCATTAAATTATAAAAATTAATATTTTTAAATTACGTAAAAATAAATAAAAAATACATAATTGTATTGTACTGTAGAGTATTATTAATTTTGTAGATATTTTTACAAATTGTAAAAGCAGATTTGTAATATTTTTTTTTAATTCTTATAAATTGACGTAATTTGTTTTCATTTCTATTATACGAAAGTAATTTATTAAAAATTTTAACTGCCATTAAGAATGAGCTGAAATTCAGCATTTTAATTCTAGATTCAGCATTTTAATTCTGGTAAGTAAAGATGTACTTTATTTCGCATGTAATTTTTATGTTTCTTTTCTTTTCTTTTGTTTTTTTTTTTTAATTAAATTGATCTCTTATTATTGATTCTTCTTATTATTGATTGATTCAAATAAAAATAAATACAAATTATCTATATGTAATAAGTAATCTATTTAATTAAGCACTCGTAGTTGTTGGGATAATTTATTTACGAAATTCGTTAAATTTTTTAAAAACAAATTAACTAATAGGCATTCCTTAAGTACTTAATTTGTTCCCAGAAGTCACAGAACAAGTTTATTTTGTTATTGCTTTCAAATATAGATATCCTTTTCTGACGTTAACTAGAAAAGAGGACAAAAGGTTTCAAAACAATTGTAGTTGTTTACTGCAATAGAGACAATAAATGTTCAGCCATATTGGTGTCATCTGTCAAAATATTTTAAACTAAATTCGCCTGTTACGTCATGTTTATAGAGAACAAAATCGTGTTTTAAAAATCAGGTATAATTTCATATTTTTGTTAATGAGAGATTGCAGGTATTAAAAAAAATCAGTCACTTCGCAGTTACCCGCCAGTCGGAAGTGTTCAGGTGACCGACTATTTCTAAACTTTAATGGTTTAGGTTTATTTATAGTATAAAGATGTTTCCTAAAATGTAAATTGTTTGAAAAACTAGTGTTATTGGCCCCGTAAGTTCGGTCCTCCATGATGTTGAAAAGTGAGGAATATTACTACACCGATAGCAGCTTTCAACTGGTGAGTAAAATATGTATTTATATACTCTATGCTTATATATCATTAAGCTAAAATAGGAATGGTATACAGCTCGAAGTACCTCGCATCTTCATACCGTATGTTTTTCACACAGTCCACCTGATGGTAAGTGGATGCTGTGGCCTATAGACATCTACGTCTATACTCGATTAAGAATAATAATACAAATGTGTTGCCACCCATGAGGACTAAGGTGGAATGCCTTGTTTCCAGTAAAAAGGGTCTCCGGTTCTCTACACCCACCATACAAAACACAAAATCGAGCTGCCATTTTACGCTGGTATTCTGTGAGAGCGTGGCTCTTCCCCGGTCTAGACGAACCATTCATGCTGCAACCATAACATAGCTGCATCATGGTTCTACTATGTACGAAAAATTACTGTTAAGTGAAATATATGGCTAGAGTGAGAGATCCCACTAGATGGAGAGAGTGACCTAGTAAGATATGCAGAAAACCATTGGATACCGGTGGCTCAGGACTGTGTTACGTGGCATCCCTTGGGAGAAGTCTCGTCTTCAGGACTTGTGTGCATTGATGATGAGATGATGATTATATTTATAATGTTATACGACTTATATTATAATAAAAGAGTGATAGTTGTTACTTCCTCGTTGGTCTAGTAGTTATAAACGCGGGTTGCTGATCACGAGGTTCTGGGTTCGAATCCCGGGTCGGGCCAAAATTAGTTATTGAGTTTGTCTGCCAAGAAATTCTCAGTAGCAGCCCGGAGTCAGGAAGTTGGCGGTGTTCCACATCCGTGCTTCGGGAAGCACGTAAAACCGTTGGTGCTGCACCTGATCTCTTTCCGGTCGCGTCGGATAACCGTTCCATCCGACTATGAGATTGAGGGAATAGAGAGTGCACCTGTACTAGCATACACTCGGGCACTATAATCCTGTCTTGCACAGATGGCTAGTCTCTTCCATCCCCGCCGCTGAAATTGAAGTGACAAACGAACCTACACTACTTGATGGTAAGTTTGGCTACTACAGCCTATGGAAGCCTGCTCAATTATCTTCATGGGCTACTTATGCTTTGTCACTTCTGTGGACTAAGATTTAATGCTTCTTTCTTCTTTTAAATCTTCTTAATATATAAAAAATAATGTTTATTCGTATTTTATGCGCTGCCATACCGTTCATCTGATTGTGGTGATACTTTGTCAACTTATTGTTTGCACTTGTGCGAAGCTTGTAGGCATAGTACAATTAAGTTACGCGGTACAATACGCGCGTGGCGCGCGTATTGTACCGACAAATTTGTTTGAAAGTTATATATTATTCAATTTTAATTAATGTATAATCATCCCTAATGAAACAATATAACTGTTCCAAATTTAAAACTATATTACCAAAATTATTACTTCTGCGGCAGCAACGCGCCGGGTACCAAATGTAATTTAATTGGCTCTCTATTAGATCAGAACATAGTATTGCTCGGTCTGCTGGTTAGGGCCAAAAAAAGATAAGATGTTACATAGTCCGACGGACTCCTAAGCAGAAAAGGAGACCCCACCACCTTGTATTAAAAAAAAACTTTAAAGGGGATTAATTTTCAGTACTGCTTCATTTTTTTTTTGTGTGTAGATATGACTGTTTTCAGCAAATCATCAAATTATTCTTAAAGTAGTTACACTTTTTCAGAATATAAAAACGAAAATCGATCGCATTAGTTTTGAGTTCAAACCCACGAAATAAGCTGCTTACGCTTACCAATCAAACTAATATATAACCTAGATCATGAATTAAAATTGAAAAATATAAACGAGTAGAATCGTTCTGTTTCCGCCACCCTCCGCAAGATGGCGCTATTCTTGCGTTAGACTTTCTTTTTTTTTTGTAAATTATTCTTGTATGTTATATTGGTAGTGTGTTGAATGTATAATTATTTTAATTCTTACAAACGACCCGCCCTGGCTTCGCCTGGGTCGGATTTATTAATGTACTTTCATCAATTTCTCATTCTTTTAAAAACAAATAGTATCCTAGTTTTTCGGATGAAATATAGCGTAGATCACTCCCGGTATTGCTCTCGTAAAATTTATTACAATCCGGTCAGCTATTTCAGACGGACAGACAAAATGTTGTGGAATAGCATGCAAATAACCCCTGAACTTAATAGAACCGAGTTATTTTAATATTACAGATAGACACTTCAATTTTATTTATATCTATAGATTTAGCCGGTTAATAGTAATATATAATTTATTTAAACTGTTTCAGGAACTTAATCTGCAAGACATAAGGCGGGATCTGACAACGATGCTAGATAACTTCGAGCAGGAACACTGTGTATCTTGCAGAGTGTTGAAGTGTCACTGCTCTGATATGAAGCCACTTGCAACCGAACTCACAGACAGCGGACGAATCAGCCAAGCTAGTTACAAAACACCAGACAGCAAAACTAAAGACGTAGATTCCAAAGAAGCACCACCGGCCAAGTCACTTCCAAAACCAAAATGGGATAAGCAACTTAACGAATCAAGTACAGAACCATCTTCACCTGAAAGAGAAGCGAAAAAGGACATAGAAGCTTGGGTGAGAGCGGTCACACCAAGCGCCCCAGCTAACGTCCCAGAAATAAAAAGAAGACTCGACTTATCGGAGACTAATGGCGATTCAGCATTCCCCTGGTCCACGTTAAAGTCAGCTTGGGTTGATGAGAAAAATCCAATGGAAATAATAGCAAGCAAGAATGCCGTGGAAACGTTCTTCTGCAGTTTCAGAGGCTACTCAACATACTCATCAACTCCGACTACTCTGTCTTTCATGTCGAATAGATTGGCCACAGCTTTCAGGGTGACGCCAAAGAAATCCTACGAGTATACTTATTTCTAATTGGAGATGACATTATTATACTATGAAAACAATTTAGGATAAAGAAACAAAAATTTCATTATTAAGTTATAGTTTATCAAAAGTCCACTGCTGAACATAGGCTTTCCCCATAGATTGCCTTATATTTGTCAAAGTTCCCTAGCTTTAAGGGCAAGTTGGCAACCGCAGTTTTTTATATTTTAACTGATTAAAAAGACACTGCCGCCCATCTCCTGGTTTGTTTCCCCTCTGTCGACTCCACGAGATGATATGGGGTAGTGGATATTCTTACACCGCCACTGCACTGTCAATTATCGTGAACCGAGCAGTTCTGTGATTATTTTCCTCATCAAGGATTATTTCTGGTAACAGAAATAGTATCTCCGACAGAATAAAAGCGCTGCGATTGTTGCAACACTGCTACGGCTTCATGCTGAATCGGATGCCTTTCCATTGCTGCAACCCAATGTATGTAACTACTGAATAGAATTTACTATACACAATTATATTCATGTATATTTTACACTTTTAATTATAGATATAAAACTACTTTCATATTAAGGGCCGATAAGAAAGATATCCGTCAAATAAATTATAACCTGGCTGATTATAAAAGCTAAACAATTGGAACTATTTTGTTCGTGCAACTGTAATTTTTAATTTGTTTATGTTGTATTTTATCTCAAGAATAACTTTTATCTAAGGATTGAAAAATCGGCCCTCTCAAGCTGCTAACCGATCACCAAAAGACCGTTAAATTACAAAACATGCATTTAAGGTACTTATGCGTTAAATTATCAAAAATTAAGTTGAGAAAAAAACAATGCTTAAAAAATCTCTGTAAATAAACGTCATATCGTTTTAAAGAAAGCAAAAGGTAGTTGTGTTAGTATTGTATAACAAATAATATTACGTAACGGTAAAAGTGAAAGGACACCTTTTGTTTTAATGTTCCGTGCCTCATCATCATCATCATCATTACAGCCCTTCACAAGTCCACTGCTGAACATAGGCCTCCCCCAAAAAATGCCACAAAGCACGGTCCTCAGCCACCTGCATCCATCGACTTCCTGCATGTCTTACCAGGTCGTCACTCCATCTAGTGGGGGGACGCCCTACACTTCGTCCGCCGGTACGAGGCCGCCACCGAGAACCTTTTCCCCATCGGTTGTCGGTTCTTCGAGCTATATGGCCGGCCATTGCCACTTCAGCTTACTAATCCGTTGGGCTATGTCGGTCACTCTGGTTCTACTGCGGATATCCTCATTTCTAAGTTTATCACGCAGTGAGACTCCGAGCATAGCCTCTCCATAGCTCGCTGAGCGACCTTGAGCTTCCTCATCCGGCCAGCAGTGAGGACCACGTCTCAGTTCCGTAGGTCATCACTGGCAACACGCACTGGTTGTACAGGCTGTTCCGTGCCTCTTGTCAATAAAATAATTTTTAAAACTAGAATCCTTTCTTGTTTTAAAACGTGATTTTCAATTTTAGAATCTTTATGAGGTATCAACAAAAGCAAAATTATTTAATTCTGTAGTTAAATTGTGCTAGACAAGTATTTTGTCGTTCTAAATTTTCATTCAAGCAACCAAAATATGTCTAGAAAGTCAAGAAAAAAATGTGTCTAAAATTAACACCGAACGCGTAATGGAAAAGTTCTGTATTCCAAATCTTTTATAAATTTTAATAATTTTATTAAAAGTAAAGAGTCTCCTGAAATATCCTCAAATGTCTTACGAAATTTGGTTTAGTATTACATTAATATTGATAGTATTTTTAAATTATAAGATTAAGATTACTAATGTATAAATAATAGAATACATATCCTGAATATGTATAAAGATCCGCATCCAAGTTCCTGGTATTTAAATAATTCATTTGCTATTTATTGCATTTAATCATAACTAATTGCGTAAATCACGTTCTATATAATGAAATTTAATTCCCTTCAATACTAACGGGAATATTATGAATGTAACATGATGAGAGAATCTAAATAATAATAGAAGATGATAAACTTTAATACTTATGAAATTAAAATTGAATTCAAACAACCTGAGACCCGTATTACTGGAAATGATTCTTAATTCAAGATATATCTAGATGTCTATGAGCCACAGCATCCACTTACCAGGTGGACTGTGTGCTCGCTTGTCACCTATATACTATTAAAAAATTACTCTATTTAAGCTTGTGACAAAATTTCGAGCTGTGGTTAGTTGTAGTAATTATTTAATTGAAGACTTAACGCATACCGTTTGAAAGAAGGATTATATTTTAGATATAATACTTAAGCATCCAAATATATAAAAAATGCAATAAAAAATAAAAAAATATATTTAATAATGTATTGTCATAAAAAGTTTATAATAAGTTTAATTTAAGATTATTGTGATGGAAACAAACGTTGCCAAACCATTTTATAATTTAATAGTTATTTTTTTAATAACATTCTTTTACTCAAAATCATATGTAATTTTACTAAGTTAATTTTTCTTTAGTAATATAATTGAGGATTTTAAGTCTAAAATAAATAATTTATATTTGACTTCTATTTTAATATTTCATTTATCTTAAATATTGAGTAAATCTTATTTAAAATAATAGTGTACAACTTCTGTGTTTAATTTGACTTCATACTTTATAATAACGTTCCCCAGGCCGAATTTCGTGCGTGGCGGCCAGTTTATAATGAGACCAGACATCTGCGCTGCAAATGATTATAATGCACGAGTGTGTGCGGAAGCACAGATGCACTCTCTATTCCGATTCCAAATCTCTAGTCCGATGTGACGGCAATCCAACACGATCGGAGAGAGATCAGGTGCAAGGACCAGCGGTTTACATGCCTTCCGGGGCACGGGGTTTCATAAGTAGTAGAGCCACGCTGCAGCTATATTATGGTTGCAGCACGAATGGGTCGGCTCAACTGGGGTAGGACCACGCTATCACAGAACACCAGCGTAAAATAGCAGCTTAACACTACTGTGTTTTGTATGGTGAGTGTAGAGAACGGGAGATCTTTTTTACTGGAAATGAAGCATTCCATCTCAGTCCTCAGGGGTGACAACGCATTTTGATTCTTAATTGAGCTATGGGCCACAGCACCCACTCACCATCAGGTGGACTGTGCGCTCGAATGTCACCCTATTCTTCCCAACTCTGGGCTGCTACTGGGCATTTCATTGACAGAAAAACCCGATAACAGATTTTAGCCCGACCCGAAATTCGAACCCGGGACCACATATGAGCAGGCGTAGTTACGACTACTATATCAACAAAACAGTCAATACCATTTTTATACAAGCAGTGAGATAGTAGCAAAATTAAATGTTGCTGTTTTTTCCTATGGCGAGTGACATGAACCGGGAAACAAAGTATACCAACGAAGAGTCTGCAGGCGAGACAACGTATTTGCATTTTGATTCTTAATTTGGGATAGATGAAGGTGAGTATGGGCTACAGCATTTATTTACCACGAGGTGGACTGTGTTAGAACGAGAGTGTGTGTAGTGGCGGTGTAAGAAAATCCACTACCGCATATCATCCCGTGGGTGTCATGAGAAGCGACAGAGGGAAACAAATGAAGAGATGGGCAAAAACTGCGGTTGCAAAATCGCTTGCCAAGCGTGGTAACTATGGCAAATATCCCCCTTATAAGGCAATCTATAGGTGAGGCCTATGTTCAGCAGTGGACTTTAATAGGCTGTAACGGTAACGGACGGTGTTCGTTTAATGTCTTCCGCGTTGATTCACTCCATGTTAGCTGACTTCACGTGTCCTGTTTGTCTGAGAAAGTATTTCAAAGACATGTGAAATCCGCCAACCGGCAGGGTACCGCGCGGTAGACACTTCCTTGCCCTAAAACTATACAGTAATGAGAGAAGACCTGTGCCCAGGAGCGTGACATATATAGGCTATTTTATTTAACTATTCAAAAAACAGCCTATCACAAAACCACTGTTTTTCTTGCTCTTTATTTGGGATTACAAACAATTGCACAATATAATTTTATCACTAAATGTAACATTACATATTATATGCTTAACAATCGTACAATCAACACAATTATCCACGTATTACTATATGGTCAGTGTAGAAAAGTATTTATTTTAAATTTAATGTTCTATTAAAACAACCCATTCATGAATAAGTACAGAGAAAAACAAACTGAAACAAAATTATTGTGGAGAATCTCTGAAAGAAGAGAGTGTGATATATACGTGAGATATACTGACTCTACCAAGTTTTTGAATTCAAAGCAGTATAAAAATAAATATTGATATACCTAATATCAATTGAATAACATCACTGTACTGTATATATATATACATAAGCACACACAAACATACATAATATATACATATACATATACCTACATTATATAAATACACGTACATACAACAATATAATTCAATTAGATATAAATAAATAGGTAAGTAAGTTTCATTTGTTTGACAAGTGGTAACGTTAAAAAATTTGTACAACCAACTTCAATATAAATTATTAAAGATAACTCAAAAACTACTGGCCATACTTTGATTAAATTTATATAGGACCACATGAACTTTCAAATAAAAAAAGAATCATCGAAATCTCTTCAGGCGTCTTCGAGTAATCGGTGAACATACAAAAAGATTCCGACGAATTGAGAACCTCCTCCTTTTTGAAGTTGCTAATTAAATTAAACATTTATAAACAATTGCATTAAGTTGTATTTAATACAGATAAAACATGTTGAGCATTACCCTTTTACATAGACAGCTTTATAAGCAATGAACGCCAATGAAAGAGGGAATTTCGCCATAATGAGTGCTAATATCCTTACGCTCACCAGATGTCGCTAGTTGGGACTAAGATGAGCTTATATGTTACGCAGATCGACACAGTGTCATCATCATTGAAAATTTGCGATTTAATTTTATATTTTTCGGTTTCTACACAAAACAATGCCACAGTGTATTATTCTTTAATTTTTTACACATTTTTAACTTTTTTTAAAATGTTCTGCTTTAGGAATATCGGTTGTTTGGTTTAACCATTTCTAATCTATTTAAGATTAATGTAATATCTCAGAATTAAACATTAATTTCTACACTTTTCTAACAAATTAACTTCTCCGCTGTAAAATCTGTCAAATATTTCAATCCAAAGTGGCGCCGCCTTGGTGGCAGAAAAAGTCGTGGCTGCCATCATCGCCTTCAAGACGGCTTAAAAACCGTTCTTTTTTTTGAGTTGTTATCAGGAAGATGTTTCTGCCCATTTCTCCTGTTTAGTTTGCCTTTTTCACTTATTAAACACTCAGGGATATGGATGGTAAGTAGATTCTTTTATGCCGCCACTATACGGCAAACATATTTACAAAATATTACCTCATATTAGTTTCCGCTGCAGTCGAGCTAACATTTTTTTAACGTTAAAAAGTTAATTTCTAGAAAATTTATATATATATATATATATATTACCGTTATTTTATTATCTTGGGTATTATCACCATCGTAAGTATTATCACTGCCCTAAGATTGATTGGCAGAGAGTAATTTTAGCTTTAAATGCGCATTTTGATCCTTAACAGTTTCTAAGGTTCAATAAAGAAAATAAATAAATAATTATATATAAGTAAGTACCAAGGAATTTATAAACTACTAACGTAGCGTTAGTATTATATGAATTCCTTGATATGTACCTACGTACGAGACGCAATTAAAGAAAGGAAATGTCAAAGATAGAGGGTAGATTAGAAATATATTTGAAAATACCAACCGAGGTCATCAATCAACTTTCGACAGCGCACGCAATGTGCGCCTAACATGAATTATAAAGTCATTATTCATTATTAACGTTAATGATACGCGTCATCGTTTTCATGATATACAATTTCATTAAGTTGTTCACCGCTACGAATTGAACCGGTGAGTTATTATTTTTTAAAGTATTTATTTATTAACAGGCTTAACCAATGAAGAGATTATGTCGCCCGGTACACATAAGCTATTTACTAGTCTTAATAATTAAAAGAATGAAGCGTTACTTTGCGGAAATCCAATTAAAGCTGGTAAAATTAAGCTAAGATCCGCCTAATAAAATAAAGTGATGTGTCTAGTTTGAAGAACAATTACATAATTAATTGAGGGCGAGAGGTGCTCTTCAAGCTACGCAATACACATAATTTTTGTTATATTTTTACGCGAATCTCATCGTTATTAATTTTTAACATCATCAAAAATCTAAATTGTTTACGTCACAGATCACGGCTGAAAAAAAATGGTAAAATAATATTATCAACAGTTGTCGATTTAAGAAATATTCCAGAATATTCTTCTCATTGTCTGATTTTGGGCACACTGTCAGTAAACAGTATAAATCCTCAATTAAACCAATTTAATCAATGCAATCATGTCGTAGGTTTCGTAGGAGGCGACAGGGAAACTAAAACAGAAGATTGGCAGCAGAATCTTTCTGATAACACTTCAATAATATAAAAAAAATGGTTGCCTACTTGTATGCTAAGCGCGGCAACTTAGTAAATATTCATGGTGGAGGACTATGTTCAGCAGTGGATTTTGATAAGCTGTAACGATGATGATTTGGGTAGTATTTCGATAATAAGAATACTAATCATCTATCTGTAAAAATAATTAGTATTATTATTGCAGTGACAAAGTTACGAGCCGTCGATGATTGCCAATCCGTCTGTCAAGCGTGGTGATTACATACGGTTGAGCCATTCTACTGCTATATTATAGTTGTAACTTAAATGGATCGGCTCGACCGGAGGAGGACCACGCTCTCACGAAATACGAGCGTAAAATAGCAGCTTAATGCTGCTGTGTTTCGTATGGCGAGTGTAGAGAACCGGAGACCCTTTTTACTGGAAACGAGGCATACCATCTTAGTCCTCAGGGGTAACAATGCATCTGTATTTTGATCATTCATCGAGGATTAATGTAGATATATATGGTCCACACTATCCATTTCCCATCAGGTGGACTATCCTCGTTCGGGGGCATTAATTGTTGACATTCATACTGCCAATGTCAAACATATAAATGGTCAAACAGTCGCATAGAGTAGAGATTGTCGCCATTAATTTTAAAATATTGCCAACAAATAATTACTGATTTACTGAATAAGTCTTTTTCAACAGTCCGTGGAGTGCATAGACTTAGAATATACTTACGTCAGTACTCTTGGTAGAGAGTAATTGTGTTCTGTGCGCCAGTATATTCTAAATGTATGGTGGAATGTATGTCAAGGCAAAAAGCGTTTATTTTATGTTTTGTATATTTGTTTAATATACAAACTTAAATAAACAATAAATTACGATAAAATTTTGACCACTGGGCGACCACTAGTAATCATTAATAATATGTCCCATTTCAGAAAACATGAGCTATTTTGCATCGTACTTAGATGTAACCGACGACAATACCCACGGTCTTCTGGAGCCGGCTTCGGTCGCCTACAGCAACGTCACCGTACGACGTGCCTTCATAGTGTGGATGTACTGCGGTCAAAAGAACAAGTTCAAGGACGTCTGCAACTACTTCCATTACTTAGAAGCACTGGTAAGGGGGTTTCGAACCGACTTCGAGTTTCAATTCTACTGTATTTTCTTTTTTAATGTATGTTTGTAACATGGGTAGCTTGTGATGAGTCCTTTCTCTAAAACTTTTTTTTCAATATCAAACTGACAAACGATCTTAACGGCTACTGCATTCCATGGAAACCAGTAACTAACTTCAAATAAAGAAGGCTACAGATAAGTTGGCACCTCTGAGGACTAGAATGGAATGCCTCGCAGCCTGTAATCATACTGGCTCTCTGTACCATTCAGATCATAACAGAGCAGTGAGCTCTTATAGCAAGGCAACTACAGAAATAATATTCTCCTATCTGTCGGATGTTTTAACATTTTTCTGTTGATATCTCCTATTTGGATCGTATCATTTATTATTTTATTTCGTCCAGAAATAATGTCATAGAGCTGCAATCATAAATAGCACGTTCTATTTATTCTCAACCAACTTCAATAAAGGAAGATACTCTGTTTCCAATGTATGTTTGTATGAGCGCGATGCTGAAGACCGAGTGGCGGCATCGTTTCCGGACACCTGAGATTTTGAGTGAGATTGAGAGGTTCTATGGGCAGCTGTACACGTCAACGATGGAGCCACACGCAAGTGTGAGTAACGATCCAAGAGCAAGTCTTATCCGACACTATTCCGATGATATCCCGGACGTCAGTCTGAGCGAGATTAGAATGGCTCTCCAGCACCTTAAAAACGGCAAGGCCCCACGCGAGGATGGAATTACAGCAGAGCTTTTGAAAGCGGGTGGAAAACCGGTACTTGAAGTCCTTCAGAAGCTCCATAATTCCGTCCTTCATGGTGGCACTACACCGGAGGCGTGGAGCAGAAGTGCGGTGGTCTTGTTCTTCAAGAAAGGCGACAACGCTCTCTTGAAGAACTACAGATTGATTTCCCTTCTGAGCCGCGTATAAGTGCTGTTTTCGAGAGTCATTACGAATCGTATAGCACGCAGACTTGACGACTTCCAGCCTCCCGAACAAGCCGGTTTCTGAAAAGGCTTTAGTACCATAGACCACATACATACCCTTCGGCAAATTGTACAGAAGACCGAAGAGTACAATCTACCACTTTGTCTTGCGTATGTGGACTATGAGAAAGCCTTTGATTCAGTCAAAATTTGGGCGGTGCTACAGTCCCTTCAGCGGTACCAAGTTGACTGTTGGTATATCGAAGTGCTGAAGTGTTTGTACAGTAGGGCTACGATGGCTATGCGAGTACAGAATCAGAGTACGAAACCTATCGAACTTCAGAGAGGTGTAAGACAGGGTGACGTTATATCCCCGAAACTCTTCACCGCTGCATTGGAAGACGTTTTCAAGCTACTGGACTGGAAAGGATACGGTATTAACATCAATGACGAGTACATCACTCACCTTCAATTTGCCGACGATATAGTCCTTATGGCAGAATCGCTGGAGGACCTAAGCAATATGCTCAATGACCTCAACAGTGTCTCCCAACGGATAGGTCTTAAGATGAACATGGACAAAACAAAGATCATGTTTAATGTCCATGTCACACCTATGCCGGTAGTTGTTGGGAGCACTAAGCTCAAAGTTGTTGACGAGCATGTTTACCTGGGACAAATAGTCCGACTAGGTAAGTCCAACTTCGATCGAGAGGTCAATCGACGGATTCAACTCGGCTGGGCAGCGTTCGGGAAATTAAGACACATCTTCTCGTCAGGTATACCTCAAAACCTGAAAACGAAATTGTACAACCAGTGCGTGTTGCCAGTGATAACTTATGGATAGGAGACGTGGTCCTTCACTGCTGGCCGTATGAGGACACTAAAGGTCGCTCAGCGAGCTATGTAGAAGGCTATGCTCGGGGTTTCTCTGCGTGATAAACTTAGAAATGAGGATATCCGCAGTAGAACTAGAGTGATCGACATAGCCCAACGGATTAGTAAGCTGAAGTGGCAATGGGCCGGCCATATAACTCGAAGAACCGACAACCGATGGGGAAAAAAGGTTCTCGAGTGATAGCTTCGTACCGGCAGGCGAATTGTAGGGCGTCCCCCCACTAGATGGATTGACGACCTAGTAAGATATGCAGGAAGTCGATGTATGCAGGTGACTCAGGACTGTAATTTGTGGCATTCCTCGGGGGAGGCCTATGTTCAGCAGTGGACTTGTGAAGGGCTGTAATGGTGATGATAATGATGATGTGCGCGATTCTTTCAGAAACTACACGATAGATTTTTATAATTCTTTCACTGAGGTAATCAATGCGATTTTGGGAAGGTTTCAGTATATAAAATATTAAGTATTTTAACATTTTACTCCATTATTAAGTAACTTGATTAAGAAAAAGACTTATTTAATATTAGAGGGCTACTATAGCAAGCACTGGTACTGGAAGCAAGCTTTGTGGCCGTGTATCGGCGACATAAGAGAATCCATTATCCCATATCATCCCTAGAGTGTCCTAGGAGGCAACAAAGGGAAATTAAACAGCAGAATGGCAGCAGCATCTTCCTGGTAATAACTCAAGATAATAAAATACTGTGTTTGTCAACCAGAGTTAGGTTGACAACCACAGTTAGGTGTGTAGAGCAAAATTTTCCCTATCAGGCAATATATGGGGTATATCTACATAGACACATGCAACGAACTTCAAAGAAAGAGTCTCAAATGCGTTAGACAGACCCCTAGGTAATAATGAAGCCATACTGCCTATTAAAATTACTTCTACGTTCTTAACGAATAGCTATATTACATAAAACATCTGCTCAGATGATACGTATTGGCGGCGTAAGGTAATCACCACACCTTTTTCTGTGGGTGCCATCTGAGTTAGAGGCGACTATGGGCAAATACCATACCAAAAGGTACACGTAGTAGGCAATTTACCTGATAGTATCGCATCGTTAATGCTGTGGCCTATATACACCTACATCGACGAATAATCAAAATGAAGATGCTTTGTAGCCCCTAAAGACTATGATGTTATAAACATTACCCGTAAAAAAGTTTTCTGGTTTTGTACACTTACCATACGAAACACCGGAATATTATATCTATTTTACGCCGCCTTTCCGTGAGAGTGTGGTTTTCCATTGTTGAGGGTGGCTCATTTGTGCGTGGCACATTGCATGTGTAGTGTGACTGATGCAGGCTAAATAAAAACGATACGTTATATCAATTCCAGGAAGAGAAGTTATCGGCCGAGGGTCGTGCATCGAGTAGACGCCACGAATTCGATCTTTTCACAAATCAACCACCGACTTCCACATTCTTGGCGCTGAATTTTCCAAAGCTATACACCGAATCACAGCTGCAGCAGCACATTGCTAAAGTAGAATCGTGTAGACATGACACAAGTGTTATTAAAATGCAAGAACTTGACAAAATAGTGCAGAAAAGCGGAACGTCCAGGAATGAGATAGTAGAAGTCAGTAAAATGATAAGAAGCTATTGTAAAATGCATATAAAGACGTTGGAAAGATTCCTGATGGAGTTCAAAGAGCATACAGAGAGATGCGGCCTCTCCAATACCGTTGGCAACGTGGCATTTTATATAAAACGGAAAACAATCCAAGCTGAGATAGAACTAGAAGCGAATTACGCTATGACTTTGGAATTACTCGCTGAAAATGATACAGTAGTTGATGAAGTACCAACAAATATCCAAGTGCAGTGTAAATCTGTTCGGGCACAGTCTGTAATTCTAAAGGAACTTAATTCGTTCAATACTATAAATACTAAAACACTCGTAGCTGGTGAAAATTGTAATAAAATCAATTATGAAATATTGAGCGTATCCAATATCAACATACGAAAGGATTTCATTAATAAATTTCAAAATATTGGTATAAATGGAGTTAAAGAGAAAGAAAACATACCGCGAGAGAGAGAAAACAAATGGGAAACTATCTCTGAAGCTTTTTTAGATAGTCCACTTCATTGTGGTGGCATCGACGAAACCAAGTTTAGGACACGAAGATTTTCAGGGTCTAATTTTATTAAGCGAGACGTCCTAAAGCTTAGAAAAATATGATTTTAAGTATTTTTACTTAGAAGATTTACAAAAAGCTTTTTCTTTAATTATTTTAGTTATAAATGACTTTTTTATTTTAATAATAGATATCTAGATCCCATATTAATATCTTTAGTTATTATGTTTAATATCGATTCCACTTCATTTGTTTATTAGTGATCATATCATTCTATAAATCATAACATGAAATATAGATAGAATTATTTATATAATTTGTGTGCGTGTTATATTTTTTTTGCGTGAAATAATAATGATTGACATTTCATATTATGTAAAACTATTTGATAATAAAGAGAAAGGAGATTTTGAAAGAGCGAGAGCTTAATTAACTATCCTTAAACACACTATTTTCGTAAATATACAAAACACACAACACAACAAAATATATACAGATTAAATGTGTACTAGCCAACAAAAAGTGGGTTACGACTAGGAGATAATGGTCAGTATTTATCAGTACAGTATTTTAAGCAAGTTATGCCTTGAGTTTTAATGGAAATTTTGTGCATAAAGATTTTTTTTATTTGCATTTTGTAATTACATGTTTGATATTGTATTCTAAGATTTCTTCTATTATTTTTTATTGAGATCGCTACCATGCTGTTGCATTTGAAATGTTTTCATACCTAATTGTGAAAGTATTATATTGTAAATTAATGTTTAAAAAAAAGGTTCCGCTGGGTTTCTTGCCGGTTCTTCCCAGGACAGAGATTTTTCCGAACCAGTGATAAAATTTAAATGTAATCAAAAAAGGCTACAGATGCATTGTCACCTCTGAAGGCGTAGAGGTAAAAGTAATTCTTTACAGCCTATAATACTGGATCTTAATACTCTTCAGACCAGAGCACTGTTATTTGACGGTAGATATAGGTAAGAGAATAGTACCTATCTAGATGGATTCCTCGGCAGAAAAGGCACAACAAACTAACCTAATTTTTAATTTATATTAAAGAAATATTATTTTTTTCTTTTTTTTATTGAATTAGGGTGACAAACGAGCACACAGTCCACCTGAAGTGGATGCTGTGGCCCATAGACATTTACATTTGTCCTCGATTAAGAATCAAATGCAGATACGTTGTCACCCCTGAGGATAAGATGAAATGCCTCGTTTCCAGTAAAAAGGGTCTCCGGTTCTCTACACTCACCATACGAAACACAGCAGCATTAAGCTGCTATTTTACGCTGGTATTCTGTGAGAGCGTGGTCCTACCCCGGTTGAACCGTCCCATTTTTTATTTTTATAGGATAGGGTGACAAACGAGCACACAGTCCACCTGATGGTAAGTCGTTGCTGTGACCCATAGACATCTACATTTATCCTCAATAAAGAATCAAAATGCAGATGCGTCGTCCGTGAGGACTAAGATGGAATGCCTCTTTTCCAGTAAAATGGGTCTCGGTTCTCTACACTCACCACATGAAACACAGCAGTGTCAAGCTGCCATTTTACGTATATTAGGTCCTTACATATGAAATTAGCGTTTTGTCGTACTGACCACTTTGATCTGAAATATCTCCTCTTTGGTTAAGAATTCCAAGTTCAAATTTATAAATTAATTTAGCTAGTACATTTGAGTTTTTAAAACAGTCATTCATTTGTTTTTACCTCATTATTTTTTTCTTTGGCGTCGCTTATTACCGCACAATGGAAAACATGAAATATCGGTATATTTACGACTACGAGTTCTACCGTGGCACCAGTGCTGCAGAAACAGCTCGAAGGATTAATGATATGTACAGCGCTGATGTCGCCAAAGAAAGCACGTACGTTTTGGTTTCAACGTTTTCGTTCAAATTTCGACCTTCAGAACCAACCCCGTGGACGGCCGGAAACCAAAGTGGAAAATGAAGAATTAAAGGCTATTGTGGAAGCGCATCCATCACAAAGCACTTCAGAGATAGCAGCAGCTTCGGGGTAAGTGATAAAACTGTATTAATCTACTTGACAAATCGGGAAAGTAAAAAACATGAACGATGGGTACCTCATGAATTGAGTGAATCGAACTTGCAAACACGCGTCGACTGCTGTGTTACTTTGCTCAACCGACACAATAATAAGAAGGTTTAAATCGAATCATTACTTGTGACAAAAAGTGGATACTGTACGATAATCGGAAGCGCTCGTCGTAATGGCTGAACCATGGAGACCCAGCCAAATCCTGCCTAAACGAAAATTGACTCAGAAAAATTTACTTGTGGGTGTTTGGTGGACTAGCGCCGGTGTCGTTCACTACAGCTTTCTAAAATCTGGCCAAACGATTATGGCAGATATCTATGTGTAGCAACTGCAAACCATGAAGGAATAACTAGCTGCTAAACAACCGAGATTGGTCAATCGCTCTAGGCCACTGCTGCTTCACGACAACGCAAGACCACACACTACAACAAACAACCACTAAGTTAGATGAGCTACAATTGGAATGTCTGCGACATCCGTACTCCCTGGACCTTGCTCCAACAGATTACCAATTTTCCGGAAACTTCTTACAAGGAAAAAATTCAACTCCGATGCGGCAGTCCAAACCGCCTTCAAAGAGTTTATTGATTCGCTCCATGGTTTTTAGTAAAGGGTACAATGAACTATGAGATGGCAAAAGTGCATAGATAACAACGGTGCATACTTTGATTAATTAAATATATTTTACAAAAAATTGACTTTATATTCCTCCCTACAAAACGCTAATTTCATATGTAAGGACCTAACATATTTCATCACGTAACGTCACATCGGATGACAAAGTATTTTAAAATGTTTGTTGATTCTTTCTGTGTCTCTGACACTGCTTCTCTACTTAGTTTAGCACTACTGTTATTAAAGTTAAAATATACTCACTGTATAGAAATATTGCCGTGTGATTGCGGTGTAAGAATCCATAACCCATTTTAGTCCATGGATGTTGTAATATGCGACAGAAAATGATCTCAAAATAATTTAAAAACTACATTTGCCTATCCACCTACTGAGCGTGGTAACTTTGAGAAATATCCCCCCTATGAGGCAAGGCGTATGTTCATCGCTCTTTCCCCAGTCGTGTAGGATACACGACCGGGGAAAGAGATCCGCCCCGGCTTATCACGGTTTATTTCTGGATCTCGACATCAACGCCACATACCGCGTCCAATTGTGAATCTAAACTATTCTCTAATCAACTTAATCACACACACAAAATTTCATCAAATATGGACCAGCCGCTTAGTCCTCCTAAGTTCAGTCACATACACACGGGCAGAAGAACTATATAGTATATAATATGCATGTATTATACATATAAACCTGCATTAAAATCTGTAGCGTAATTTAAATGATCTAAGCGTACAGACGGCGGGAAGTGACTTTGTTTTATACCATGTAGAGATGATACATGGTTTACTTGTCAATCGGTCACTCGCTACTCGGTTGCTACTGTTTTGTTAACATAACGATTGATGATATCATCAAATTATTAGCTGCATCTCATTTTTCGTTTCCCAAACTTTTTTACTCTTCTACTCCAATCACGAAACAGAAAATATTATACTACTCTTATTAAATATCTCTTTTGTACCTTTAGCTATAACCTAAGCCAGCCAGCAACCAACAACCCGGTGATAATTTTTGGGACGTATAGATGTACAACATATGCATGGAGTTTATGACAGTAAAAATTTTTTGGTCGTTACTAAAGGGATTTTAGCGTTCACAATAGGTAACTTACTAAATTAAATCTTGTGAAAAAATGTTATTCACATCTGAATTAACTGACACGCGTAACGGCAAAGGGAAAACTTTGATCTATACTCTTACTCTCGGGCGAATGCAGAGGTAAATAAAAATTTATTTAAATTTAATTTGTTTTTTTATGGTCAAGTTTTCCGAAGTAAAGTTATTTCTTTATGTTTGAATACTGATTTTCATAACGCACTTAAAGAAAACCACAGGGTTTTTGTTACAAAAAAGTTTTGTTTTTGTTTTGGTAATGTAAAACAATATGCTTACAATATATACAATATACAAAATAAGAATTACATGTAATCTATATTGAATAAAAATTATTCTATTCTATTATTCTATTCTATTCTATTCTACTCTATTCTCACATGTACAACTGTTCTGAACTGTTTGAAAATCCAATAGAACTAGCTGCTGACCGAATAGCACGAATTTGAGTAAATTTGTACCACAAAGTATAGTAATTACGTACGGTAGACTTAGTACACTGAAGTGTACTAGAACGTAGCGATTTGTGAGATGACCAATCAGATACGACTACCAATAATGAAATAAAATTTATCGATATAAGTCGCATCACTATCGAAATGTCAACGAGTCGAATCGAATGGCATTTTATATTCGTTCATATTAAAACAGAAACAGTGTTCGAAAACGTTCCGTCCGGTCCGGGCGTGCGTCACTTGCATATCTATACCTGCAGCATACTAAGATGGCCGCCACTGCAAGTGCATACTCGACGCCGGTGAACAAAGTCGACAGAGAGAATATAATAGTTTTGATAAGAAACAACATTTTAAATAATTCCGTTGAGTTTGTATCGGATACCGACTTGGTAAGTAATTTTTTTTTAAATAAGTCACTGGTCGAAATTTTGTTTTATTTGATTCGATCTTTTTTTAACTTAACCATGAATGTAACGGTAATTTAATTAAGATATGCAATTTCACGTTTGAATAATTTTTAGGTGTGATCACAGAACACTAATACGGTTAGGCGGGGTTGTGATTTAAGTAGCGTATATTTTAAGAGACAAAGTACCTATATAAAACCCCTTTTTAGAAGGTACTTTAAAATTTTAGTTAAACCTCTTTTTATCTTTCATCTATCTCTTCAATTTTATTTTATTTTTGTAATATTCGTAGAAGGACATTAATTTGAAAATGTTAAATATTTCGCTTATAATTCCCAACTTTATTAATATTAAAGTGAACTGAGCACACAGTCCACCTGAAGTGGATGCTGTGGCCCATAGACATTTACATTTGTCCTCGATTAAGAATCAAAATGCAGATACGTTGTCACCCCTGAGGATAAGATGGAATGCCTTGTTTCCAGTAAAAAGGGTATCCGGTTCTCTACACTCACCATACGAAACACAGGAGCCTTATGCTGCTATTTTACGCTGGTATTCCGTGAGAGCGTGGTCCTACCCCGGTTGAGCCGACCCATTCGTGCTACAAGTAATTTAGCTGCAGCGTGGCTCTACCACGTATATATTTCATCACGCAACGTCACATCGGATATGACAAAGTATTTTAAAATATTTGCATTGTGATTCTTTCTGTGTCTCTGACACTGCTTCTGTACTACTTAGTTTAGCACTACTGTTATTAAAGTTAAAATATACTCACTGTTTAGAAATATTGCCGTGTGATTGCGGTGTAAGAATCCATCACCCCATTTTAGCCCATGGATATTGTAAGATGCGACAGAAGGAAATGATCTCAAAATAATTTAAAGAAATATTTGTCAAAGGTAACTTTGACAAATATCCCCCCAATGAGGCAAGGCGTATGTTCAAAAGTAATCCTACACGACCGGGGAAAGATCGATCGGTTCTGTTACTTATTTATGATGGGAATTATCAATGTGTATCTTTCCCTTACCCATAATCAGTTACTTCGATCCTCTGTCAATCTTTCTCTCTCTACTCCTTCGCACTCTTTCTCCTTTTTTAAGAAATCCTTTACTGCAACTGCAGTGCGTTTGTGGAACTCTTTACCTCTCCACATTCGTCGTGCTAAATCTTTTCACTCTTTCAAAGGTATTGTTAAATCGTATTACTTAGAACGCTATTAGATAAATTACTTTTCCTTTTTCGTACTCTTTTCATTTAATCTATTATATGATATTATATATAATTTTCACTTATACTTATTTATATGTATTTTCATTTTTTTATTTTATTTTGTACGCCCCCTCTATTTTTAACTATTGTTTGCATCAGTTCCTACGCTAAGGTTGTCTGGAAAAGATCACTTTCAGAGTGATAAGACCGCCTGTCGTACACAATATTCTACTTTAGATTTAACTGTACTCGTTATTTTGTATTTTGGTGTACAATAAAGAGTAAATAAATAAATAAATAAAATAAATTACCAAAAACTCAAAAATGGCTCGACCAATTTTGATGACATTTTCGGTGTGTGTTCGAGTGGGTCCTTGAATGGTTTAGATTCACAATTGGACCCGGTAGATGGCACTGTTGTCAAGATCCAGAAATCATACACGTAGTAATATCTAGATTTTAAGATGGAGGAGGTCAGAAAGGCGTCATGTAAAGCATTATCTCATTAGTTCTTAGATCATAATAAAATCAGATTAGTAACAATTACTAGGGAATAAGGCATTTTAAAATGGCGAGTGGTGACCTACCAACGTGAATTGATTTGGATGAAGATTGAATTTTCGTCGATTTTTTAGCCCATTTTTCTTCCTCTAGTTTTTTCAACCAGAATCAAAAAGGAGGAGGTTCTCAATTTGACTGTATCTTCTTTATGTGTGTTACCTCAGAACTTTTTTTCAATGTGAACCGATTTTGATGATTCTTTTTTTATTTGAAATCTGATGCTTCCATGTGGCCAATATAAGATCTGATCAGTAGTTTTTAGTTATACCTAATAATGCGTATTTAATTGACTTCGACTACATTGATGATGTTCTCATTTTATTTATATTGAAGTTGGTTGCACAAATTTTTTAATTTACCACTTTTTGTCAAGGAACTGATGAACACGAATCTCTTCTATGAATTATTTGCTGGATTAGCTGGTTTCGGGATCACAATACCAAACTCTTAGACCCTGCTTCTAGACTTACTCATCTTAATATTTTAGATTTGGCGTATACGGCATTTTTCTGCCGCCATCACTAGTTTCTGTTCTTATCCATAGTAACTTGTTATGACACCTAATAGAAGAAATGGATTCTCGTATTGCCATTCGCCATCACCATTCATAACAGCCTATCAAAAGTCTACAGCCTCTAAACAGAGTCCTCCCCCAATAATCGCCTCAATGGGGAAATATCATCAAAGTGGCCACGTTCAGCAGACGGGTTTACAAACGTAGTTTTTATTATTCTTAAGTTGTTATCAGAAAGATGCTGTAGCCCATTTACTACTTCAGTTTTTTTCAGAAACCTATAACGTCACCATACATAGTATTGGCTGCGATAAAATAAGTCAGTGAATAATCTGAATCGTATGAATAAAGTTATAACTACTCTTTTGACGTGTCGTACGATGGTGACTAACACATAGTGCGATTATAAAAAAAAACCTTATATTTGTAGACTACCGATCCGCCCCGGCTTAGCACGGTTTATTTCTGTCTGTGAATCTAAACTATTCTCTAATCAACTTAATCACACACATAAAATTTCATCAAATTCGGAGCAGCCGCTTAGGAGGAGTTCAGTCACATACACACGGGCAGAAGAAATATACAATATATAATATGCATGTATTATACATATAAACTTTTCTCTTGAATAATTCTGTCTACTGATGCAAACTGCATCAAAATCCGTAGCGTAATTTAAATGATCTAAGCGTACAGACGGCGGGAAGTGACTTTGTTTTATACCATGTAGAGATGATACATGGTTTACTTGTCAATCGGTCACTCGCTACTCGGTTGCTACTGTTTTGTTAACATAACGATTAATGATATCATCAAATTATTAGCTGCATCTCATTTTTCGTTTCCCAAACTTTTTTACTCTTCCACTACCAATCACGAAAAAGAAAATATTATACTACTCTTATTAAATATCTCTTTTGTACCTTTAGCTATAACCTAAGCCAGCCAGTAACAAACAACCCGGTGATCATTTTTGGGACGTATAGATGTACAACATATGCATGGAGTTTATGACAGTAAACATTTTTTGGTCGTTACTAATGGGATTTTAGTGTTCACAATAGGTAATTTACTAAATTCAATCTTGTGAACAAATGTTATTCACATCTGAATTAACAGACTCTCGGGCGAATGCAGAGGTAAATAAAAATTTATTTAAATTTAATTTGTTTTTTTATGGTCAAGTTTTCCGAAGTAAAGTTATTTCTTTATGTTTGAATACTGATTTTGATAACGCACTTAAAGAAAACCACAGGGTTTTTGTTACAAAAAAGTTTGTTTTTGTTTTGGTAATGTAAAACAATATGCTTACAATATACAGGGTATTTTTGAAACGCTCCCGAAAACGAAGACAGATGATAGTACTAAGGATACCTATGATGATGGGTCACAAAGAAATTCGATCCCGAGGAAAAAAAAATCATCTTTTCACAACGTTTTATTAACTTTATTCACGCTCCATCATGTTATTAAAGTTATTTGAAACGATATTTCACAAAAAGATATCATGAAAATACTGAAATATAAAACCAGCAGTGGAATTACTGAATTACAACCAGCTGACTACGGGTCAATGTACGCGCGAACGCCGAATTCGCGCGGCCCGCAACAACGATGGTACCACAATACCTAATAATTTACAACACTTGTCTAAATACCTAACTTATCTACTTAACCTACTATTTTGCCACTGTGCTTGTCTCCACGTAGCCACTTTAATTCAAATTCACAGGTTAAATAAACCAAATAACTGGTTCGATTCCCCGCTAATGAAAAAAATACTTAAATAAAATGTTAACAAGTTATTTAAAAAAAATTAGCTTAAATAAACCAAATAACTGGTTCGATTCCCCGCTAATGAAAAAAATACTTAAATAAAATGTTAACAAGTTATTTAAAAAAAATTAGCTTAAATAAACCAAATAACTGGTTCGATTCCCCGCTAATGAAAAAAATACTTAAATAAAATGTTTACAAGGTTAGAGTCATGCTTTGTTATCCATTGTGTAATTATGTTTATTATTCTGATGTATTCAGTTATGTACCTATTCAGATCAGTTCAGTACTATTATTTAAAAAATTAGGTATGAAACAGCACCGATCCTCCGTGGCCTTATGAGATTCTTCAAGGCACATTAACATGTTGCCGTATTCACTAGCACTATAAATGTACCTACGCGTTAGGCATTATTAAAACAAAACAAAAACACAAAACGTAACAACAAGAACAACATCATTAATTAATAAATAACAAGTTATAACGACAATAATTTAATAAACAAAACAATTGAACTATCGCTCGTGATTGTCAACATGGCACTGTCTCAAAACTAAAATTATTATAACGTCCTTGAAGCATATGAAATTCCACAGCGCGAGGCGACACGAAGCAGCGTGTGTGTGAAAGGGAAGGGTAGAGTGAGTAAGTAGTATACCTAATGCATTGTTTCGTATCGATCTAGGTGAGTTCGGCGCCCGCGAGGATATTGACCCTATTGTCAGCTGATTTTCTTTTAAAGTTTCACTGCTGGTTTCATATTTCAGTATTTTCATGATATTTTTGTGAAATATCGTTTCAAATAACTTTAATGACATGATGGAGCGTGAATAAAGTTAATAAAACGTTGTGAAAGATGATTTTTTTTCCTCGGGATCGAATTTCTTTGTGACCCATCATCATAGGTATCCTTAGTACTATCATCTGTCTTCGTTTTCGGGAGCGTTTCAAAAATACCCTGTATACAATATACAAAATAAGAATTACATTTAATCTATATTGAATAAAAATTATTCTATTCTATTATTCTATTCTATTCTATTCAACTCTATTCTCACATGTACAACTGTTCTGAACTGTTTGAAAATCCAATAGAACTAGCTGCTGACCGAATAGCACGAATTTGAGTAAATTAGTACCACAAAGTATAGTAATTACGTACGGTAGACTTAGTACACTGAAGTGTACTAGAACGTAGCGATTTGTGAGATGACCAATCAGATACGACTACCAATAATGAAATAAAATTTATCGATATAAGTCGCATCACTATCGAAATGTCAACGAGTCGAATCGAATGGCATTTTATATTCGTTCATATCAAAACAGAAACAGTGTTCGAAAACGTTCCGCCCGGTCCGGGCGTGCGTCACTTACATATTTATACCTGCAGCATACTAAGATGGCCGCCACTGCAAGTGCATACTCGACGCCGGTGAACAAAGTCGACAGAGAGAATATAATAGTTTTGATAAGAAACAACATTTTAAATAATTCCGTTGAGTTTGTATCGGATACCGACTTGGTAAGTAATTTTTTTTTAAATAAGTCACTGGTCGAAATTATGATTTATTTGTTTCGATCTTTTTTTAACTTAACCATGAATGTAACGGTAATTTAATTAAGATATGCAATTTCACGTTTGAATAATTTTTAGGTGTGATCACAGAACACTAATACAGTTAGGCGGGGTTGTGATTTAATTAACGTATATTTTAAGAGACAAAGTACCTATATAAAACCCCTTTTTAGAAGGTACTTTAAAATTTTAGTTAAACCTCTTTTTATCTTTCATCTATCTCTTCAATTTTATTTTATTATTTTAATATTCGTAGAAGGACATTAATTTGAAAATGTTAAATATTTCGCTTATAATTCCCAACTTTATTTATATTAAAGTGAACTGAGCTGAGAGTCCACCAAATGGTCACTGGCTGGTAGACACCATACGTAGAAGGCCACAGGACTAAGCTGGAAAATTTCACAATCTGCTAATGAGGGCATCCACGACTTTTTCTGCCACCAGGGCGGCGCCACTTAAAAATGAGGTATAATATTTGACAGATTTCATAGCGGGGAAATTAATTTGTTCGGAAAATGTAAAGGTTAATGTTTCTTTCTTTCTGTACTATTAGCTATATTGTGTATACATTAGATTAAAAATAAATAAACCAGACCACAGATATTCACAAAAGTAGAAAAATTCAAAAAAAGTTAAAAATGTGCAAAAAATTAAAAAGCAAACCACTGAGGCATTGTTTTTTCTGTATTAATATAATACTCTAGAAACTGATGAACTTTTATTAAAAACTAACTTCTCAATTATATAACACTGTGTAACAAAAAAACTTTACCTCAGTGCCAACTAGCGACATCTGGTGAGCAGAAAATTATTAGCCCTCATTGTGCGAATTAATATGATTAATTATGAGAAGGATCTTTTGTAGGTTTCAATTAAAAATTTTACAGGGATAAAATAAATAAATTTGAACTAGAAAGTACTTAGGTAGATGAATTTCGCTTTTGGTAATAATAATATTAGAGTAATCTTACTCGTAGAAAATACCATAATTTACAATTGTAATATTAATCAGTTGCTCCTAAATATAAATTGAACAGGTCTGTAAACATCACGATAAATGTGATGATGTAAAGAGTCGTTTCCTTATTCGTATTATGTTATTATATTATATTCTTATTCTTATTTATGAACTGTGTAGGGTGGGGTGTAAGAATATCCACTACCCCATATCATACCGCGGGTGTCATAAAAGGCGACAGAGGGAAACTGAAACAAGAGATGGGCAGCAGCATCTTCCTGATAACAGCTTAAAATAATTAAAAAAACTGCGGTGCCAACTCGCCTGCCAAGCGTGGCAACTATGCCAAAATTTTCCCCCCTATGAGGCACTCTATGGGGGAGGTCTATGTTCAGTAGTGGACTTATATAGGCTGTAATGGATGGATGGATTGGATCCTTATTTTTTCCCGATTCGATTGTGCTTTTTGTATTTTGTAGTTATCTTGCATTAGGCGATATCATTGTCAATTGTGGATCGATTTTAATGTTTTTTTTTTTATTAAATAGATAACCTATTATTATTACTTAACAAAATTCCACTCCGCGTCCGTTTAGCGAAATAACTTTAAATGTAACTATTTCGAATTAATTAATTCATGCATTCAAAAAGTTAAAAAGATAACTTGAAGTAGGCCCTTAATTCATCTGTTCTTACACTATGTCTTAGCACCGACTTAATAATCTGTTTTTTTTTTATATCTTTGAAATCTGCTTTTACTTTTTATTAAAAGTCATTTTTTAAGCAAGATTTTTTTAGGTAGTTTATGGTATATTATTTTCTTTTGTGGCAATGACAAGTAACAAGTGGTAAAATCAAAAATTTTGTACAACCGACTTCAATATATTATAAATAAAATGAGAAAATCATCAATGTAGTCGAAATCAATTAAATCCGCATTATTAAGGATAACTCAAAAACGATCTTAATCAAATTTATATGGGACCACATGAGAAGCATCAGCTTTCAAATAAAAAAAGAATAATTATAATCGGTTCAACTAGAAGAAAGTTCTGAGGTGACACACATACAAAAAACAAACAGTCGAATTGAGTACCTCCTTCTTTTTCTATGTCGGTTAAAAAAGTGCACAGACGCGCGCCGCATTCGAAGTTTCCCCTTTAATTAAAACTTATTTCTTAAATTAGTTTTATTCAGGATGTAGTATTCGTGTAAATTTAAGAAATTATTCAATAACTAACTTTATAAAAAAAGTAGAAATCGACTTCAAAAACCGAAAAAAAAAATCCACATAATGTAACCAGTTTCTGTAGTTGTGCTAAGTGTATCGACGATTTCAAGCTCCCTTATTTCATTATTAATTAAAAACAAAATGGGTGGACTGAGCAATAGCCGAAGACAGACTAAGATGGCAATAGCAATAGCGGAGGAGAGGCCAATGTCCAACAGTGGACTGCACCAGGCTGATGATGATGATGATGAAAACCTGCTTCCTTTAAAAAAATATACCTTTTTATCATAAAAAAGTAAATTTAAATGGAAAAAGTCGTCTATGTACATATTTCTGCGATGGTGTTATCTCCGTTTAATTTTAATAGCTATAGATTTACCGTTGATATTTTTAAATTGTTTCGCGGGTAATTCGTACATAAAAGTTTTTGTTGCCCTAGCTTCAGGTAGAAAGGGACTGGAATGTCTTTTGAAAACATTTTAAGGAGCAGGCGCTTTTCCTTGTATCGTAAAAGCATATTGGGTAAATTTTGTCGAATTTTATTCACTTTGATGTTTGGATTACGTGTACGGAACACAATTGAATATAAAAGACTACCTGAGGCTTACTTTTATATAATTTTTTGTTAGAAAGTGGAACTTATATTCTTATCATTTTTCTTAAAAAAGCATCTTCCACACTAAGTTTTTTTTGTATATCGTGATTTACAAACATCAGTTGCGGATAAACATCTAGACTTGTAACCATAGTTTTTAGGGAATAGAAACATTTGTTCGGGGTGGACCCATAGGGTCTGCTGTACCGCAGCCAAACGATTATAACGCTAGTATAATTACTTTCAATAATACTATAATTTCATATTTGCATCGTCGGCGGCCGAGTTGCAAATGATGGTTACTTTAATGAACAGGTCATTAAAAGAAAGGGGTATGAAAGTGAACGCAAGTAAGACGAAAGTGATGGTTTTTGAAAGAGAAGAAAGTAAAACGCTATGTGAAATAAGAATAGAAGGGGAGTTGATTGAGCAAGTGGATGAGTTTGTGTATTTGGGATGTTTATTTAGCAGGGATGGTAGATATGATAAAGATATAGAACGACGAGTGAACGCAGGAAATAGAGTGAATGGGGCTCTACATGCTATTGTGAAGAGTCAGAATGTGTCAAAAAAGGCATGTTTGGCAATTCATAATGCTGTGTTAGTCCCTACTTTAATGTATGGTAGTGAAAGTTGGGTCTGCCAGAAGAAACATGAGAGTAGAATAAATGCTGTAGAAATGCGGTCATTAAAGAGTATGCTAGGGCTGAATCTGAATGACAGGGCGAGGAATAGTGTGATAAGAGAAAGTGTGGTTTGTAAGATGACGTTGTGACCAGGATTAAGAAAGGAATGCTTCGGTCCTAGACGAAGGTTTATCGACCGGATTGACGATATATTGAAAATGTGCCAGATTAGGAGTACCCTTAACCGACGAGCGTGTATGCGTAGATATATGGATGTAAAGGAGGCGAGAGAGGTGTGCCAGGATTGTGCCAAATGGAAGTAGTCTCTGCCTACCCCTCTGCGTGACAGGCGTGAGTGTTTATGTTATGTTATAATTTAATAATAAAACGATATTAGTAGCTCGACAGACTGATCTTATGTGAGAGACTGGTGCCTGAAGTAGGTTTCTGAAAAACTCGTTACACGAGTCTCAGGTTAAAGTGTCATAAGGATGACAAATTTGCAGTACAAATGATGGTAAGTGGCTACTGCAGCCCGTGGACACATGCAATCAGCTTAAAACAAAGACTGCCACGGTTGTTTCTTTGAAGAATAAGTAAATAGAATATACAAAATTTTACCTGCACAAAGTTCAAAAACTTTATTAAACTAAGTTTGTATAAAAATGGTTATTATAACATTAAGGAATTTATGCATGATAATAACCCCTTTGAAAGGTGATCGCTACCAAGCTATTTCTAATTTGTTTTGTGTTGTTAATTGTAACATACACGATTGTAAGCTGTTTTTTTTTTAAAGTCCCACTGGGTTTCTTGCTAGTTCTTCCCAGGACCGAGGTTTTTTTTCCCGAACCAGTAGTAAATTAAAAAAAAAGTGACTTTCAATAAGTATTATTTATAATCTTCTATACAAATAAATAAAATTGTAGTGTCTGTTTGTAATGTCAAATGCTAAATCCATATTAAAGTATATACGGTACTTATAACTGTAGTATAGTCTGTGGCCATCTACAGTCTTCTGTCTGTCTGTCTGTCTGTCTGTCCGTCTGTTTGTTCCGGCTTATCTCCGAAATGACTAAACCGATTTTGACGGGACTTTCACTGGCAGAGAGTTGATATTATAAGAAGTAGTATACTTTTGTTTTAGAAAAAGAATTAGGGTTCCGCGTAAAAAATTAAAACCCACAAAATCCAATCGTAATAAAAACACGCGGGCGAAGTCGCGTGGCACAGCTATTAATGAATAAAAGGTTGCTGTGTTTCGTAATGTGAAGGTGGAGAGAACCGGAGACCCTTTTTACTGGAAACGAGGCATTCTATCTTGTCCTCACGGCTGACAACACATCTGCATTTAAATTCGCAAACGAAGATAGATGTAGATGTCTATGGGCTACAGCATCCACTTACCATCATGTGGACTGTGTGCTCGTTTGTCACCCTTATTCTATAAAAAAAAATATGTATGAATAATGACGTAACATAATTTTTTGCACAGATGGACGACAATTCTCCAATCCGAAAGCCCAAAAGCCTCCAGCCAGTCATTAAGAAACTATTCCATTCCCCAATGGCGGACTACAGTCCAAAACAGAGTGCGCATCCCCGGGACGAAGTAGACAGAGCAAAAAGGGCGAGAAAAAGGAAACAATCGCTAATCCCAAACTCGAATGAAAAAATCAAAAGGGCTTTTGTAAAAGAGTGTGACAGTGACAGCTATAGCCCTGAATCATGTGGTGGAATGAGAAGACGAGTTTTGATAAGCTTGTTTCATAATAAGGAGTATGCAATGGATTGTGGAGACTAAATAATGAATATAGAAAAAGGGCGTCCATATTGCTGGATCCCAATATTTTAAGTTGTAAATAGGGTTGCCAACAGTATTTTTAACAGTATTATCTCGACTTTCCCTTTAACATACTTTAAATCTACTTTTTCTATTATTTGCTTGTCAATCCGTCTCAGTCATCATCTGGATATGGGCCTCTTTCCCACCAAGGAAGATTTGATACACCACGCTTATCAAGCTGATCGGCTATCGCACCAAATCAGTTACAATTTTAAACATGTTTAAATGTTTCTCACTCGGAATTTAAAAAAAAATCTTGTTAGTACCTGTGTATTATTAATCAAATATTTTGTAACGTTTTAAATAAATTGGCAACCCTATTGGATTGGATCAACTATAGACTATTATTACATGTCTTCCTTTCAATTAATGATATTATTGGACATAGATAGATTAATATTAGATGTATATAAGTAAAACGCGTTTAAAATTGTCTTCCAAAATAATGTTACTAATGTCTAATGGATTTCGAAGCCGTCGAATAATAAATAATAAAAAAAATGAAGTGGTAAGATTGATTTTTACATTCGATTACAGATTATATTTCAAATTATAGAATATAATATTTCAAATAGAATAAAGACGAGAATTAGAAAGAAATTAAAGCAATGAATCATTATCATATTTGTTAGTTCTATTTAGTGTATAAAAATGTCTTCCAATATATTGTACGTTTGTGTCGAATGGATTTCGACAGCTTAGTAATAAATAAAAAAGATGAAGTGGTGATGGTGAGATTGATTTTTACATTCGGTCGTAGATTATATTTCAAGAAAAGATCTTCGAAAAAGAAATAAAAGCAATAAATTATTATAATTTTTGTTGGTTCTACATAAAAAGTGCTAAACAGCTTCATTAGAGCTAGGTGTTTGGTCACGGCACACTTGGCGGACTTATATGTGATCTTGGAAAGATGCCCTCGCCCTCTCCTGTCCTGTGCGTGCCCTGTCTGTGTTGGGACTGGGTATTAGCCTCGAAATATTTTTAAAGATCATTATTCCGACGTTTGTTAGAGGCTTTAAGATTCTTTGGGATATTTTATTAAGTCTCATTGATGCTTAGAGAAAATTTGGGTTAACGGATTTTTTTTATATCTATATGATTTAGTAACTAATATGTGATATTTTTAGAAAATAGCAATAAGATAAGATTGTATTGGATAGTGTATAATTTAAAACCTAATTTTATATTAATTAATAGGTTAAATTATAATTGTCAAGTTTTAAATAAATGAAGTTATATTCTTTCGTGTCTTTAATTATTTAGCCATTTGAAAAATCTCTACGAGAATTCTTGTATGATTAGCTATATATTATCTAATCCATCATTAGGTAAAATATGGAACTGCCTCGTTGTAGCCCTTCGTCATTCTAAATAATGTGTATACGTATAGAAATATTATATATAATTCTGTTAACATTCTATGTTTAACTACAACTATATGATAAATTCAAGATAAAAAAGTCATAAGATAAAACATAGACGTCAAAATAAAAATATCCAGTATGCTTCAAGCAAGCTGGAGAGGTTCTTCATATGGCGCGTCTTGGCGTTGCGAGTATTCACTTTAATATTTATTGTAAATAACAAAAGAAAACTAAGATCGAAAACAGAAGGAGCAGAGTAAGCTAATGTTGAGTTATATTTACAGATCTCAAATCGAATTATCATAAAAAAATTCATCATGTCAGAAAAAATGACATTAATCTGAATAATAGTAATAGATCTCTTGAATTAATAAAAGTAATGATCTTAATATATAGAAATCGATTGTTGTCCGTTACTTTCGCTAAAACTCTAAAACAACAGTGAAATTTTTTGCGTGCGTTTCAGTGGGACCCTGAATGGTTTGGATTCATAATTGGACCTGGTAGGTGGCGCTGTTGTCGAGATCCAGAAATCACCCGTGCAAAGCCGTGGCGGATCGTTAGTATGAAATAAGAATTACAATGATTTTAAACGAAGTTCGTTACCTGTCACCTTTTGTTCCAACACTAGAATCATTTATATGTAGTCTACTCATCAATACAAACTGGTGGTAATTAATAGCTATAACGTAATGTTGAGAAGGATATTATGAATTTACAATATTAAAAATATATAATTATAACTTTTAACACAAAGTAAAAACCGACTTCAAATTGCTAAAAATGAAGTTTTTTTTTATAGAATAAGGGTGACAAACGAGCCCACAGTCCACCTGATTGTAAGTGGATGCTGTGGGCCATAGACATCTACATTTATTCTCGATTAAGAATACAAATGAAGATGCGTTGTCACCCTTGAGGACTAAGATGGAATGCCTCGTTTCCAGTAAAAAGGGTCTCCGGTTCTCTACACTCACCACAACACAGCAGCTTTAAGCTGGTATTTCACGCTAGTGTTCTGTGAGAGCGTGGTCTTACCCCGATAGAGCCAACCCATTCGTGCTACAACATACAACGTACAACCATAATATACCTGCAGCGTGGCTCTACCATGTTAAAGTTATTTATTTGCTACCCTTAAGGGTGGAATTTTTTCTCTAAAAATATATGGGACCACCCTTGATGTATAACCTATTTAATAAAATAAGAATAAGAATCATCATAACATACATACAAAAAAAACATACACTCCAATAGAGAACCTCCTACTTTTTGAAGTCGATTAAAAATGATTCGGTACCAATTAATTTTCAAACATAGACGTATAAAAAAGTACGTCCATGTTTTACAACGTAGTTATTTTTTTTTTATAGGATAAGGGTGACAAACGAGCACACAGCCCACCTGATGGTAAGTGGTTGCTGCGGCCCATAGACATCTACATCTATCCTCGATTACAAATCAAAATGCAGATGCGTTGTCACCCGTGAGGACTAAGATGGAATGCCTCATTTCCAGTAAAAAGGGTCTCCGGTTCTCTACACTCACCATACGAAACACAGCAGCGTTAAGCTGCTATTATACGCTGGTATTCTGCGAGAGCGTGGTCCTTCCCCGGTCGAGCCGACCCATTCGTGCTACAACTATACTATTAATATAGCTGCAGCATGGCTCTACCACGTAAAAAAAGTTATAACCAGGTTAGCCACGAAAAAAATAGACCCTGTTATATATATGAATATTCACCTGTTACTGCAAGCGACAATCCAATATTTATATCAGATAAGTAAGTATTCTACAGAATACCAACCTATCATGATTCTGTCATCCTCATGATCTATGTCTGTGCTTACATATGGCATATATTTTGAAGTGTTCACCAGTCTTCCATTTCCTTTCCACTATCAAGTAACAATGGTTTTTGATGTTCCACGCATTCTCACCAAACTGCTTGCTTTGGCGTTTTACCAACATTTTTTCAACCGACTTAAAAAAGCAGGAGGTTCTCAATTCGACTGTTTTTTTTATGTGACCTCAGAACTTTTTTCTAGATGAATCGATTTTGATGATTCTTTTTTATTTGAAATCTGGTATTTTTCATGTGGTCCCATATAAATTTGATCAAGATCTGACCAGTAGTTTTTGAGTTATACTTAATATGTATAACTCAAAAACTTAAAAATTAAAAACTGTTAAATTAATGGTCTTCGGCTACCTATCTTAAATCTAAAAAAAATCCACATTAATAGATCCTACACAGGCGATATCCAGGCGAAGCCGGGACGGGTCGCTAGTCTATACAATACAAATAATAAAGTCGCTAGTCTATAAATTGAAGTGTCTGTTTGTATTGTCAAAATAACAGCTTTTTACTAAATTCATACGAAAATATATACGCTACTTAAAACAAAACTACAATTTTTTTAATTTTTGTCTGTCTGTCTGTTTGTTTCGGCTAATCTCCGAAATGGCTGGACCGATTTTGACGGAACTTTCACTGGCAGATAGATGATGTCATAAGGAGTAACGTTGGCTACTTTTATTTTAGAAAAAGAGTTAGGGTTCCGCGCAAAACAATTAAAATCCTAAATTACACATGAGCGAAGTCGCGGAGAACAGCTAGTAAAAATAAAAATAAAAACGCTTTGCTAACATCCCAATAGCACTCAAGCTTTAACACGATTAAAAATATAAATAATAAAAAATTGCAGCGATCTATCAAAGATAATTAATAACAATAAGCCGCTTAAACGGAGACACAGCAAGCGGTCCAAGAGAAGCGCGTCCGCCGGAATTAAACCTTGGACTCTAGGGAAATCAAACGCTAAACGTCCGGGCAGGCAGTCTTATTTATTTTACGTCGTACCGAGATTCCAGCTTAATGAGATGCTTACGAAATAAGCTTCATGGAGATTTGTAATGACACAATTTTTAATACTACCCGCTTTTTCATAAATTCATTAGGGGTAGTGGAGGGTTGGATTTAAACATGACGGTCTTCTTACTGTTTACTTAACGTGTATTTTCAATAAAAGTAATTAGTTATTGTCACAGACTATCAAATGTTTCTACCAAGAGGGACTTCTAAGCAGAAAATGAATTCTAGCACTTAGAGGAGATGTACTCCAATGGAGCTCTACCCTATCTAATTCTTTAATTAATTACATTGATAAAAAAATTACATATTTTACTTAAATTTTTATACGTGGTAGAGCCAAGCTGCAGCTATATTAGTAGTATAGTTGTAGCACGAATGGGTCGGCTCGACCGGGGAAGGACTACGATCTCACAGAATACCAGCGTAAAATAGCAGCTTAACGCTGCTGTGTTTCGTATGGTCACAACGCATCTGCATTTTGATTCTTTATTGAGGATAGATGTAGATGTCTATGGGTCACAGTAACGACTTACCATCAGGTGGACTGTGTGCTCGTTTGTCACCCTATCCTATAAAAAAAATAACACTACCGTCTGCTAAACACCGCAATAGCCATTTATGTATAAAAGCAGATGAAACTGGCATACCTTAGCACATACCCCGGCCTTGTATGGTTGTTAGAAATATACCACTCGGAACTTTAAAGCTTGGCTGCTTCGGTCTATTCATACATTACAGCCTATAAAAGTCTACTGCAGAACATAGCTTCCCCATAGATTGCCTCACATGTCTGGGTTATTGGCCACAGTTGCCACGTTCGGCAACCGCAGTTTATTTTTAATTTTTAGTAATTATTATGAAGACGCTGCTGCCCATCTCCGCTGACCATGGGTGCTGTAAAGTACTCGAAACGTCGGGAATTCAAAATAAATTAATATATGCGATAAAACCCGTAAAACGTAATTTCATTTAAATTTGCAGTGTTTGCGTAAGCATAGAAATCACTTGGTCATATTAATCGTCATCATAGTGTCGCAATTATTTTATATTATTTAATGCTAACAAAGCTTCGATAATAAATGCAACTATGTTTATGAGAGAGTACACTTTCAACACTCGCTATACAGAGGTGCTTACACTACAAAGTATTTTAGCCGTAAGCCGACGACCGTCTACTCAGTGTTGGTACTAGGCTAGGCCTAGAATCTAGTAGATATGTTTACGTAGCAGAGCCACGCTGCAGCTTAATTATGGTTGCAATTGGGTTGCATCGGTCGAGGAAGTCTCACACTATCTCTATATATAAAAATCGCTAAAACTCGAAACTGGCTCGACCGATTCTGATGAAGAATGATCGATTCACAGTTTGACCCGGTAGGTGGCGCTGTTGTCGAGATCCAGATTTCACCCGTGCGAAGCTGACGTCTCCGTGGCACAGTGGCTTAGCAATGAGTTGCTACGCTAAGGGCCGCGGATTCGAATCCCGCACGGAACAAGAATTTGTATGGCCTACAAATAATTGTTCCGGATCTGGATGTTTGTCCTTGTGAAATTTATGTATGTAAACTGCCCCCACGATACAGGAGAAAATCCTAGTGTGGAGGTAACGTTTTTATATAATTAAAAATTAAAAAAAATAAAATAAGAAGGAGGGAAGGAAAAGCCGGGGCGGATCGCTAGTCATAAAATAGAAGTAAGTATCAGGCTTGACCGTGTAGTGGCGGTGTAAAAATATCTACTACTCCCGTCCCGTGAGTGACATAAAAGGCAACAGAAGGGATCCAAACAAAGAGATTTGCAGCAGTGTCTTCCTAATAATAATTAAAAAGTAAAAAAAAAACTGCGGTTTCTAATCCGCTTAATACAGACAGAAAGACATTTAAAAAAATGGTTGTTTATCTTTTAATAGCATGCAAACAACACCCTGAGCTTAACAGAAGCCAGTTATTTCAATATTACAGACAGACACGTGAATTTTATTTATATATATACTAGCTGGTACACGGAGCGTTGCTGCCGCAAACGAAACAATTGTGGAAATATAGTTTTAAATTTCAGGGAATTTAAAAAAACAAGAGGAAGCCCAAAGTGGGCGGGGCAGGCGAGTCAGAATTAGTGACAGTAGAGCGTAATTGACTGTCAGTCGCAGGCTCAAATTGTTGCGAGCTAATGGATCGCTGCTTAAGTGATATACTTATGCGAAAATATGCCGTTTTAGGCAATATTGGAGTGTAAAAACGAATGTAAAAGAAAAATATTTTGAATGGAGGTGTTTCGTACCAAAGGCACGTGTAATTTTTTCCTTTTGGATAGAAACTTGACTAAACATGGACAACATATCAAATTGCCTTTATTACAAGTAATATTCAACCTTATTTCGTTATACTAAGGTTTATCTGGAAATACATTTTGAATAAAAATAGCTGCGATAGTGTTGTGACTACGCCGATATTAAAGTTTTCGATAAAATTTTATCACAGTCCTGTTCATTCACTAACATATTCATGAAAATATACGAAATTATAGGGTGATACCCTATGAATGAACTTTTTGTTAGGGTTGCTAAGCCAGAGAAGTAAGTAAGTAGTTTAGTTAAGTATAAAGTATAAAATAAGAAGCTGAAATAAAAGTTAAGTATCTTAATATTATGATCTACATTATTATCTGAATTAATTATCGTCTAAACTTTAATATTAAAGTGTGAAAACGATAATTTTTAACAAATATGTGTTATTTCAATGACAATAAACAATTGCAAAATTATTGTTTTTTATTATTTTCCTTCTTTCCATTTCATAAATGATAATTTAGCTAACAATCAATAAATTTCCATTAAAGACAAGTAATTATATGCCGTCTATATGAATTACGGGGATATACGTAATACATCAAGACAATTTCCAATTAATTTTGCAAGTTTACTCATTTTATCATTTTTTTTCAATTCTGTTTCTTCAGTCAATACATTTCATGTGCATGATAATAATCATATACTGAATATCGATATAAGCCACATCACTTTCAGGGAGAGAAACTACATCACTAACATCATTTACGTAGCAATATAGATTAGGTAGGGCAATGTCAACGTTATATCTATTACCATTGTGTCTATAATAGTGTGAAATTATTATTGCGACATCTAACGTTGAGAAGCTAAATTTGCTCATTAATTCTAGAAACTTCGTTGGTGAAAAGTAATATGATCTCCATTTTTAAGACTATATGGTTCGTACTCAAGTGAATGGTGAGTAACATAATGCCTTTCTCTTTTATTTTTTAATATCCAATCACTCGAAAATTATTGAAATGGCACACAATTGTCGGTACACACATTTCTTTCTTGCGTATGTGTCAGTTTGGCGACAGTGGTTCAGCTACAAATTATGCGTTTTGCTACTTCCTCTTGTTTTTTATATTCCGTGTTAAATTCAATTTAAATGATAAAGAACTTTAAAAAAATTTGTTGGTACGTCACTGGCGCCACCTACTGGAATTTAATTGTACTATGCCTATGACATTCGCGCAAGTGCGAGCAATAAGTTGATAAAGTTTTAGCGCAATCTGTTGAACGGTATAGCAGCGTGTAAAATACGAACACACAAAAATTAATTTTTATATATTACATGTAGATTGTAGATATTAAAGTCCGTTTCGTTCTTATTGTGCGAAATTCCGAAAACGCGTTGAGAGATTTCGAAGCCATAAAGTTGGCAAAAGACTTCTCACAATATTGCGAAGTGTCATCGGATCTTATTGGCCAAATAACAAAAGATCACGTTCCGAATTAGTCTTAGTTGGAGACAGCCCCAGGTATATTAAATGAAAGTAATCAGACTAAGATATAGTTATTTTTTTTAAATATTATTTATATGCTATATCCCATGTTGTCTGGAACTTATAGGTCCCAAGTTCATCTGAGACTTTAAAAAAATGTTACTATGTTATTTGCCTAGCATGTCGTTAAATGTGACTATTGGGATACTTATTAGGTACGACTGTGTAGGCGTTGGGATAGCCACCTATCACAATTTTCCATTTAAACCCATATTTTTTAACTAATCTTGCTCCGAGCTCTTTGGTTTCCGCCTTCCCCCTCGGGGATTACAGGCGTGACGCTATGCATTACACAATGCAAAATATCCAAACGTCAAACATCAAAACTAAGCCACCCACATTCCCACCGCTGGAGAAAGGTAGTTTTTTAGCGTTCATTCATTAATTGGTTCAGCCTTAAGTTCATTTTAAACAATAGATTGCTTCATAGAACCAATAATTGCTGTAGGTATCACACATGGCTGGCGGATTGGCATCCGCAGTTTTTTTTATTGTATTGAGTTTTTATCCGGAAAATGCTCCTGCCCCTGTCTTTAAACTGTGCCATCTCTATGATTCTGACGGATCCGCGGCGCACAGGCTTAGTATTGAGTTGCGTCGTTGAGGGACGCGGGTTCAGTTCCCATACGGTCATACGGAACAAGTATTTGTATGGCCTACAAATAATATTTACGGGTTTCGATGTTTGTTCTTGTGCAATTTATGTTTGTAAACTGCCTTTACGGAGAAAATTCTGGTGTGGTGGTAACGCTTTTAAAAAATAAATAATTAAAAATATATTATTTAGTAAAAACAAAAATTGCCAACCTTACCTTTAACGGCGCTGAGTTTGTTCCCGACCATCTGCTTAGCTACGAACGCCGCCATCTCGTCTTAGTTTTTCTTGCTTTTAGGAGCTAAAAGCTGAAACAAACAAAAACAAAATTACTATTTTATAATCTTCTATCTTTCTTGTATTTCGGCTCCTAAAACTCCACAGCATTCCGGAGACTCTTTTTATTGGAAACGAGGCATTCTACCTTAGTCCTCAAAGGTGACAGTGCATCTGCATTTTGATTTTTAATCGATAATACATGTTATGTCCCATCTGGATCCAGTCCCATTATAGTGCCCGGGTGTATACGCAAGCACAGGTGCACTATCTATTCCTTCACTCTCATAATCCGATGGGACGGCAATCCGATATGACCGAAGAGATCCGGCGCTGGAGCAACGGCTTTATCTCCTTTCCAAGGCACGGGGTTAAAACACTAACATATTTCTGATTCCACGCTTATTGAGAATTTCTTGACAGAAAAACTCAATAACTAATTTTGACCCGAGCTGAGATTTGAACCTGAGAGCTCATGATTAGCAACCGCGTTTACGACCATTAGATCAACGAGGCAGTAGGTAGGTAGGATAGATGTAGATTTCTATAGCGCCTAGCATCCACTTACCATCAGGTGGACTACGTGCTCGTATGTCACCCTTCTCTACATGGTGTAAAACAAAGTCTCTTCCCGCCGTCTGTATGCTTAGATCTTTTAAACTACGCAACGGATTTTGATGCGGTTATATAGTGTCATCAATAGACAGAATGATTCAAGAAGATTAATATAGTTGCAGCGTGGCTCTACCACTATATTATGGTTGTAGCGCGAATGGGTCGGCTCGACCGGGGTAGGACCACGCTCTCACAGAAAACCAGCGTAAAATAGCAGCTTAATGCTGCTGTGTTTCGTATGGTGAGTGTAGAGAACCGGAGACCCTTTTACTGGAAACGAGGCATTCCATCTAAGTCCTCACGGGGACAATGTAAGTACCATTTTATTTTAACGTTTCAGATTCATTTCTCAATGTATCTGTATGCCGTCAAAACATTACGAATCAAAACCATCACTCATAAATTTTTGATCCGGGCATACAAAATGAAGGAACACAGCACACTCGTTAATAGAAAAAGCTATTAAAAATCTAAAAAGTCTGGGCCCATATACGTGCCAGAGCAGTACGTTCAAATCATAAGGTCTGCAAAAAATGGCAATTCATTTATTGTAGAAGGTTAAACTATGACGATTTCTATGATCTCAAAAATTTGCGGAAGAAATTGGACTAAACACCAAAAAGACGTACATGGAAACACCATTAAAACGAATGATATAAAAATGATTAAATTTCAAAAGGAAAATAGAACATATAAATTTAAAACTGGATACGAGGAAGACTGGACAGAAGCCGTTACAAAAATCTACAGACGAAATAAGAACACAAAAGATATAATAGATTTAACACTAAAGCCAACGTATCGTGGAAAAATACCTATTGCTCAAAATAAGAAAAGTGACTTACAAGAACTAATGCAAAAAAATATCATACCAAGGTTTTATTGCAGTTTTTACGACAATTTTTTAAACATTTAAATGGTATCTACTTGTTCAAATTAAGCTAGGTACGTTAAATTTAATATTTTGTAAAAGTAGGCCTAACGAAGCTGTGATTGTCGTGCCTTCTGATTCTTTGAGTGAAAATTATCTATTATATAAGTTTAAGTTCCTCAAATATTACAAATTTTATTCGAAATAAATGGATAATAGTTTGATTACTTTCAAAATATGGTTTCATTTTGTCATAAAATCATAAAAAAATGTATACGCGGCACTCTGCTTATTATACTGAATCTTTGGGAAACAAAGACGGAATTGTAGGTATCCGACATATTTTTATTTATTTATTAGAATACCAACATAAATATTCAGCTTTATTGAAAACTACATAAAATTACATTAGTATAGCCATATATCAGGAGACGGTAACACATTACAAAATAAATAAAAACACTTTAAATCACTCTCCTGTAAAATTGGAAAAATAGCAATTACGTCGATGTTTCTCCAAATGAGCGATATATATGATAGTACTAAGGATACCTATGATGATGTGTCACAAAGAAATTCGATCCCGAGGAAAAAAAAATCATCTTTTCACAACGTTTTATTAACTTTATTCACGCTCCATCATGTTGTTACAGTTTCATAGGCATAGTACAATTAAATTCCAATAGGTGGCGCCAGTAACGTACCAACAATTTTTTTAAAGTTCTTTATCATTTAAATTGAATTATTGTGTATCATTCTTATTTAAACAATATAACTCTTTCAAATTTAACACGGAATATTAAAAAAAAAACAAGAGATATACAAAACATAATTTGTAGCAGAACCACTGTCGCCAAACTCACACATACCAGAAAGAAATGTACCGACAATTGTGTACCATTTCAATAATTTTCAGTGATGGCTATTAAAAATAAAAAGAAAGGCATTATGTTACTCACCATTCACTTGGTACGAACCATATAATCTTAAAAATAGAGATCATATTACTTTTCACCAACGAAGTTTCTAAATTAGTGAGCAATTTAGCTTAACGTTAGATGTCGCAATAATAATTTCACACTATTATGGACATGCCAATAGATATAACGTTGACAATTTTCTGACTCGCCTGCCCCACCCCTTTGGGCTTCCCTCTTGTTTTTAAATTCCGTGAAACAAAAAAACGAAAGTAAAAAGAAAAATATTTTGAATGAGGTGTTTCGTACCAAAGGCACGTGTAATTTTTCCTTTTTGGATAGAAAATTGAAACTAGGACAAAATATTAAATTGCCTTTATTACAAGTAATATTCAACCTTATTTCGTTATACTAAGGTTTATCTGTAAATACATTTTGAATAAAAATAGATGCGATAGTGTTGTACTACGCCGATATTAAAATTTTATCACAGTCCTGTTCATTCACTAACATATTAATGAAAATATACGAAATTATAGGGTGATACCCTATGAATGAACTTTGTTAGGGTTGCTAAGCCAGAGAAGTAAGTAAGTAGTTTAGTAATACTCATGACTTTTGGAAGAAAGCTAAAATAAAAGTTAAGTATCTTAATATCATGATCTACATTAGTATCTGAATTAATTATCGTCTAAACTTTAATATTAAAGTGTGAAAGCGATAATGTCTAACAAATATGTGTTATTTCAATGACAATAAACAATTGCAAAATTATTATTTTTATTATTTTCCTTGTTTCCATTTCATAAATAATAATTTAGCTAACAATCAATAAATTTCCATTTAAGACAATTAATTATATACCGGCTATATGAATTACAGGGATATACGTAATACATCAAGACAATTTCCAATAAATTTTGCAATTTCTCATTTTATCAAAGTTTTTCAATTCTGTTTCTTCAGTCAATACATTTCATATACATGATAATAATCATATACTGAATATCGATATAAGCCAGATCACTATCAGGGAGAGTAACTACATCACTACATCATTCACGTAGCAATATAGATAAGGTAGGGCAATGTCAACGTTATATCTATTGGCATTGTGTCCATAATAGTGTGAAATTATTATTGCGACATCTAACGTTAAGAAGCTAAATTTGCTCACTAATTCTAGAAACTTCGTTGGTGAAAAGTAATATGATCTCTATTTTTAAGATTATATGGTTCGTACTCAAGTGAATGGTGAGTAACATAATGCCTTTCTCTTTTATTTTTTAATAGCCAATCACTCGAAAATTATTGAAATGGTACACAATTGTCGGTACACATTTCTTTCTTGCGTATGTGTGAGTTTGGCGACAGTGGTTCTGCTACAAATTATGCGTTTTGCTACTTCCTCTTGTTTTTTTTTATATTCCGTGTTAAATTTGAAAGAGTTATATTGTTTAAATAAGAATGATAATACAATAATTCAATTTAAATGATAAAGAACTTTAAAAAATTGTTGGTACGTTACTGGCGCCACCTATTGGAATTTAATTGTACTATGCCTATGAAATTCGCGCAAGTGCGAGCAATAAGTTGATAAAGTTTTAGCGCAATCTGATGAACGGTATAGCAGCGTGTAAAATACGAACACACAAAAATTAATTTTTATATATTAGATGTAGATTGTAGATATTAAAGTCTGTTTCGTTCTTATTGTGCGAAATTCCGAAAACGCGTTGAGAGATTTCGAAGCCATAAAGTTGGCAAAAGACTTCTCACAATATTGCGAAGTGTCATCGGATCTTATTGGCCAAATAACAAAAGATCACGTTCCGAATTAGTCTTAGTTGGAGACAGCCCCAGGTATATTAAATGAAAGTAATCAGACTAAGATATAGTTATTTTTTGAAAATATTATTTATGTGCTATATCACATGTTGTCTGGGACTTATAGGTCCCAAGTTCATCTGAGACTTTAAAAAAATGTTACTATGTTATTTGCCTAGCATGTCGTAAAATGTGACTATTGGGATACTTATTAGGCGTTGGAATAGCCACCTATCACAATTTTCCATTTAAACCCATATCTTTTAGCTAAACTTGCTCCGAGCTCTTTGGTTTCCGCCTTCCCCCTCGTAGATTACAGGCGTGACGCTATGCATTACACAATGCAAAATAACCAAACGTCAAACATCAAAACTAAGCCATCAACATTCCCACCGCTGAAGAAAGGTCTTTTTTTAGCGTTCATTCATTAATTTTTTTCTTTTTTTTTTTACTTAGAAAATACGTTACCTCCACACTAGGATTTTCTCCTGTATCGTGGGGTAGTTTACAAACATAAATTGCACAAGGACAAACATCCAGACCCGGAACAATTATTTGTAGGCCATACAAATACTTGTTCCGTGCGGAATTCGAACCCGCGGCCCTTAGCGCAGCAACTCAATTGCTAAGCCACTACGCCACGGAGCCGTCAATTAATTGGTTCAGCCTTAAGTTCATTGATAAACAATAGATTGCTTCATAGAACCAATAATTGCTGTAGTTATCACACATGGCTGGCGGATTGGCATCCGCATTTTTTTTTATTGTTTTGAATTTTTACCCGGAAAATGCTCCTGCCCCTGTCTTTAAACTGTGCCATCTCTATGATTCTGACGGTTCCGCGGCGCACAGGCTTCGTATTGAGTTGCGTCGTTGAGGGACGCGGGTTCAATTCCCATACGGAACAAGTATTTGTATGGCCTACAAATAATAGTTACGGGTTTCGATGTTTGTTCTCGTGCAATTTATGTTTGTAAACTGCCTTTACGGAGAAAATTCTAGTGTGGTGGTAATGCTTTTAAAAAAATAAATAATTAAAAAAATATTATTTAGTAAAAACAAAAACTGCCAATCTTACCTTTAACGGCGCTGAGTTTGTTCCCGACCATCTGCTTAGCTACGAACGCCGCCATCTCGTCTTAGTTTTTCTTGCTTTTAGGAGCTAAAAGCTGAAACAAACAAAAACAAAATTACTATTTTATAATCTTCTATCTTTCTTGTATTTCGGCTCCTAAAATTCCACAACCTTCCGGAGACTCTTTTTATTGGAAACGAGGCATTCTACGTTAGTCCTCAAAGGTGACAGCGCATCTGCATTTTGATTTTTAATCGATAATACATGTTATGTCCCATCTGGATCCAGTCCCATTATAGTGCCCGGGTGTATACGCAAGCACAGGTGCACTATCTATTCCTTCACTCTCATAGTCCGATGGGACGGCAATCCGATATGACCGAAGAGAGATCCGGCGCTGGAGCAACGGCTTTATCTCCTTTCCAAGGCACGGGGTTAAAACACTAACATATTCCTGATTCCACGCTTACTGAGAATTTCTTGACAGAAAAACTCAATAATTGATTTTGGCCCGAGCTGAGATTTGAACCTGAGAGCTCATGATTAGCAACCGCATTTACGACCATTAGATCAACAAGGCAGTAGGTAGGTAGGATATATGTAGATTTCTATAGCGCCTAGCATCCACTTACCATCAGGTGGACTATGTGCTCGTATGTCACCCTTCTCTACATGGTGTAAAACAAAGTCTCTTCCCGCCGTCTGTATGCTTAGATCTTTTAAACTACGCAACGGATTTTGATGCGGTTATATAGTGTCATCAATAGACAGAATGATTCAAGAAGATTAATATAGTTGCAGCGTGGCTCTACCACTATATTATGGTTGTAGCGAATGGGTCGGCTCGACTGGGTAGGACCACGCTCTCACAGAAAACCAGCGTAAAATAGCAGCTTAATGCTGCTGTGTTTCGTATGGTGAGTGTAGAGAACCGGAGACCCTTTTTACTGGAAACGAGGCATTCCATCTAAGTCCTCACGGGGGACAACGCATCTGCATTTTGATTCCTAATTGAGGATAAATGTAGGTGTCTATGGGCCATAGTATCCACTTACCAACAGGTGGACTGTGTGCTCGTTTGTCCCTTATACTATATAAAAAAAAAGGTTTATACATGCATATTATATATTATATAATTCTTCTGTCCGTGTGTATGTGACTGAACTCGTCCTAAACGGCTGGACCGATTTTGATTAAATTTTGTGTGTGTTTAGTTGATTAGAGTTTTAGAGAGTTTTAGATATATTAGATAATAATAATAATATAATAATAATAATGTTTATTTCTCCTCACAAAAACAGACCATACATAATAAAACTTATATCTATTTAAATACAGGTATGTTAATACTCATAGTCTAGAATATGTGAGTAGCTGGTGTCTGAGGTAGGCAAAAAATGCCTGTATTACAAATCACCGGGTCCCCACCCCGTGGGATAAGCAAGAGCATTATTCCTGATTGAGTGTTACAGGTATCATAGAACTTTTATAATGATACTATAATGAATTATTATGATATATGAGGCTATTTAATTTACAATATGTGTGTGTGTGTGTGTGTGTGTGTGTGTGTGTGTGTGTGTGTGTGTGTGTGTGTGTGTGTGTGTGTGTGTGTGTGTGTGTGAGTGTGTGTGTGTGTGTGTGTGTGTGTGTGTGTGTGTGTGTGTATGTGTGTGTGGGTGTGTGTGTGGGCGTATGTGCGTTAGTGTAAAAAAAATAAATATTTATGAAGTAAGTTTTCTGTACGGTCATATTCCAATTTTTTTAACCACTCCGCGACAGTAAATTTGCATTTAATTTTTGGAAGGGAATATATGAATAGTTCCTTATTTAATTTATTATATAGGTTACTACTTTGGTAACAGAAAAATCGATGTGTAAGGCAAGTTCTGTATAGAGTTATAGTGCAAACCTTATCCTTGCAGCGCTGATTTCTAAAGTTATCTGGTTCATATTTTAACTGGGAATGTTGTTTAAGTACAGTATATAAAATGTAAAGCTGTCTGACGGTCAGGACTTTCCATTTTTGATAGAGATCAAACGTTGGATGATAGAATGGTAGGAATGAGCTCACTTTTAAAAGTGCTCTTTGCGCGCGTTCAAATTTTAGAAAGTGTGTTTTACAGGCACCACTCCAAGAAGTAATGCAGTACATAAGTAGCGACTGGCAAAGAGCGAAGTAAACTGATTTCAATACTTTTTCCTGAGCCACATGTCTCAAGGCCTTAAATATTACCATTAATTTGCGTATTCTTGCCGTTAGAAGGTCAATGTGACAGTGAAAACTTATTTTGCTGTCAATCATTACGCCTAGGTATTTAGTTGGTTCTGTGTTTACCAGCTTCGGGCATAGACAGGTTGTATCATTGGGATTATCACACGAGTGGAAAACAATTCGATATGCAGGGTCTGGTTTATCAGTGGTCTTAATGGAAAAGGTGATGTAATTTGTCTTTGCAATATTGTGAGTTAGAATGTTCTTCTAAGTCTGCAGTTTGTGAACATGTTCAAGATCGTCCCCGCCATTACATTAGATTTGATAGACCACAAATCCTCGCAAAAGAACACCGATTCCTACCAAGGATGATTCGCGAGGCTATTGAAATTAAAAAAAACATCCTAATTTCAATAGAGAAGATGCATGGGTGCTGCCATCTGCTTGGGATCCTATAATTAATAAAATTAAATCCAAACCCTAAAGTAAGTAAAAAAAAAAAAGTATACCACTGCTAGACTTCAAGATACTGTAAGCTCATTCTGCGAAGATCGAACCAAAAATTAATATTAAAAAACTGAAGGTAGCCGGGCTAACTATGACATCGGGACGTCAAACACCTCAGTCCCCCCCGTGACCATGGGTGCTGTGAGGCACCCGAAACGTCGGGAATTAAAAAGTTAAAATTAAACGCGATATAATCCGTGAAAATTAGTTTCATTTAATCATAGAATGTTCTTGTATAAACAATTAGTAACAGTATTCATTCCTCTCTGAGCATTTGAGAAAACCTCATGCCATGAGTTACCACTGAAAAGGAGGACCGTGTCGTCTGCGAAGGCAATTATTTTTGCATTAGAAATTTCCATTTGACAAAGATTATTGATGTAAACGAGGAAGAGAGTTGGACCCAGAATGCTTCCCTGAGGAACTCCAAAAGTTACAGGGAGATAAGATAGATAAGAGGTTTAGATTCACAATTGGAACCGGTAGGTGGCATAATTTCGGACTTAATGCCTTGAGGCATTCTTTACCAGTCAACCCATGGAGTGGTGAGAATTTGACGTAGGTGTAGCAATATAGAATAAAAACAAATTAAAAATTACAATTAACTACGTAATATATACATTTTAATAATACATAAAATAAATAAACTATAGAAATATCTCCTATTTATACACATATACAAATATATACATACATACATTCATATACATAGATATCAACATGCATATATAAATATTACTTAAAAATAACTATGAATATAATTAATGTAAGAAGCGTTGTACGCACTAACTTTTTAAAAGCAAACTTATTGGGAGCTTTTCTGATGTCATCGAGCAAGGAGTTCCAAAGGCGTGTAGCCTGAACTGTAAAAGAGTTACCATATAACTCGGTGAAGTGAACGGGAATAAATATTTTGTTGTTAGAAGAAGAACGTAGAACCCTAACATGAGATGAGGAGAAATAGTGAAATTTACTCTTAAGATAAGAAGGCGAAAATGGGTCATTTAATATAGAAAAAAAAACAAGTAATATTCTGGAAATATGCCTCTGCCGGATTGTAAGCCAATTAAGCTTAGATCTATATTGCGAAATATGGTCATACTTACGAAGCCCGAAAATAAATCTAATACAGTTATTGAGAAGGCGTTCCAGCTTGTTCAGAAGATCCTGGGACAATCCGGGTAGCACACATCTGCATAATCAATTATGGGTAATATAAGCGATTAGACAAGCATGATATTAGACTTTGTGGGAAGAAAATGTTTTAAACGATACAGAGAACGTAACGTTGCAATGACTTTACGACTCACTTCTGAAACCTGAGTTCTCTAATACAGTAGTGTAGGCCAAGATTTTTTACAGACTTACTGAACGGAATTGTAATCCCATTGTAATAAATAGGAGGTAAGTCTGCAAGATTTATCTTGGCTAGCATCCTTGACTAGCATCTCCACATTATTGTCGAGATCCAGAAATTAACCGTGCGAATCTGGAGCGGATCGCTAATATTTTATAAAAATAAGCTGGATATAAAACTTTCTTGTTGTAAGGAGGATCTCCCTTAATCGTTACACTTAGCAGGCGAATTGATGACTGCAGTGCCAGATATCTGGTACCTTTGACGCTGCTGCCTATTGCTGGTCTGAGTATTTAACTTCTGAAGGGAACGAGGTGGTTATACCGCTGTCTATTGAAAGCCATAAGATTTTTCTGACATTACCTAAAGTTGAGAGCCGTGGTAGCTCAGATGGTTAGCGCTCGCTATAAATTTCACAGTATGCGAGCAAACCGTGTTCGATCCCCGCCGGCACCAATGAAATTGTTAATTGCAACTTTAAGTGCTGATTTACCACGTGCTCGGCGGTGAAGGAAAACATCGTGAGGGAACCAGAAAGAAAAAAAATATTTCGAAGACATGTGAAGTTCGCCAACACGCGCATTGGGCGGCATTGGGCAGCGCGGCGGACACTTCCTTGTCCTAAAACCCTCTCAGAAATGAGGGGAGGCCTATGCCCAGCAGTGGTACGTATATAGGCTGAAACTTTGACTTTTTTTAACCTAAAGTTGACTTTTACGACGTTACAACAACCTCGGACGAAATGAGGTTAAGGATTCCCCACGCCGTCAACAAATTTAATATTCATTATAATCCATCAAATTCCACTGTTGAACATAGGCCTTCTTCATGCCTCATAGGGGCATATCTGCGCTTGTTGCTACGCTTGACAGGCGGTTTGTCAATCGTAGCTTTTTATAATTTTTTAATTTTTATTAGGATTATAATGCAGTACATCTTATGTTTGGGTTTCCCTCTGTTGCTTCTTACAACATCCACGAGATGACTTGGGGCAGTGGCTACTCTTAGGCCGCTACTACACGGCCAATTTTTTTCTTTTTATAGAATAAGAGTGACGAACGAGCACACAGTCCACCTGATGGTAAGTAGATTCTGTGGCTCATAGAATCTACATTTATCCTCAATTAAGAATCAAAATACAGATGCGTTTTCACCCATGAGCACTGTGACGGAATGCCTCGTTTCCAGTAAAATGGGTCTCCGGTTTTCTACACTCACCATACGAAACACAGCAGCATTAAGCTGCTATTTTATGCTGGTATTCTGTGAGAGCGTGGTCCTTCCCCGGTAGAGCCAACCCATTCGTGCTACAACCACAATATAGCTGCAGCATTGCTCTGCCACGTAAAAAATTATAACTTAATAGTTATACAGGGTATTTTTGAAACGCTCCCGAAAACGAAGACAGACGACAGTACTAACTATATCTTAGATGATGGGTGAAATATAAAATCGATCCTGATGAAAAAAAATTCATCTTTTCACAACGTTTTATTAGCTTTATTCACGCTCCATCGTGTTAGTATAAATCATCGTGTTAAATAAAACGTTAATTTCATTAAAATAAAACATGAAAATACTTAAACATAAAAGCAGCAGTGGAATTACTGAATTACAATCAGCTGACTAGGGTCAATGTACGCGCGAACGCCGAATTCGCGCGGCCCGTAACTAGCGATGGTACCACAATACATAATAATTTACAACACTTGTCTAAATACCTAACTTATCTACTTAACCTACTATTTTGCCACTGTGCTTGTCTCCACGTAGCCACTTTAATTCAAATTACAGGTTAAATAAACCAAATAACTGGTTCGATTCCCCGCTAATGAAAAAAATACTTAAATGAAAAGTTAACAAGGTTAGAGTTATGCGTTTTTATTCATCGTGTAGGTATGTTTATTATTCTGATGTATTCAGTTATGTACCTATTCAGATCAGTTCAGTACCAAGTTATTTAAAAAAATAGGTATGAAACAGCTTGCCGCTCTAAATCCTCCGTGGTCTTATGAGATGCGGCTCAAATTGTGCTCCATTCATTTCGAGGCAGATGTGGGCTCGGTGTTGCGTCTCCTCATGCAGGCGGGGCATTATCGTGTGGTCTTCGACACAGTCCGCACGTAGTTTGTCGAAAACATCCACGATCCTTTGGCGCATTTCGTCAGCACTATCACACTCACGATTAAAATCCCTTTCTTTCACATACCCCACAGAAAGAAGTCTAACGGGGTCAGATCTGGTGAGCGAGGTGGCCAAGCGTGTGGTCAGTGGTCTTTAACACTTTGTGAACTGAACAGTATGACACATTTGTTCCATCCCGACGTCTTAACAATTTAGCGATACTTCGTGTACCTAGGTTCGGATACCGGCGAACGACATCTAAAATGCGCTCCTCGGAGTGAACAGTCATTTGACTTCCACCTCCTGCCGCTACTGGAGCAATGGGCCGATTTTCCAACACTCGCTGAAATGCTGCTGTTATCAGACGAGAGTCAGCTGGGTGTCGAGCGGTCGGGAATTTCTCTCGGTAATTCGTAATGCACGCGAAGCATTCCGCGAGCTTCTCAAGGCACATTAACATGTTGCCGTATTCACGAGCACTATAAACGTACGCGTTAGGCATTATTAAAACAAAAAGAAACACAAAACGTAACAACAAGAATAACACGTAATAACAAGTAGGTAATACCAAGTAATAACAATAAGAATTTAATAAAAAACAATTGAACTGTCGCTTGCGCATGCGTGTCCAAAGTCAACACGGAACTGTCTCAAAACTAAAATCAATAATTAATCCCGCCAAAACTGAAGCCTACACTTTGAACATTCCCACAGACCGTCAAATGTTATGACATTGCCAACTTTTATTTTATAAGTTTAGTTTCCATATGATCCCTACGACTACTCTTTCATATGGAATTTAGAAGTTATAGTTGTAATTTTTTAATACAATTAGACAATCAATTGTACCCTGACGAAACAAGCAGTTCGTTACTACAAAATGATATTGAAATTAATAAACGTACTTACTTGGGTTTGGTTATCTTTGATTTTGTACAAGAAAATAGAAATAAAATGGTATTGAATAATTTAATAGTTAAAATCAATTGCAATTATGATCGACAGGTAATTAATCTAAAAATAATTATTTTACTTTACTTTTATTGACTTTCCGTTTTAATCCATCCAATACTTTGATTTGAAAAGAGGTACGTCAAAACTATTAAAATTACTTGCAAGTTTTATTGTAATTGCCGCCTCTAATTCTTATGTCGCTTGCAAACAAATCTTAGTAGGTAAATTTGGGAATTCCCATATGTTGGCGCTGACGCGAGGTGACACACAGTCGGCCGGGCGGCGGCAGCGCGTGGTACGAAGGGGGCGCGACGGGGGAATGCTCGCCAGTATTGTTGTGCGCGCACGCTATTGGTTCCTCATTCTTCCCGCGCTTTGAAAAAGCGATGTTTCCCAATGTACAGTCGCACACACAGCTTTTGCACGACGCGCGACGATGGTTTTAAAAAGGAAGGAAAGAAAAATTATTTATATCTATTGTTTTATGACTGAACTAGTGAACGAAAAGGTAAATAGAAGGTGAATGGGGAAAATTGTGCAGTAAAGTTAAATGTATTGAGGAAGAATACCGAAAAAATTACCATGTGGTCAACCTGATGACGGAAACATTTATCATTCGCATTGATGATGATGATTCTGATGAGTGATGATGAAGTAGCATCCAGTAACACCAATACACTATCGACATTTGGCTTCCATGTTCCATGTTCCAACGGTATAATGGACAGCGTTACCCTTAGCTTAAGTTTTCTTGTTACAAACTACTTTATTTTACGATAGAAATAAAAAGTAATGCTCAAGCAAACATTATCCATTTTGAATTTCAACCTCTTCCAAAGTTCTAAGTAGCTAGTAAAGTACCTATTATGATTCTACAATAAAACCATTAATTACTATTATAATATTATAAAACAACAGCCTAGTACCATGTAGTACTTTAGAACGCGACTGTACCCATGCGCAGACACACCCCCTCCACTATCGCTCAGCGTTCTTTTTACGTGACGTTGAGTTTGGCTTCGACGCGGATATTGACCCTAGTCAGCTGATTTTATGGTTTATTTATTTTAAATTCCATTGCTGCTTTAATGTTTAAGTATTTTCATGTTTTATTTTAATGAAATTAACGTTTTATTTAACACGATGATTTATACTAACACGATGGAGCGTGAATAAAGCTAATAAAACGTTGTGAAAAGATGAATTTTTTCATCAGGATCGATTTTATATTTCACCCATCATCTAAGATATAGTTAGTACTGTCGTCTGTCTTCGTTTTCGGAGCGTTTCAAAATACCCTGTATAATAATATAATTTAAGCATCTCTGCTATGCAATACTTTGCAGTTTCTTACAATACTAGAATTTAATGTAAAGAACTAACAAGTTAACTAATAATGCTAATAGTAAGTGCTGCTGCAGATAATAAAATTGAAGTTAAGTGACAGTAGTCTAATGGTTGAGAGTACGAACCGCTAACTTAAAAGTCATGTGTTCGAATCCACCATTCGACTACTATGGAAACCACTCTTTACATATTAAGCATTTTAAGCTTAATTAGAATGGTTTACACTTTATAGAAATGTTTTATCATCATTGTCATCATTACCGCCCGTCACAGATTCACTGCTGAACATAGGATTCCCCCGAAGAATGCCACGAAGCATGGTCCTGAGTCGCCTGTAACTATCGACTTTCTGCATCTCTCACCAGATCGTCACCTCAACTATTGGGGGCTGCCTTACACTTCAGTTACCAGTACGAGGCTACCACTTGAGAACCTGCCTTCCTCATCGGTTCTTCGAGCTATATGGCTGAAAGATGTTATATAACCTATATAGATGGTCTTTAAGTAATTATAGTCGCTCTCTATACCTTGTATTCGTACCGGAACACAGCAGTGCACGCACAGCTGGTTGGCGCCAGAAATAGGTAAGGAGGTGGTAGGTACCCAAGGGAAATCCTAGGCAGAAAACGAGCCCTACCACCTAGATTAGAGCCGCTTACTACCAGGTGGATTACTAGCCCTTTTTTCACTCTAATATTATTTAAAAAAAAAGAAATCAAAATAACCAAAATTTATTATTATCCGAACAAATTCGGAATGCGCGAAAATTATACGGCAAAATTAAATCGTAATTTATCGGTCGTTTTACGGTGGTTCAAGTTTCCCTACAACCCTTAATCTTCTCACTTGTGGATGGAACTTTCGAGGAGAGTGCTAAACCGCTTGTTTATGCCTACAAAATAGGTACCAGCGTTATATTAAGCCGCATTTGTTGCTTCACACTCGAGTTCCGAAGTTGAGGGTTACGTGTGTACATATTTAGAAATTTAGTGACGTATATTATAATTTTATGTTTATATTTAACGGTAAAGTTTTGGAGTTTACACGTGTGCTTATTTTTTACTGTAAAGGCGCACTGTTACCGCTTACTGCATGAATAAATAAAACCGCACGATAAAAATAGATTTTTTAACCTGATGGACATTTAAAACTTAAATAAAATGAAGAATACTTAATTTCCTTTTTTAATAGCCTGGTAGGCTTTATCAATCTCTCAGACTTTGATTAATATGTACACATAAGTTATTATTATTGTTACTGTTTCTTTAAAAAGCTACCCATTGTAATGTGCAATAGAACGTTTTATGGCAATACTGGGTTAATTATTTGAGCTTATATAAATTTTTATGACCGTGTAGTGGTGGTGTGAGGATATCCACTACCTCTCGTGGGCTTCGTAAGAGGCGAGAGGGACAAATCAGGAGGTGGGCAGTAGCGTCTTTTAAATAGCATCTAAAAAATGTGGTTGCCAACCTGTCTGACAAACGTGGCAACTATGGCAAAATTCTCCCTAAGAAGAAATCTTTGGGGGAGACCTATGTTCACAGTGGACTATTATAGGATGGCAGGACAGAGGTTTTTATGAACTAGTCGTAAAAGTAAAAAATGACTATCAATAAGAATTACATGTAATCTATATTGAATAAAAATGGTTCTATTCAATTCTACTCTTTAACAGTTTTATAGCTTAATTTCCAACACTATGCTCATATTTAATTTATATTTAACGTATAAAAGTCAGCCTGCTCATTTCTAAAAAGTAATTTACATTATTATAACTCCCGCATTGCGCATTGCAAAGTACCAGAGGTAAACAAAAAGTAAAGATAATATTATACCGTACCGTTTAATCATACAAATCTAGGACGGACTTTTTCTCTTAAAGTTTTTATGCTTTGGGATAAAAATGTTTAATAATTTACCTGACAAATTAATGGAGTTATTTTTCAATCGGCAGATAAAAGTATATTAGTAATGTAGTATAATATGTAACTATTGAACTGTTTTTGTTGTATTTTATTCTATGAATGATATTCGAAGATTGAAAAATTGGCCCTTAGAAATAAAAAAAAAATTATCTTTAAAATACTTTTAAAATATTATTTTGACAACAAACTTACATTCTAAATTAATGTACATTTAAAATACTTTATTGTATGCTAACATGTATTTTGATATTACCGTTGTACTTTGTACATTGATCGCGTAGTGGCGTTGTAAGAATATCCACTACCCCATATCATTCCGAGGGTGTCATAAAAGGCGACAGAGGGAAACAGACTAGACAAACAGCGTCTTCCTAATATCAACTAAAAATAAATATCTGCAGTTGCCAATCCGCCTGCCAAGCGTGGCAACTATGGCAAATATTCCTCTATGAGGCAATTTATGGGGTAGGCCTATGTTTAGCCGTGGACTTTTAACAGGACGTTACGGGTTAACGGTTAACATGTATTTTGACATTAATATTTTATTGTTTCACGTAATGATTTATTATCCGTGCTTAATAATTGACGATTTAATGAATAATGAGATAACTTTTTTAATTTTTATGGTGATTATTACTATAATATTTTGTAAGCCTTCATCTAGGTTGGTTGTGGTGATAGGCTAATAGGTGAATAGCTAACCTTTAGTAAGAACATTATGTAAAACCTATAAAACCCACAACTAGCACCTAATATTTGCCTCCACGATACAGGAGAAAATTCTAGTGTGGGGGTAACGTTTTTTTAAAAAAAAGAAAAAAAAAAGACTTAATAATTATTTTAATAAAATGTGCTTATTTATGAGTATTCTTAAGTACAATTAATTATGTACAAGTAAAAAATAATCCTTCCTCGTAAATGGTTACGAAACTTCAGTGTATCCGAAGGGTTAGTAAATTATCATGCAGCAAAAACCCCGGAAAAACCTAGACAAGGGGAATTCGCGTTGTTGCGGACGATTGCGGAACTATCTCAAACGGTTCTTATATGGTAGCTTCTAATGCCCATCGCTAGATGGCACTGCGGTTAAAAGGTTAGAAGGACGTGTAAAAATAAAACTTTTTCATGAATTAAAAAAACATTTTAGTAATTTTTACTATTATAAATACTATCTTATTACTAATTACTATTATTTTACAAAAAATAAAAGCGAGTAAATAAATCATGAATAAATTTATTCCGTAATAATTTAATATTTATTTAACCATCTAGTGGCGGTGTAAGAATACCCACTACCCTATATATCATCCCGTAGGAGTCGTAAGAGGCGACAGAGGAAAACTGAAACAGGAGATGGACAGCAGCATCTTCTTGATAACAGCTGAATAAAAAAAAACTGCGTCTGCCAAGCGTGGCAACAACTGTGTTCAGCAGTTTACTTTTATAGGCTGTAATAGAATAGAGCGATAGATAGTTAGATTTAATATTTTAATAAATAAACGTTTGCTTAGTAACAAACGAGGAGTAAATCTTAGTTTGTAGGTTGTAAGCTAAAGGTTCAAGTTTCTCGTAGCCTTTAATCTCCCCACACAAGGGTGTATAAGTTTTGGGAACATATCCTAAGTTTCATGTTTATTTCTTTAAGGTATTTAGTGTCAGCGCTTAATGTAACCGGCTTAATGTTAATATTAATATTTATGGCTTCTCGGTTAGGTAGTTACGTATCTAAATTCAGTGTTTATATATGTTGTTTTTAACCACCGAATCGTAGTGAAGAATGAAAAAAAGAAAGAATCATTTATTTGATACACACAATTAGAACAAAGTAAGAAACGTAAGCAAGATATTAAACTTTTGCACGCATTGGTTTTAGACTGCTAGTGCATTAACAAATTGAAATAGTTTGGAAAATCCAAAAGTGCACGCCTCATGAGCGTTTCATTTAATTTTGATAAAAAAATTAAATTGTATTCCTGACATTTACTCGTATAACGGTAGCGAAGCCTCCATAGAAGCCGAGAAGTCGGGCTTGCCCTATCAAACTGCTCAATCAATAATATCAACTAATAAAATAACTCGAAAACTGTTTCAAACTATTTCAAATTTCCCGCGCGCTTCTCTCTCGCTGTCGCTGACCTGTTCTACAAAGGCAATAGATTACTGTATATACACAGGCCTTATAACGTCAACACGCGGCAAAACTGCGCGATTAGGTTGTCATAAAAATTAGTCGTCTGTCTCGCACGCATGGGCTTTTACCGGGCTTTCGAGAAGACGATCGCTCCCTTTCTAACCTGTGGTAAAATGTTCTATAATGAAATATAACTACGATTGTTTATATATCAATTTGTACGTAGCGAAAAGCCCGGCTTTTAGTGTGAAGTTAGTCATTAGCCAAGCGCGGGCGATTCCTTTGCAAGTTCACTTCACATTTCAATGTTTACTCTGTGTGTTTACTTGAGCGAATAAATATTGCGAGTTGAAAATTTATGCTTTTTTATAGATTTTTAGTGAAAATGGATAGTAGTGTTCCTTGTGATAAATTGAAGTGTGTTAAAGTGCTAATCGGCGAGGAAAAGGTAAAATCGAAAAAGAGAAAAGGTAAATTTTTATAAAACAGCAAAACCATATCTTGGGCTTGCCCTAGTTTGGAGCCCTAGCTTCGCCACTGTCGTATAATATATTATTTACTTGTATTAAATTTAGCGGTCTATTATTTTAACAGGTAGTGTCACCTACAGGGAAAAAAATTGTAATGTTTACCAAAATAAATCGATTACACAACGTATAAAATCGATATAAGCTGTATGGTACAGTTATGAGGCGTGCAAAAATGAGGAAAAAAAATGCAGTATGCTTGAAAGTTAAAAAAAATTGTATCAAATAGGTCTCCCACTATGCGTAATGCTGTAGAGGCTGCAGTGCTAGTTTTCATTTGGAGTCTTACGACTTTACCGACAAGGCGAAGTGTGATCCTCCATTTACGAGTTATGCTAACGTAGTTAAAAAGTCTGTTATATTGTACGTGTTTTTTTTTTAAATAGAATATGGGTGGATAAGTGGATGCTGTGGCCCATAGACCATCTTTTCAAATGAAAATACGTTGTCGCTCCAGAGGGCTGCGATGGTATGCCTCGTTTCCAGTAAAAAGGATCTCCGGTTCTTTACACACCATACGAAACACAGAAGTGAAAAGTTGCTATTTTACGCCGGTATTCTGTAAAAGCGTTGTCCTTCCCCAGTCGAGCCGACCCATTCGTGGTGCAACTTTAATATACGTATATGTGGATCTATCACGTATAAAGTGTTTCAAGTGCTGGCCTAATTTTGAAAGCATGCGAGCGGCTAGGCTCGATCCCAGTAAGCTACATAAAGCATAACGTACTCGGTTAAGAAGAAAAATAAATTGGAAAAATTGGAATGTCCACGAAAATAGATTTAAGTACAGTGAAGTCCGGCAATTCGGGAAAGCGTGACGGACACTTTCTTACTCATATCAAAATAAGACACCAGTTACTACACCACCTTCGTTACCTTTCAAACCGGAACATTTCAGTGGATAGGTACACATTTAAAAAAAAGGTAGCGCTAAACTTTAACTTAATAACTTAATTCCTCCCCCTTCCTTCCACCATCGGACAACCAGACGCTCCGCCAGTCTCTACCCTTTCGTGGTCGACTTATCACGCGGTCGAACCATACGGTTTGCTACATCGTCAGTCATGCGTACAGCAAAGGAGTGGAATAAGTTGCCAGCATGTCTTTTCATCCGATTACAATATGGGTGTCTTCAAGGCAAGAGTGAATAGGCTTTTATTAAGTCAGTGCGCTTCACCATCTTTGGCTGCATCACCACTTACCATCAGGTGGAATTGTAGTTAAGCGCTGGCTTAGAATAGTAAAAAATAAATAAAGGAGTTCCAAGAAAAATATGTTGTCCATTCAAGATAAATCCCCGAAACGCTTATCTGGAATACAAATATCGTATGTGCTGCGGGACATAGATAATTGTAGTTTCCTTACAAATATCTCCCTCGGGAGTCCTCTGTAAACGCCCAAACGCTCCCAACAGAGCGGCTGAGAAGTGTGAACATATTTTCAGGCTTTACTGTTTAATGAGATCATAAGAACTTTTCGCTTTCCGTCGGCCAAAAGTTTGAAAGACATTATTAAAACTTTCCATTTTGATGGATACTCATATTCAATTATTTACGGCACAATTATAATTTGTTTGAAAGTTTTTTCCATTTATAGTGGCATTAAATACAAGCTTTTAGCCAAAAAATGCATCAAATGCTTTGTCACATATAATATAATTAAAATAATAATTATCTAAGTTATTGCGTTATCAATTGAATAAATATATTTTTTGATTTTATCCCGTTTAATTTTATTCCCGAAGTTCGGGTGCTTTGCAGCACCCATGATCACGGAGGAACTGAGGTGTTTGACATCTCGATGTTAAATTTAACCCGAAGAGTATCTTCAACTTTTTTATTACCTATATATATATATAAAAATTAAGTGTTTAATTGTTTGTCCGCGATGAACTCCGAAACCACTCAACCGATTTTAATGAAATTTTGTAAATGCGTATTGCTTGCTCCAACTTGAGAGATAGTATAGTTTTTTATCCCGATAAGTGACCCTCAATATTTTAATTGCGGATTTAATTTAATTTAATTAAAGGACAAAGGGTCGTCGGAAAGGACAGAACAAAGTCTACCTGGCCTGCTATATAAGAATAAATTTCTTCAATATAATTTTTTCATGTCGTCAATATGCTTTATGAAAATTTTGGTAGATTTGGACGGCAGCAGATAGTTGATGAGCATAGTATCTCAAGAGGTCTAAGCGGATAAATTAACTTGAGACTTATATCACCATCGGTACACTTGTTTCATCATATTATCCACTAGTAGGTAGCTCACGTGCGTAGACATTTAATACGAACAATTCCACAACTTCTTATATAAAATTTACTTAAATTAACTTAAATTACTAGAAAGGAAGAAAGAGATATTTATTTGGCCATTTATTCATTATTATTTAACAAATTGGCACTCGAAACCCTATGTATTATAGTATTATATGAGAAACTCAAAAAAACATTATAAAGGTAAACTTACAACTAGACTTAATATATACTTACTTTGAAAAATAAATAGTTTTGACAAAAATGCAGATAGGTACAAAATAAATAAAAAAAAGCGAATAGCCAACTTAAAAAACTTATTTAATGGGACAAGGTCCAACTAGGACTGGCACTTAGGAAATGCTAAGATGTGTCAACCTAGCCCCGATTTTCAATGGCAACCTTTTTAAGTATTTTTTTTTATTCATTCATTCATTACAGCCCTTCACAAGTCCACTGCTGAACATAGGCCTCCCCCACGGAATGCCACAAAGCACGGTCCCGAGCCACCTGCATCCATTGACTTCCTGCACGTCTTACCAGGTCGTCACTCCATCTAGTGGGGGGACGCCCTACACTTCGCCTGCCGGTACGAGGCTGCCACTCGAGAACCTTTCTTCCCCATCGGTTGTCGGTTCTTCGAGCAAAATGGCCGGCCCATTGCCACTTCAGCTTACTAATCCTTTGGGCTATGTCGGTTACTCTGGTTCTACTGCGGATATCCTCATTTCTAAGTTTATCACGCAGAGAAACCCCGAGCATAGCCCTCTCCATAGCTCGCTGAGCGACCTTGAGCTTCCTCATACGGCCAGCAGTGAAGGACCACGTCTCAGTTCCATATGTCATCACTGGCAACACGCACTGGTTGTACAATTTAGTTTTGAGGTTTTGAGTATGCCTGACGAGAAGATGGGTCGTAATCTCCCGAACGCTGCCCAGCCGAGTTGAATCCGTCGATTGACCTCTCGGTCGAAGTTGGACTTACCTAGTCGGACTATTTGTCCCAGGTAAACATATTCGTCAACAACTTCGAACTTAGTGCTCCCAACAACTACCGGCATAGGTGTGACATGGACATTAAACATGATTTTTGTTTTGTCCATGTTCATCTTGAGACCTATCCGTTGGGAGACACTATTGAGGTCATTGAGCATAGTGCTTAGGTCTTCCAGCGATTCTGCCATAAGGACTATATCATCGGCAAATCGAAGGTGAGTGATGTACTCGCCATTGATGTTAATACCGTATCCTTTCCAGTCCAGTAGCTTGAAAACGTCTTCCAATGCAGCGGTGAAGAGTTTCGGGGATATACGTTCCCCTTTCTTACACCTCTCTGCAGTTGGATAGGTTTCGTACTCTGGTTCTGTACTCGGATAGCCATCGTAGCCCTACTGTACAAAACATTCAGCACCTCGATATACCGACAGTCCACTTGGCACCGCTGAAGGACTGCAGCACCGCCCAAATTTCGACGGAATCAAAGGCTTTCTCATAGTCCATACGCAAGGCAAAGTGGCAGATTGTACTCGTCGGTCTTCTGTACAATTTGCCGAAGAGTATGTATGTGGTCTATGGTGCTAAAGCCTTTTCGGATACCGGCTTATTCGGGAGGCTGGAAGTCGTCGAGTCTGCATGCGAGACGATTCGTAATGACTTTCGAAAACATCACGTAGACGCGACTCAGAAGGGAAATCGGTCTGTAGTTCTTCAAGAGAGCGTTGTCGTCTTTCTTGAAGAACAAGACCACCGCACTTCTGCTCCACGCCTCCGGTGTAATGCCACCATGGAGGACGGAATTAAAGAGCTTCTGAAGGACTTCAAGTACCGGTTTTCCACCCGCTTTCAGAAGCTCCGCTGTAATTCCATCCTCGCCTGGGGCCTTGCCGTTTTTAAGGTGCTGGAAAGCCATTCTAATCTCGCTCAGAATGACGTCCGGGATATCATCGGAATAGTGTCGGATAAGACTTGCTCTTGGATCGTTACTCACACTTGCGCGTGGCTCCAACGATGACGTGTACAGCTGCCCATAGAACCTCTCAATCTCACTCAAAATCTCAGGTGTCCCGGAAACGATGCTGCCACAATCGGTCTTCAGCTTCGACAGTTGGCTCTTTCTGGCAGACAGATCTCTGGCAAAGACTTTGGAGCCCTGGTTCCGCTCGATCGCTTCTTCAATACGAGCTGCATTGAAGTTGCGCAAGTCCCGCCGCATGCATTTGGAGATCTGTCTGTTCAGTTGCCTGTATGCTGTCAAATCTGCTGAAGACTGCAGCTTCATCTTCCGTCTAACAACCATGAGATTAAGAGTGTATCGGAGAGTTTTTGTGTTCTTCTGCGACGGGTCTTACAGAACTTAGCTCCGACCGCATGGACAGTTTCCACAAGCTTGTCATTCATATCGTCCACTTCATTGCAAAATTCTAGGCACTGAAAACGATTTTGTAACTCGAGCTGAAAGTTTTCGGGACTTTGGTTTAGAGCACGAGGGGGACGGAGCGTTGACTTCATTAGACGTGACTTCTCCAACTTAACGTTTAGGTTCAGTGTGCCTCTCACCATTCGGTGATCGCTGCCAGTTTTCACCCTCGCGATCACTGAGACATCACTGAACAGTTGTCGTCTGGTCGTCATAATGAAGTCAATCTCATTTTTTGTCGAACCGTCGGGGCTCGACCAGGTCCACTTTCTGTGGGGCCGCTTTTGGAAGAAAGAGTTCATCATAAAGAGTCCCTCTTTCTCCATAAAGTCGGCCAGCTGCTGGCCCCTTGGGTTCCGTTGCCCTATTCCGAATTTCCCTACTTTCAGCTCACCGCTCTCTCTTGTGCCTAGTATTGCGTTGAAGTTTTAAGTATTAGTACTAATTAATCAAACTTTAATAGAGGAGCAGTACTTCACCGACGGTAAAGTTCCCGCCAAAACCTCTCGAAAGTCGTTATAGTTGGGAGCGATTACTCTGTGGTCAGTTAACAATCCTGCGGTCAGAGACTTTAAACAAAGGAGGCCACGGATGCGTAAATGTGCGAAAATTAAAAGAATATTTAATAGGAAAATAAAATTGTAGTTTTTCGTAAAAGTTGGAAAGTTTAAATTTTACTTTGAGATACCCATTAAGTAAGTTATAATAAATCAATGGAGCTACCACTTTTTTTTATAGGATAAGGGTGACAAACGAGCACACAGTTCACCTGATGGTAAGAGTGGTGGTTGCTGTAGCCCATAGACATCTACATCTATCCTCGATTACGAATCAAAATGCAGATACGCTGTCACCCGTGAGGACTAAGATGGAATGCCTCGTCTCAGTAAGAAGGGTCTCCGGTTCTCCGCACTCACTATACGAAACACAGCAACATTAAGCTCCTATTTCACGCTGTTATTCTGTGAGAGCGTAGTCCCTCCCCGGTCGAGCCGACCCATTCGTGCTACAACTATACTATTAATATAGCTGCAGCATGGCTCTTACCATCAAGTGGACTGTGTGCTCGTTTGTCACCCTCTCCTATAAAACAAGTAAATAACTAACGTTATTGATAAGTAATTGAGCGAATTAATCATGTTGTCACACATTTTTGGTATTATCTCATGGATGTAATTTTTAATGTTTAATTAATAGAATCAGACGTTACGATGTTAAAATTATTTAGCTTAGATCGGCGTAAAAAATAAAAATGCTGTGTCCTACTTAGTTTGAAGAGCACCTCCCGCCCTCCCTTGATTACATATACTTTCACCGCCACCACTAAACGTAAACTAGAAAAACACATCACCGTCGATAATACATAACGTCGTGTTTTGTTTTAAGTTTTTCAGCGAATACAAAGTAAATACTTTTAATATCCTTAATTTTAATGTTTAGTTTTCTGTCTGGCGATTATAATCCCTTATATGCCTGAAATCTATGCCTATAATATAACAATAAAATTCTTGAAAGCGTCTCAAGGAATATAATTTTCATGATATTAAGTTACTTTTAAAGCTAAAATAAATCCCCGATGAAATATGAACGTATTATAAAAACTTAGATAATTAACGGATGGATGGGAATTGGCGAGATTAAAAAGCGATCAGTTCGTCGGTCGGATAACATTAAGTGGAACAGTCGCTAAGCCGACTTTCTAACAAGGACCGGGGAATTATGAAAAATCGTCTTCCCTCGTTAAAGGAATTTTTTAAGATCCATTCCGAACAAAACCGTTATAATCTTAATAATTTTATAGTGAAATATCAATAGTATAAAAACCTTTTAGCAGACTAAACATTTTAAAACTGTTTAATCAGATTTTATATTAGAGTAGCTTGCTTTGTATATTTGACAGTGATTTTATTTGGGCACAAAATTAAAGATGATTTTTATAAAACTGAAGTGACAAAAGAACTTACAGTCCACCAGATGCTAAGTGCCTTCTGCAGCCTATAGAACTGCAGCCAATTTCATACAAAGTAGGCTACAGTTGGGTTATTACCTCTCCAGGTCTAAGATAAAACACCGCGCAGCCTGTGATCATACTGGCTCTCGATACCCTTCAGACCGGAACACAGTAGTGCAAGCAATGGTATTTGGCGGCAGAAATAGGTACCTAACCTAACCTACCTAACGAACTCCTAGACATAAAAGGAGTCCAAGCACCTAGCACCTAGTTTGCTACGTAGTACGGTGGGTAAGATGGCAACCGCAGATTTTTTGAAAATTTGAGCAGGTGTTAAGAAGATGCTGCTTCCCATCGCATGTTTCAATTTCCCTCTGTCGCCTCTTACGAGACCCATGTGATAATATGGGGTAGTGGACTCTTTTATACCGCCATTAGTTACACGGCCAATATTTTGTTCAAATTCAGAGAAAAAATGCCAATATATTGTCCTAATTCAAAGTAAATATTCCAGAGGAAATATGCCAAATTTTGCCCAAATCTAACTTAACTTGCATGTGGTGCATCCTGCTCATTGATTGATAAGGCTCTAAGTAATAAATTGATGAAAAAAATTTATCAAAAATTATTTTATTAAAAAAAAAAGAATACAATCGGAATAGTGATTGGCAGCGATATTACTAATACGAGGGTGAATTGGACTATCGAATTTACCAACGTGATGATTATTGGCACATCTTCCAACTACTTCTTGCTAACTGGTGTGCTAAGGAAGACAATGATAATGCTAACTTGACCGAGGAATGACCACATTCGAGCAGAGTACCAACGTAAAATAACAGCACAGCAACAGTAAAATAGTAAAGAAGCAGCCAAACTTTTTACTGGTAACATTGAATTCCATCTTAGTCTTCAAGTGTGACAACGCATCTGCATTTTGATTCCTAACAGAGAATATATGTAGGTGTATATAGACCACAGCATCTTCCTGCCATCAGTCGGATTCTGTGCTTGTTTATCACTCATCATTTTAAAATGCAATATTTGCGATGGCTCAACAATAAAGACATTACAATAACTGATATAAAATCGAATAGTATCAGGTTCAAAGAGAATTGAAATTTCGCAGACTTGATTGCCTGGCGGATACATAAAATCAGTTTTATGTCCAAAGTTATGACTCCGATTGCTTTCGGAGGCAGTAAAAGAGGCAGTGGAATTGACTACGACGTTCTAGAAATTTTAAGTAGATGAAGAAATTCGATGTTGATTTAACGGATTTCTAATTTAGATTAAAAATGATTATTATACCTAACTGCAAGTCTACGTGATGGACTACCTAGTTGTTCTAGTGGTCGTAAACGCGATTGCTGATCATGAGGTCCCGGGTTCGTATCCTGGGACGTGCTAAAACTAATTATTGAGTTTTTCTGTCAAGAATTATTATCATACGTGGCAAAGCCATGCTAAAGCTGTATGTTGCTTATAGCATGAATGGCCCGGTTCGACCGGGGAAGGACCACGCTTTCACAGAATACCGGCGTAAAATAGCAGCTTAATGCTGTTGAGTTTCGTATGGTGAATGTAGAGAACCGGAGACACTTTTAATGGAAACGACGCATTCCATCTTAATTTTCAGGGTTGATAACACATCTGCATTTTAATTCTTAACCGAGGATAGATGTAGATGTGTATGTGCTACAGCTACAGTATTCACTTATCATCATGTGGACTGTGTCTTCGTTTGTCACCCTTATTCTATAAAAAAACTAGACACCACCCAGGCGAAGCTGGAACTGGTCGCTAGTTACGCAATAAGCTTAATGTATCGTAAATTTTTATTTTTTTATTTATGGTAGTGTTTTTTTATTTTTATTTGTAGATGTTTATTTATGATATCGCTAGATATGCAATAAGCTTAATGTATCGTAATTTTTTTTTAAATTTTTTATTTATTTATGAAATAGTTTTTTATTTTTATTCATGTAGATGTTTATTTATGATATCGCTAGTTATGCAATAAGCTTAATGTATCGTAATTTTTTTTTTTTTATTTAATGATACACAGTCGATATCCTGTGACGTTTGAACTATTAATCATTTATTTGTTCGAACAATGTAGCCTGTTTTGTAGAACTGGGTAATTAAACGAACTTCATACATAGAACTTTCTCTAGGCGTGTGCTCATTTATTTCACTGCGGTTTGTACTTTGTAAGAGCCACAGTAGCTCAGGAGATAATCGACCGCCGTAAATTTTACGGTACGAGAGCTACCCGGGATCGATCCCCGACGGCACCAATGAATTTGTTGATTGTAATTTTAAGTGCTTATTTATCGTGTGTCTGGCGGTGAACGAAAACGTCCTGCAGAAATCTGCACCGAGGTTTTTAAAGCTTCATCATACTTTAAGCTAGTGGCCAAACGATGTTCATCTCCTCATCCATCATCACCTCAGTGATCGTTACCCCCTCAGTGACCATACCCATAAAATGGATAACCATGGTCGCTGCAAAGCGTTTGAAAAGCCGGAAATTAAAAATAAGCCTTTTTCCGACTGATTAACCCTTTGTCTGGGAATGAGGCATTCCATCCAATACTCAGGGGTGACGAGTGATCTGTGTTTTGATTCTTAATTGTGGATAGATGTAGATGTCTATGGGCCACAGCATGACACTCTTATTCTTTGATAATGGTATTATAGCAAATCTAAAAGTTTGCTTAGAATTTTATTATTTAGTTGGGTCAAAATGGATGACAACAATCGCGGGGTTTCTTGCTGGACCTGCATTTTAAATGACTTCAATAAGCATTCTTGTAATCCATATTGAATTAAAATTTATGTTATCTGTTTCTGATTTTAAAAAAAATGACTTTCAATAAGTATTATTTATAATCTATATTGAATAAAAAAGTTTTGTTTCTGTTTCTGTTTCATACTTTTTAACCTGAGCTTATGAAATTTTCACTCAATAATAAACTCACATAATCGAAGATATATTAATTAGATAAAACCAACAAAAAGCTTATTATCAACTATATATGGGTCTGAGTAGTATACATATTTTACTAATTAAGTTAAATACTTTTGAATAGTTAATAAATATTGATAAAATGTAGGTAAGCAATTTAACAACGTAATTATTGAATTTATTAGTAAATGAATTCTTATAAATAAATAATTTTGTATATATGTCTTTACTTAAAGAAGATATGTCGCCATCTACCGTCTGTCTTAAGAACTACTAAGAACTGTAAGACACGCACGTAATTCCAACTAAAGACCACGAAGGCGCTGTGAACGAGCTTAAGTACAGTTGCCATAGCAACTAAGGTGGCCGCTTTGGCTTAACTAGGCATGCGCAGTATTAAAAATCGAATTAATAGCAGAATAACAATAGAATTATTTATATTTATAATATAAATTTGAATTCACAAGCGAACTTACAGCCCACTTAATGGCAAGAGGCTACTGCAGCTTATGGACTCCTGCAATCATATCAGATGTGTTGTCTCATGAGGAATAAGTTGGATAGCCTCTCAGCCTGTAATTACACTGGCTCTCTATACCCTTCTTGCTGTTTGGTGGTAGAAAAAAAAGGTGGTGGCCACCTATCCAGGCGGACTCTTACGTAGGAAAGGATTCGATATTATAGGTTTTATCTTAAACAGGTATGTTATTAAAAGAAATGAAATAAAATTTTATTAAGAACTAGCGATCCGCCAGCCAGAACAACCAGCTCCATCAACCGGGTCCAATTGTGAATTTAAACCATTCAGGGTCCCACTCAAACACAAACAAAACAATTCATCATAATCGGTCGAGTCAGTTTCGAGTTTGAGCGAGCCTAACGAGCAGCAATTGATTTTTATATATAGAGATATCTACCAATAGTGTACATTCCTTAATTCTTATTTCTCATGGGACGTAGGCATTTAGGGGTTAACTTTTATATCAAATATTTATAGCATTTTCGAGACCATTTCATTTATTAATTCATTATAGCCAGTCGAAAGTCCACTTTTTTATAGAATAAGGGTGAAAAACCAGCACACATTCCACCTGATGGTCAGTGGATGTTGTAGCTCATAGTCAATTGCATTAATAATAAAATACTGAAGCGTTGTCACCCCTGAAGACTAAGATGCAATGCTAGTAATTGGGTAAATGCTGTAAAGGCTGTCCAGTCCTCTTTACTCACCATGCATTACTCACCACACAGCAGCATTTAGCAGCTATTTTACGCTGGTATTATGTGAGAGTGGCCCTACCCCGGTCGAGTCGACCCACTCGTGCTACAACCAAAATATAGCTGCAGCGTGCCTTTCCGCATAAATAACCAATCCACTGCTGAACATATGCTATAGATCACCTCATAAGAGCGGAGATATTTGCCATAGTTGCTAAGCTTGGCATGCATGTTGGCAATCACTATTATTATAATTATTTTGAGTTGTTAGGAGGAAAATGCTGCTGTCCATCTCATGTTTCTTTTGTTGGTTGAGGTATTTATTGCAAGTAAACATATAGTAGATGGCGAAAAACACGTACACTGTGTTTCAAATTATTATAACATAATATAACATAAACTTCATTAAACTAACTAAATAACAGGACTTCCATTTGGCACGATCCTGACACACCTCTCTCGCCTCCTCCACATCCATATACCTACGCATACACGCTCGTCGGTTAAGGATACTCTTCATGGGCCCATTTTCAATATATCGCCAATTTGGTCGATAAATTTTCGCCTAGGGCGTCCCTTCCCGACTCTGCCGTTCACCTCTGCCACATAAATTTGCTTTGTCACTCTTTCCTCATACATTCTTTTTACATGACCAAACCACCGAAGCATTCCTTTTTTAATCCTGGTCACAACGTCATCTTGCAAACCACACTTTTCTTTTATCACACTATTTCTCACCCTGTCATTCAGATTCAGCCTTAACATACTCCTTAATGACCGCATTTCCACAGCATTTATTCTACTCTCGTGCTTCTTCTGCCACACCCAACTTTCACTACCATACATCAAAGTAGGGAATAACAAACCATTGTGAATTGCCATACGTACCTTTTTGAACACATTCTGACTTTCCACAACAGAGTGTAGAGCCCCATTTACTTTATTTCCTGCGTTCACTCGTCGTTCTATAGCCTTATCATATCTACCATCCCTGCTAAATACACATCCCAAATACACAAACGCATCTGCTTGCTCGACCAATTCCCCTTCTATTCTTATTTCACATATCGTTTTACATTGTTCTCTTTCAAAAACCATAACTTTCTTCTTACTTACGTTCACTTTCATTCCTCTTTCTTTTAATGAACTGTTAATTAATGTAAACATCATTTGCAACTCGGCCGCCGACGACGCGAGTATGACTTGATCATCGGCGTACAAAAGGCATTTGACGGTTAACTCACCCATTATTAACTCTATTCTTCAACTTTCAAATTTTCCAAACAACTGTCCAGAAATAGGTTGAACAGCCACGGGGAAGCCACACAGCCCTGTCTGACCCCTTTATGGATGCCAAACTAGTCCGAGTAGGCCTCGTTGATCCTGACACAAGCACTGGAGTCTCTATACAGAGACTTCAATGCCTGTATCAACCCAGCGCCCAACCCAAATGAGTTCAGTGTTTTCCATAACACATCCCTGTCCACTCTATCATAAGCCTTTTCCAAGTCCACGAACGCACAAAAAACCTTTTGGTTTTTGGCCAAAAACTTCTCCGCGATCATGCGCATGGAAAAGACCTGATCCATAAACCCCATTCCCTTTCTAAATCCCGCTTGCACATCCCAAATTTTTCCATCAGTATCTTTCATAACTCTTTCAATTAGTACCTTAGCATACAGTTTTCCCACAATGCTAAGAAGGCTGATACCACGGTAGTTTTTACAGTCCTGCTGCGATCCTTTTCCTTTATATAGTGGGACTATCACGGCTTTGTACCAGTCTCCCGGTACCCGCTTAAGTTCCCAAGACAAATTAAACAAGGTGTAAAGCAGGTCTGCCACCACTCCCTCTCCAGCCCTTAGCATCTCGAGTGATACTCTATCATATTATATTTGACGGCTCCGTGGCGCAGTGGCTTATCAATGAGTTGCTGCGCTGGGGGCCGCGGGTTCGAATCCCGCACGGAACAAGTATTTTTATGGCCTGCAAATAATTGTTCCGGGTCTGGATGTTTGTCCTTGTGCAATTTATGTTTGTAAACTGCCTCCATGATACAGGAGAAAATCCTAGTGTGGGGATAACGTTTTTTTTCTTAATGACAAAAAAATCTGGCTGCCTTACCCGCTTTCATACATTTCATTGCTTTCATTATTTCATCTATACTTATCTCTCTATCTCTTTCCTCTTCTTTCGGAATTTCTATTTCATTTAATTCAAACGTCTCATCACTCATAAATACGCTTTCAAAGTTTTCCTTCCATCTCCTTAAACTCGATACTTCGTCATTCAGAATACAGCCATTCTGATTTCGTATAGCATTCATTCTAGGCTGTTTTGAATGTCCCCTGGCAGTTCTTACGAGTTTCCGGAACATTTTAATATTTGCTTGGAAGTTATCCGATAATTTTCTATCATTCTTATCCGTTCTTTCTTGCTTTTTCCTTTTAACTGATGACTGCCTTTTTTCTTTCAATATCATCACTCATACTGCTAGAATAACTAGCCTTGGTTGTTAGTAAATCTAGCCATGCTCTCTTCTTTGCTTCAACTTCCATCCGTACCTCATCATCCCACCATAAACTGTTATTTTTCCTTTCATTCGTTCTCTTACTTACACCATATACATCGGTAGCTGCATCCACCAAACCTTTCTTGACATTATACCACACAGTCTTCAAGTCTAAATCATTCATACACAATTCATCCATACTACTTATATTTTCTCTTAGTCTACATTTGAACTTCTCTTTCGCGCCTTCATCTTGTAACCTCTCTGTTCTTATACGCTGTAACGCAGTGGTAGACACAGATGTCCAATGCCGCCAACATCTAAATAGACCATTAATTCGGCATAAGACAAAGTAATGAACCGTCCCTACGTTGGACTCCCGGTAAACCCTTGTATCTACCACTGCGCTCCTCATTCTTTCATCTACAATTATGAAATCTATCACCACCTCTTTCCCATGTATACATGTGAATCTTCTTATGACGAAAGAAAGTGTTCGTCACAAAAAGATTCTTTTCCACACATACGGTGAGGAGGCTTTCACTATTCTCATTTATACTTTCATCACCAAACGTTCCCAATATCTTTAATTGTTTAATTTTTTAAGGAATATTTTTGTTTTTGCTGCTGTGAACGTGTAATAACCGACTCACGCGATATGCCTTTACAGGCAATAATCTTTACTAAATTATAGCAGTTTCGCTTACAATATTTTTAATAGAACTTATATATTAAGTGAAAAAATTTCGTATCCTTTTTTGAGCATATTGCGAGTACGGAGGAGTATGGGACTTGGTATAGTTAAAGTTTATATCGAAAAGTAACGCAGAAAGCTAAAATTTATGTAAAATGTGTGTTAAAAATACATTAAATAAAATGATATTAATACCGTTACAGCCTACTAAAATAATAATAAACATAGGCCTCTCCCATAGATTGACCCATAGGGGGGATTCATTTGCCGTAGTTGCGACGCTTGACAAGCCGGTTTGTTTGTTGAAAATTTTTACCCGTCGCCTCTTATCTTACGATGTCCACGACGATATCCACGGGACGATATTTTAGCGTAACTTTTGTTTTTTATATAGGAGAGGCATACGGCTCACTTGATGGTAAGTGATTACCGCCGCCCATGAACAACTGCAACACCAGGGGTATTGCAGATGCGTTGCCGGCCATTTAAAAAGGAGTACGCTCTTTTCTTGAAGGTCCCTAAGTCGTATCGGGCCGGAAAAATCTCTGGTGGTAGTAGTGAAGAAAGTTGAAGGAAGTTGTGTGAGGAAGAAAACTTCTTTTAAATCGCACAGTGGTGGACCGCCAGTCATGCAGATGGTATGAATGGTATCGCGAGTTTTGACGCGATGTGCGATGGTGAAATTGTGCGGCTGGAATTAGTCCGGACAATTCCTCAGAGCACTCCCCGTGGTAAATGCGATAAAATACACAAAGAGATGCAACATCTCTTCGCAGTGCCAGTGAGTCCAGCTGATCGGAAAGAGTTCGGTCGCCGACGATTCGAACAGCTCTGCGCTGGATGTGATCAAATGGAAGGAGCTGGCACTGGGGAGCCCCAGCCCAGAGATGGGAACAGTATTCCATGTGCAGCTGAATCTGCGCCTTGTAAAGTTGCAGGCGGTGTGCCGGCATGAAACACTGTCCCGCTCTGATGAGCACGCCAAGCTTTTTATAGGCCAATTTGGCCTTCTCTTCCAAGTGACCAAGAAACTGCACGTCACTCGATATGACGACGCCGAGGATTCCGATACTGGCTGAGGCAACAAGGGGAGTGCCTTGAAACTGAGGAGATACGACGAAGGGGTTCTTTTTAGCGGTAAACGCGCAAACTTGTGTCTTCCGGGGATTGAACTGGACTAGATTTAGTCACCCCCAGTCCGAGACTTTGTCCAACAAAGTCTCGACTTCAGACACAAGTTTGTTCCGGTACTCGGCGACGTTTTCCCGAGAATTATTGGCACGGCCGGTGTATAGAGCATCACCAGTGCTGTCATCTGTATAGCAATGAATGTTACCGGTTAGCAACATGTCATTGATATGCAGAACAAACAGCGTTGGTGATAGTACGCAGCCTTGTGGAACACCAGCGTTAATGGGCTTGTAATCGGAGCATGCACCGTCTACTACAACCTAGATGCTCCGATCAGCAAGAAAACTGGTGATCTAATTGCACAATTTCTCGGGAAGCCCATAGGAAAGAAGCTTCGTAAGAAGCGCTTTGTGCCAAACCCGATCGAAGGCTTTTGCTATGTCCAAACTAACGGCCAATGCCTCCCCCTTGGAGTCTTTATGAGTTAGGTATCTTAGTAGATCACCAGCCGAGCGACCGCGACGGAAACCCTACTGGCGGTCACTAATCAGCTGGTGATCCTCAAGGTACCGCATGAGCTGGCTGTTGATAATGGACTCCATTTTTTTAGAGAACAAGGAGGTGATGGCGATAGGCCTATCGCCATCACCTCCTTGTTGATTGGACGGATCAGAGCGGTTATCTTTTTTAGGGATCGGGTGTACGAAAGCTGTCTTCCATGATTTCGGGACTACGCCTAAGGAGTAGGAGTACCGGAAAAGACGCGTTAAAACCGGTGCCAACTCCGGAACACACGTCTTCAGCACAATAGGAGGGACGCCAATAGGCCCACTCGACTTGTTGACATCCAGGGAGAGGAGTCCGAGCGTTGGGTAAACAGCACATCCTGCATGGAGCAATCACACCGCGGGATAGTCGGCAGTGTGTTCCCCCCGTCATCAAGAGTCGAGTTTGACGCAAAGAGAGAGCCCAGCAGAACGGTTTTGTCCTTTGCGGCATGGGCCAGTGAGTCGTTATTCCTGTGCAGAGATGGGAGAGATGGCTGACAGAATTTCCCTTGGACTGCCTTGGCGAGAGACCAGAATGCACGTGTTCCCGTAGGAAGACGAACTAGTTTCTCGCCAATTCTGCCGATGTGCTCTGACTTTGCCTTGGCAATGACACTTTTGAAGGACCTGGAGGCGTAATTATACTTCTTTTTAAGAGCGCTGGTATTTGCATCCCGAGACATCGATGCGTGAGCCCAGGCCTCACTCATCGATCTTGTTCATGGCGTAATGCAATTATGCAGGAGCGACCAAACCATGGCTGGGTTCTGTCTCCGATAGGTACCACAGATGATGGAATAAATAGTTCCATTCCCTGTAGCACCACATCAGCGACAGAATCAGCAACAACGCTGGGATTATCCGGCAAGAAGCAAACCCGCCTCAGGGTAGGATGCAAAAAAAGATCCCATCCCGTCCCAATCGGCTGACGTATAATGCCAAACACCTATAACGCAACCGCGATGGGAGCGTGAGTGGCAAAGTACTCCGGATCAGACAATGGTCGGAGGAGCCAAGAGGGGCATCGACAGAGACCTGATATCCGTCCGGATGAGAGGTCAGCAGAAGGTCCAACAGGGAAGGTATATGGTCTTTCACATCTGGGATCCGCGTAGGCGAGGTAACCAGTTATGTCAGACCATATGCCAAAGCAAAGTCATAAACAGATCTACCCGCATGATCGGTTAAACGAGAACCAAGCCATTCAGCGTGGTGGGCGTTAAAATCACCAAGCATCACGATCTCTGCGGATGGGACCTGTTGTAATACGGAATCTGCAGCCATTTAAACGTGGTCGATGAGTCGGTCTGTGTCGGCATTACCGCTATAAAGACACCCGTAGACGCGGGGATGGTCGTCACTGTGTACGCGTAGCCATAAGATGGACAGGTCTGTACGTTCAAGGCCGCCGAGGCGTCGAAAACAGATGTCCTCCCTGACGTACACGCAAACTCCATCCCGGGGCACAAAGGAGTGTTCTAATTTGTACCCCGGGTAGGAGAGATACGAAGTATCAGCCGGAGAGGACACTTGTGTCTCGGTTAGAAAGAGCAAGGCCGGCTTCGCCATTTCCAGATGGTAGTGCACGGCGTTAAGGTTTGAATGAAGTCCCCTGATATTGCAGAATTTCACAGATAGCCGTGGCAGGGGGTGCCATTGACTTATTGCTCCGTTTGCCCCGAGCAGAATACGCGGGGCAGCCTGAGCACCCATGCTCAGGAAGAGTAGGGTAGTTTGGGCGTAGATGCTCAGCGAGGGGTTCTCCGTCACCAGGGGTGCTGGTACCCTTCTGGGGTAGTGTTTTATTTAACTCCGCTACCATGTTAAGGGTGGAGGGGGGGGGGGGGAATTGAGCCTCCGGCCACCTGCACTCACCAGACGAAATGCAGAAGCAAACCTTCTACTTCACGCTGGTCTTCTGTGAGGTCGTATTCATCATCATTCAAGACTTTAAAAAAAAGATATTCATCAGTTGCGATTCAAAAATTTTAATTTAAATCCAAAAAACATTTCCCGACTTCAATTTGTCTTAGTTTATCCTTCTTCTTATTACTCTGATGTAATCAGCTCTAAGTATAATTTTCTTACATCTGTGTTAGAACTTGTCGGGAGAAATAATCAAGCCCGAATGGCCTTTCAGTCGATCGTTAAATTTCCATTAGTGTGAACTTTGCAGACAATTGCAGACGCGATGGTGAATTTGCGGAAAGACTCATCGGTTTTATGGTTTTTATACGTTCCTTATAACGGCTTACTTGCGATACCAGTTGACGGAAAAGTATACTTTGATTTTTTTGGCAATACGTGATATCAGTAATATGTTCGGAGTATGTCGCGCTTAACTAACTAATGACTGTTTTTAGACTAGTGGGTTTTTGCGACATTAGATATATTGATTATATTGATTCTCTGTCAATTTTTAAAATTTATAACATTAAATTCAAGTCCTTTCTTTTTAACTTCCCGCTTTGGAAATTAATAATTTTCAAAAGTAGGAGAAGTTATAGATTTCGGTCCGATTATGAAAATGCGCGTTTTCATCAGATCTCCACGTTTTGAGGTCCTAGGAAGCCTTGCCGACTATTCCCGGCTGAACGTCTGGCCGTATGTGTGTGCGTGTGTGTGTGTGTGTGCGTGCGTGTGTGTGTGTGTGTGTGTGTGTGTGTGTGTGTGTGTGTGTATAAATAAAATTTTGTCGTACCATATCTTTATAACAAATCAACCGACGAGATTGGCGACACGGCGTTCGAAAGTGTTCATCGAGACTTCGAGCTGATTAGATTTTTAAGTAAATCGGTCGAGCCGTTTCAAAGATTTTCAAAAAAAAAAAAAAAAAGTAAATAGATATATAAGAAAAATATAATAGATAAGCGGGAAGTTCGAGGGATGGCCTGCAGGGTCAACCGTTTTTAGATTTTATGTTAAGTTACCATCTTTGGCTGCATCACCACATACAAGCACTTATTGCATAGCCTTTTTTTATGGGATAAGGGTGACAAACGAGCACACAGTCCACCTGGTGGTAAGTGGTTGCTGCGGCCTATAGATATCTAGATCTATCCTCGATTACAAATCAAAATGCAGATGCGTTGTCACCCGTGAGGACTAAGATGGAATGCCTCGTTTCCAGTAAAAAGGGTCTCCGGTTCTCTACACTCACCATAGGAAACACAGCAGCGTTATTCTGCTATTTTATGCTGGTATTCTGTGAGAGCGTGGTCCTTCCCCGGTCGAGCCGACCCATTCGTGCTACAACCATACAAGTAATATAGCTGCAGCATGGCTCTACCAAGTTAAAAATGCCTGTAGTTATACTGGCTCTTTATACCCTATAGATTAGATTTGTATAGAGACACTGCTATTTGGCAGCAGTAATAGGTAAAAGGGTGGTACCTAGCCAGACGCACTGAAAAGGAGTCCTATATAATTATTAATGTCGCTCTGGTTGTTTCAACATTGTTTAATATATTATGAGAAATGGATTTTCTTTACACCGGACAAAGAAAATTTTACTTCGTAAATATGTTGGGTAGTGGCGATGTAAGAATATTCACTATTCCATATCGTAGCTTGGGTGTTGTAAGAGGCGACAGAGGAAACTAAAACAGAAGATGAGCGGCAGCATCTAATAATAACTCGTAATTATAAAAACTGCGATTGCTAACCGACCTGCCAAGCGTGGCAGGAAATCACCCATATGGGACAGTCTATGGCGGAGGCCAATGTTCAGCATTTGTCTTTTATTCGTCGTAATGGATGGTAATGAAATATATTGAGGGTTATTTATTTCGAAGCACGTTTCTACTGAACACGTGCTGACATAATCTTGTTACACTAATGCACAGTCAATTACTGACAGTAATTTATTTTGTTCCCTTGTAGGGCTTTAATATATTACACATACGAGCTTATGCGTGTATTATTTATGTTTTATATTGTTTGTTCTAATATTTTATGTTATATTATAGGCGAATAATAACGCAGTTTTTGTACCGATCTTAATGTATGGTAATAAGAGTTGGGTCTGGCAGAAGAAGCATGAGAATTAATGCTGTATAAATGCCGTCATTATTAAGTAATAGTATGTCAGGGTTGACACTGAATGACTGAGAAATTGTGTGATAAAAGAAAAGTATGATTTACAAGAAGATGTTGTAAGTACGAGTGTAAGTACTAGGATTAAAAAAGGAATTTTTAGTGATTTGGACACGCAGAAATAATAAATGCGGTAAGAATGGTGCAGAAGTGAGTGGCAAAGTGGACAAGGGACGGCCAAGACAGAAGTGTATCAACTATTGGCGATTTATTACGTAGATGTACATGTGCACGTCGATAATATATAGATGTGATAGAACTGAGAGAGGTGCATCAGGATCATGTCAAATTTATACGTGGTAGAGCTATGCTGTTACATTATTATTGAAACAAGAATGGGTCGGCTCAACCGCTCTCATTAAATACCAGCGTGAAAGAGCAGATTAATGCAGCTGTGTTTCATATGGTGAGTGTAGAGAAGCGGAGACTTTTTACTGAAAACGAGGCATTCCATTTAAGTCCTCAGAGGTGACAACGCATGTACATCCTTAATTGAGGATAGATGTAGATATCTACGGGCCACAGTATCCGCTTATCATCAGGTGAACTGTGTGCCTTTGTCACCCTTATTCTATGAAATAAAATATATAAATGAAAGTCCGTGGTCTCTGCCTACCCCTCTAACTGACAGGTCTGAAAGTTTATGTTCGGTTAATTCGATACAGAACACATAACACGTATACAATATTAATCTTTATCATATTTATATAACCTTTGGTGCATCTGTTAGTGTTCTAGTTTCTTCTAAACGACTTGACCGATTGAGGTCAATACATTTGTTATATTCACGCAATATATTTGTTTTATGGAGACTTATGGATCTGAGACGTGGTTATTCACTGCTGGCCGTATGAGAAGCTCAATGTCGCTCAGTGAGCTATGGAGAGAGCTATGCTCGGGGTTTCTCTGCGTGATAAACTTAGAAATTAGGATATCCGCAGTAAAACCAGATTGACCGACATGGCCTAACGGATTGGTAAGGTGAAGTGGTAATGGGCCAGGTATATAGCTCGAAGAACCGACAACCGATGGGGAAAAAAGTTCTCGCGTGGCAAACTCGTACTGACAGGCGAAGTGTAGGACGTTTCCCCACTAGATGGAGAGACGAACTGGTAACACATGCAGGAAGTCGATGGATGCAGGTGGCTCAGGACCGTGCTTTGTGGCATTCCTTGGGGGAGGCCTATGTTCAGCAGTGGACTTGTGAAGGGCTATAATGATGATGATGATAATGTTGATTTCATGCAAAAAAAAATTCCATATTCTGGTAGCATTGTGATCGAGTTAACAGGGCGAGTTAATAATAGTAAAAAGTCCGAAGTGAATACGAGGGAAACTCATTGAGCCACCCACCAGAAAAAGCAGTAAAACGTCTGCCCGCCAGCTACAATGAAGTATATTTATTTATTTACAAGACATACTTTTTTTAATTAGTGGCAATACTTCTATTCCAGGATTAAAAACTAAATATTGTCCTAACTTTAATATGTTACCACGGCTTTTATCGTTACCTACTTATTTGTTTATAGTTAAAGCTACCTATTTTAATACTTTCAAGACGTCTTGTAAGTACTGCCGTCTCGAACATTGGTCTTTACCCAGCTAAGGACAGGAAACGGTGCTGATATTTAGTGAGGCAAAACTTTTTATTTATTAGATACGTACGTTGCAATCTAGTTAAGGATACAAAAGTAACATCCAGAATTTAATTAGGTAACACACATACATATTTTTGACCCGCTTTCGAATAAAATACAGATAAAAAACATCACGCGTCCCACAGAGCTGAGTCACACAATATGTCAGCGACATTCCGCACATGGTTTTACGGGCACAAAGAGAAAAATGTTTTGAGATGAAAACAAAACACATGGGATGGAACAAAAAGTTCTGCTTTACATATTCAAAAAGGATAGGGAGTGTTGGCGCAGGAAAAGGACAAAATTATTTATTGTACGAATTAGTGCGGGTAAAATGCGGCGTAGCGTAGTGGCTTAGCAATTAGTTGCACTTGCAGCGCTAAGGGCCGCGGGTTCGAATTTCGCGCGGAACAAGTATTTGTATGGCCAACAAATAATTGTTCTCGATCTGGGTGTTTGTTTTTTGTGAAATTTATGTATATAAACTGCCCCGAGGAAACACGATAAAATCCTAAAAATAAAAAAATTAAAAACTTTTTTATTTACAACAATTTAGGGGAAAATTTTTCATCATAATTATTACAGTCCTTAAAAAGTCCACTGCTGAACATATACCTCCCCCAAGGAATGCCACAAAGCACGGTTCTGAGCCACCTGCATCCCTCGACTTCCTGCATAGGCCGCCCTACTGCTACTTCGTCTACCAGTACCATGATGTGAAAATTGATGAGAACTTTAATAAACTACTTTATATCTGATGTTTATGTGTTTTTTTTTTATAGAATATGGGTGACAAACGAGCACACAGTCCACCTGATGGTAAGTGGTTGCTGTGGCCCATAGACATCTACATCTATCTTCGTTTGCGAATTTAAATGCAGATGCGTTGTCAGCCGTGAGGACTGAGATAGAATGCCTCTTTTCCAGTAAAAAGGGGTCTCCGGTTCTCTACACTCACCATACGAAACACAGCAGCATTAAGCTGGTATTCTGTGAGAGCGTGGTCCTTCCCCGATCGAGCCGACCCATTCGTGCTACAACTATACTATTAATATAGCTGCAGCATGGCTCTACCACGTAAAAAACTTCCTTTGTTTATTTACATTTATTATTTTCTTTATTGTGTCGTGTAGTGGCGTAAGAGAGCCCACTCCTCCATAACCCCATATCATCTCATGGGTGTCGTAAGAGGCAACAGAGGGAAACTAAAACGGGAGATGGGCAGCATCATTATTCTGACAACAAATTAAAAACTGCAGTTACCAACCCGTCTGAAAAGTGTGGCAATTATGGAAAGTTTCCTGTAAGCCTATTGGGAAGGGATTCAGCAGTGGACCTTTGATAGGCTGTTAGAAATATTTTATCTACTAGGGTTTAATGTTTCATATCACGTCATGGTTTCATGAATTATAAGGTTTCCTTTATTATTTAATTTACTTAATTGAAGGATTCCTTTTCTGCGTAAGGATCCGTCTAGGTAGGTACCACTTTCTACCCATCACCGCCAAGCAGCATTGCGTATACTGCTGTATTCTGCCGACTGCCTCGTTGGTCTAGTGGTATTAGTAGGGCGTCTGTTGATCATGAGGTCCTGGGTTCGAATCCAGGGTCGGGCCAAATAAATATCAGTTATTAGGTTTTTCCGTCAAGAAATTCTCAGTAGCTGCCCGGAGTCAGGAAGTTGGCGGTGTCTAACCCCGTGCCTCGGAAAGTACGCAAAGCCATTGGTCCTGCGCCTGATCTTTCTCCGGTCGTGTCGTTTACCATGCCATCGGACTATGAGAGTGGGAGAATAGAGAGTGCACCTGTGCTTGCGCATACACTTGGGCACTATAGTCCTGTCCTGCGGCGATGGCTAGTCTCCGTTGAGGCTGGCCGCTGTGACCGAAATTCGGTCTGGAGGACATTATTATTCCGGTCTGGAGGGTATAGATAGCCAGTATAACTATGTGACATTACATCTTAGTCCTTAGGGGTTACAACGCATCTGCAACCTTCATGTTTGAAGTTGGTTGTATTTGTCCATAGGCCATAGTAGCAATTTACCATCAGGTGAACTATAAGTACGTTCGTCATTCAACATTATAGAAAAACATTTATAACCTTTCTTTTTTTATTCTTTACGTGGTAGAGCCATGCTGCAGCTATATTAGTAGTATAGTTGTAGCATGAATGGGACGGCTCGACCGGGGAAGGACCACGCTCTCACAGAATACCAGCGTAAAATAGTAGCTTAACACTGTTGTGTTTCGTATGGTGAGTGTAGAGAACCGGAAACCCTTTTTACTGGAAAAGAGGCTTTCCATCTTAGTCCTCACGGGTGACAACGCATCTGCATTTTGATTCGCAAACGAGGATAGATGTAGATGTCTATGGGCCACAGCAACCACTTACCATCAGGTGGACTGTGTGCTCGTTTGTCACCATTTCCTATAAAAAAAAAACCTGATCCTATTTTGCACGACGCACTTGAATTGAACTTTGTTTTTTTTTTCTGAAAACCTTTGTCAAACTATCGAGATTTTCCTTTTGTAATAATCGCTTACAGCGAAATTGGATCAAAGCAAAACCCGAAATCCATTTATATGTAAATACTGTGACCCATTTATTGTACATTTCGTGTTTAGCCGGTAGGGGAGGGTACAAACGATTTTGACAAAAAAAAATTATTTTGTAACATTATTTGCCTTAAAATATTATTAGTGACCGCTGTGATACGCACACATATTTAATGATTACATATTGCTCATTCACACATTCGCTTTAGTCGAATTCCTTCCTTTTACCCTTCCGCTTTTGTTTGTGATTGATCAACGCATCTCTAACAAGCTTGTGCGCCAAAATTCCTCTTATACCTTTAAATAAATATAAACTTCATCATCATCATCATCATTGTAACTATCATTATTAAATTTCTTCATAAGTCCACTATTGAACATAAATATACATATTATCAAGGAATGCTTCAAAACACGGTCTCGAGACTGTACTAATCAACTGCATGTTTTTCCAGGTCGTCACTACATCTAGTTTGAGGTTGCCTTAAACTTCACTTATTGATGTGAGGCTGCCACTCGAGAACATTTCTTCTCCATCGGTTCTCGGTTTTTCGAGCTATATGGCCGGCCACGTGCCACTTCAGTTTACTGAACCGTTGGGCTATGTCGGTTACCTGGGGTCAACTTCGAGTATCTGTTTATCTCGTATCATGAATTCTAAAACTCCGATCATAGCGCTCACCATAACTCGCTGAGCGACCTCATGCTTCCCCATATAGCCAGCAGTGAAAGATCACGTCTCGTATCCATATGTCATCACAGGCAACACGCAATGGTTGTACAGTCTTGTTTTTAGGTCTTGAGTAATAACTTGTGAAAGGTTTATTATTAACTAGTTGTTCCCAGCGACTTCAATCGCGTGGAATTTATTTCGATTGGATTTCATGGGTTTAAGATTTTTGCGCGGAACTTTAATTTTTTTTTAAATAAAAGTATCCTAAGTTCTTATAACATCAGCTTCCTGCCAGTGAAAGTTTCGTCAAAATCAGTCCAGCCGTTTTGGAGATTAGCCGGAATGAACAGACAGACAGACAAACATTTTTAAAATTGTTTTTATGTTATAATAAGTACCATATATACTTTCATATGCATTTAGTAAAACGCTGTTATTTTGACATAACAAACAGACACTTCAATTTTATTTATTTGTATAGATGTATAGATTTAGTTGCATTTAGAAAGTTTCTTCTTCTGACAAATGAAGCTGATTTTGAAACTTGCAGATTAGAAAAACACGTTGACGTTTAGCAAACAAAAATTTTTTATGTCGAAAAATGAAGATTTATCTTATCATTTCATTCAATATGTCAGCTTAAACGACGCACAAACGTTCTCTACGAAGCTTCCTGACATAGTGTGCCCCAGGGAAAAGAATGCGGCCTAGTTTTCTTAGCCTCAAACTAGAAAACTATTTTGCGAAGCGCTACTCTAACATGTCTACAGATATGTCGATCTAGTAAAACTTGTTTGACCCGAAGTCGAGTTTTACTGACATATCGATCAATCTCTGACAAATACGAAGAGATTTTACAAACAACTGCGTCCGTAACAAATGTCACGATCATCCGATGTATAGTAACGACCTGAATCCATTTATATGCTAATGTTCGGACCCCTTGTAACAGGGCACGTACTTTCCAGCAGCTTTGAATAGGGGAGTTTGTAGATTTCCCTTTTATTGCATGCCTTAAGCGCAAAGCGCGTAGGTATGTTCTAATAGCGCCTAAATATCAAGTTTTAACGTTTTGTCGCATGAAATCGTATCTAACAATCATATTGAACATATAAATGATATGAAAAGCACATTGTCAGAAAGATAAATGATTGTTGAACTTATGATTTTTTTTAAATCGATTAATTGCTATTTTTACATAAAAAAAGTGGTTTTAGTGGCTTATAGTGTAGATTTATCAAGTCCCGGCCAAGTGCGAGTCGGACTCGCGCATGAAGGGTTGAGTATCATCGTAATATACACGTTTCTAGTAAGGGAGCCCACTTTAATTTTTTTTTATTTTGTTTTTATTTTCATTATTTGTTGTTATAGCAGCAACAGAAATACACATTTTGTGAAAATTTCAACTGTCTACCTATTACGGATCATGAGAAACAGCCCGCTAACAAACAGACGGACGGAAGGACGGACGGACGGACGGACAGCGGAGGCTGAGTAATAGGGTCCCGTTGATTACCTTTCGGGTACGGAACCCTAAAAATCATCGTTATTGGAGCAATATAATTTTTGGGCCCATATTTTTTGGCAAGCGTGGTAATTAAGGCAAATACTTCCTACAACGGGAGAGGCCTATGTAAAGTAGTAACCTTTACCGGCCCGTAAAATAAGAAAAGGAAGAAGAAGGGGTAATGAAACAAATTAAGCAAATATTTTATTAATTTATTTGTTCACTACGGCCTATCAAAGTCTGCTGCTGAACATAGAACTCAGCCATAAATTGCCTCAACGGGTGGGATATTCATCATAGTTGCACGCTTAACAGGCGAGGTGACTAAGGGGAATGAAACAGGAGAGGCAGTGTCTTTCTAATTACAACTCAAAATACTGACTTCAAAAAAAGGAGGAGGTTCTCAATTCGACTGCATTTTTTATGTATATTACCTCAGAGCTATTTTCTAGGTGAACCGATTTTGATGATTCTTTTTTTATTTGAAAGCTGGTGCTTCTCATGTGGTCTCATAAGGTTATTGAGTTATCCTTAATAATGCGTATTTAATTGTCTTCGACAACATTGATGATGTTCTCATTTTATTTATATTGAAATCGTTGGTACAAATTTTTTAATTTTACCACGTGTATAGAAATAAAAATAAATTAAAACAACTTTTTTTTTAATTCAATGAAATAAAAATACAATTAAAAAAATACAAATCAAACAGTTATAGGTAGATATATAATATATCAAACAGTTATAGGTCGGGGATAAAGTTTCTTCGTATTTTGTTCGTATAAAATTGAAGAAAAATCTCTGTGGTTGTATCTGGCTGGTTTTATTATCAATACATAACGGACATTAAGAAAAGGAAAAATAAAATGTAAAAAACACTTTACCGCCATTTTTCAATTGTTTTTCTGTCCGCCAAAATGAGTGAATCTAACAAAGAAATTCGAAAAATTTTGAAGTTTTATTAAAAAAAAGAGGAAAATGCGACTTAAGCCGCGTAAAAAATTTTGTGACAATTATGGACCTAATGCAGTGTCAGTAAGAGTAGCACAAAGTTGGTTCAAGCGTTTTCAGTCCGGGAATTTTGATGTCAAAGATGCAGCTCGCTCTGGTCGCCCTCATGCGGATAAAGTCGATGCCATTTTGAAAAAGTGGAGCAAGATCAGCATATTAGTAGTTAAGACATAGCCGAGGAATTGAGGATTGACCACAAAATAGTTTTGACCCATTTGAAAAAGTCTGGCTATACAAAAAAGCTCGATATTAGGTACCACACGAGCTCACTGAAAGAAACCTAATGAATCGAGTATTCATTTAAGATTCTCTATTGAAACGTAATGAAACCGAACCATTTTTGAAGAAAATTGATCACTGGTGATGAAAAGTGGATCACCTACGATAAGAACGTGAGAAAAAGATCATGATCAAAGGGTAGTCAAGCTCCACAGACTGTAGCGAAACCCGGATTAACACTCAATAAGGTGATGCTGTGTGTATGGTGGGATTGGAAGGGCATCGTTTATTATGAGCTTTTACCGCCGGGCAAAACCATCGATTCGGATCTCTACAGCCAACAACTAATGAGACCCAAGCAAGAAATTCACCACGCTTGCCAAAACGGCCGGAATTGATCAACAGAAAAGGAGTGATCTTTCATCATGATAACGCCAGACCACACACATATTTGGCCACTCAACAAAAATTGAGCGAGCTTGGTTGGGAACTGTTAATGCATCCATCATTCCTGATTTTGCATCTTCAGAGTTTTACCTGTTTCGGTCTCTTCAGAATTCTTTGGGTATTGTTAGGTTAACATCAAGAGAGGACTGTCAAAACTACTTGTCGCATTTTATTATCAAAAATCCCAAGATTTCTACAACAACGGGATTATGTTACTACCTACAAGATGGCAATAAGTCATCGAACAAAATGGCATATACGTATGGTCCTTACATATGAAATTGGCGTTTTGTACGGGAGGAATATAAAGTCATTTTTTTTTGTAAAATATATTTAATTAATCAAAGTACTTTCTTTTGCCATCTCATAGGTAGTTCATTGATCCCTTTACTAAAAAAACCATGAGGGCGAGAATCAATAAACTCTTTGAAGGCGGTTTGAACTGCCGCATCGGAGTCAATTTTTTTTCCTTGTAAGAAGTTGTACAAATTCCGGAAAAAATAGTAATCTGTTGGAACAAGGTTCGGGGAGTACGGTGGATGTCGCAGACATTCCAATTGTAGCTCATCTAACTTAGTGGTTGTTTGTTGTGCAGTGTGTGATCTTGCGTTGTCGTGAAGCAGCAGGGGCCTAGAGCGATTGACCAATCTCGTTTGTTTAGCAGCTAGTTCTTCCTTCATGGTTTGCAGTTGCTGACAATAGATATCTGCCGTAATCGTTTGGCCAGATTTTAGAAAGCTGTAGTGAACGACACCGGCGCTAGTCTACCAAATACTCACAAGTAACTTTTTCTGAGTCAATTTTCGTTTAGGGCAGGATTTGGCTGGGTCTCCAGGGTTCAGCCATTGCGACGAGCGCTTCCGATTATCGTACAGTATCCACTTTTCATCACAAGTAATGATTCGATTTAAAATCCCTTCATTATTGTATCGGTTGTGCAAAGTAACACAGCAGTCGACGCGTGTTTGCAAGTTCGATTCACTCAATTCATGAGGTACCCATCGTTCAAGTTTTTTACTTTCCCGATTTACTTCAAGTGGATTAATACAGTTTTATCACTTACCCCGAAGCCTGCTGCTATCTCTGAAGTGCTTTGTGATGGATCCGCTTCCACAATAGCCTTTAATTTTTCATTTTCCACTTTAGTCTCCGGCCGTCCACGGGGTTGGTTCTGAAGGTCGAAATTTCCAGAACGAAAACGTTGAAACCAAAAACGTACCGTGCTTTCTTTTGCGATACCAGCGCCGTACACATCATTAATCCTTCGAGCTGTTTCTGCAGCACTGGTGTCACGGTAGAACTCGTACTCGTAAATACGAGTATACCGATATTTCATGTTTTCCATTGTGCGGTAATAAGCGACGCTAAAGAATAAAATAATGAGGAAAAAACAAATGAATGACTGTTTTCAAAATTCAAATGTACCAGCTAAATGAAGCTATAAATTTGAATTTGGAATTCGTAACCAAAGAGTAGATATGTCAGATCAAAGTGATCAGTACGACAAAATGCTAATTTCATATGTAAGGATAGGTCCTTATTATATTTCGTATATTAGGTATATAATAATTAAATGTAATTAAACTTAATTACATTTACATAATTAAAAAATGTCTTGAATTTGTATATAAAATACGAAGAAACTTTTTCCCCGACCTAATATATCAAACAGTAATAAACAGGCTGTACATAATGCAATTTGATTAATGGATCGCGGTGGACTTTTATGTACGTTGAGTACTAACGCCGATTGAATAAGTACTATTCAAGCGCATATTGACATATTTTTAAGTACCCCTTTAATGTAAAGGTAGGTCTATACTGAAAGACCTAATGCAAATAACCTAGTCAATATATTTTGTTATATAAAATACAAATTTTGTGTAATTTTACTATAAAAAATCTGGTAAGACATGCAGGAATGTAAGTAGGTGGCAAGGTCGTGCTTTGTGGCATTCATTCCAAGGTAAAAAATATTAATATAATAATGAAAGAAATTACACTCTTCTCGCCCTCCACTGAATATGGAATGCTCCACAAGTAATGCTACAAAGCACAAACAAACCTGTAACTACTACTAAATATTCCTAAATTACAATTCATTAATTAATTATTCCCACTGCTACCGTTAAAGCGTATTAAAGTCCACTGCTGAACATAGGCCTCCACCATAGATTCCCTCATAGGGGTAATATTTGCCATAGTTGCCACGCTTGGGAGACAGGTTGGCAACCGCAGTTTTTATTTTCTGTTATAGTTGTTATCAGGAAGTCGTTGCTGCTCATCTATTGATGTGCCACTCGAGAACCTTTCTTCCTAATCGGTTGTCGGTTCTTTGAGTTATATGGCCGGCCCATTGTCATTTCAACTTACTAATCCGTTGGGCTATGTCGGTTACTCTGGTTCTAATGCGGATATCCTCATTTCTAAGTGTATCACGAAGAGATACCCCGAGGATAGCCTTCTCCATAGCTCGCAAATATTATATTTATATTTTTATAACATAATAAATCTGTAGAAAAGTCGTGTCTGTAATTCTAATATTTTCTGGAAAAAACAACTCCAAGGGACTAAATAAAAGGCACTGAAGCCAAATTAGTGGTTTTGACTTTTATCTGTCTGTCTGACAGATTTCCATGAAATTTTGTGTGTAACCGTGAAATGTTGTGGACCCGGGGCAACTTACAGGCTCCTTTTAATCCAATTGCGGAACTTCAAAAAAGGAGGGTTAAGTATTTTCCTTCCTCAAGATATTAATTTATATTTTATATTATTGATTATTGATGTGCTTTTTTTAAAATAAATAACATATTTCTAAATAAATCCTAAAATTAGTTTTAACCGTTGCGTAATAATTTGAACTACGTTTCACTTTATCAAAACAGTGCCATCTAACGTGAAATTCAAAATTAGTAACATTTTCCGTGCAGTTATAATAAATACAATTAAAATAAATAACTTACATTTATATGTTTAAATAATTTAATTCATAATTATTTGAAAATTCTAACGTTCGTTTTTCAGTTCTTTCGTTATTTCATTTTAGTAGGAATTAATAAAGTTTATAGTAACTAATTACTACTTAAATAGAAAATAATGACATCTATCGAAAATCATAAAATGTGAGATGTTTCTGAGTTTAATTTGTAATCTATAAAAAAAAATTGTTTATCTATAAATAAACTGATACAAACTGTAATTATTGCAAAACCCTCACTATCCACATAGTTTAAATAAAGAGATTTTTATATATGTATTGGCCAGATCATAGAATTAATAATATCATAAAGTTGTCGATTATGGCACGGAATGGTGACATTCAATTAAATTTAACATTGTTTTTTGATTATATCATGATATAACTTGACCAAATCAAAGAATAGAGAACGTTTGGCGATATTAATAACTAAACACAACGTTGCTATTTCTTCATATTGTTTATATCGTAAAATAATTTCATTACACACCGCTAGCAGCGCTGATAGCGTATTTTTGACAGAAGCAGAATTTTTAATATAATCTACATCACTTTATGCCTAATTTATGTATTATATATAAATGTTAGCGGCTTTGTTGTGTGATTGGGCCACCCCATTCGTACCTCAACTTATTGTCGCTGAGTACTAGAGGGTATAGTTTTTGTTTTATCTACTTACTGCTAAATAAACTAATAATAAGTAACTGATGAAATTAAAGAGAATTCTATTGAATACTTATTCTTCCAGCATCAAAAATTGTCAGACTTAAAATATCCAAACCGGTCGGGATGATTTATCGTAATTGTCACTTTTAGCAAAATTACTAACAGAACTGTGTACACAAAACTGTGATTAAGACAGAATGTCTTTAGTTGAATATGTTGGGTGTCTATGAGCATAGCAATATTTCACCAACTTCTTTTTGTATCAAGTCCGATGTAAGTAATTGAAAATTAAGTGACTAATTACTAGGTAGATGGGGTCCACAATAGTACAAAAGCTTCTTTTCAGTTTTTACGAGTTTTATTTAAGCAAATACGAGTAGCTCGCCGTATGATTTCAAAACACAGGAACAAAAGAGTTCGATTCCCGCGAGGACTAATGAAACTGGTAAGGACATTTTATTTCCTTATTCGTGAAGTGGTAAAGAATAACTTGGCGGCGAAAACTTGATGTCTAAGTACTTAGTTTAAAAAAAATCGTGGACATATGAAACCACTATTTTGCACATGGGTAATTAGTAGCCCTTTGCACATTCGTAAGACGTATGTAAGCTGCTTCTTTACTTTTTTACTTTCAATGAGACTTATAAAACACTTTGTCATAATATATTAAGATAGCTTTCACGGTTTCATAGCTGACATTAGCAAATGAACAGGCTCTGGCGAAAAAGTACTATAAATATCAAAGATAGCAAATTTTAAACGCATGTTTATTTTTATTTTTATTATTAGTAGAACTGCATTGATAGAATCTTGAAAGTTATCCGGTAACAGTAAGCAACCCAAATTCGATCCGCACCGACACCACTCATATTTTAATTGCAATTTGAAGTTTCGATTTACCACGTTCTCGGTGGTGAAGGAAAATATCGCGAGAAAACCTGTATATTTGAGAAGTTAAAAAAATATTTCGGAAATCATTTTTAGGTATACTTATCTGAAGTCGGTCAACCCGCGTTGGAGTCAACATCAATCAACTCTTTTTTGTCCTAAAACTCGCTGCGGCCTCTCCCTAGTAGTGGGATGTATGTAGGCTACTACTTTTTTACTTTTAATAGGCCTATCCACAGCTGATCATAGGCTTCTCCCATTGTTTGTCAAATAGGCTGGATATTTGCAGTAGTAGCCACGCTTTGCAAGTGGGTTGGCAACCGCAGCTTTATATTACTCTGCACTGTTATCAGGAAGATGCTGCCACCCATCTCCTGTTTCAGTTTACCTTCTGTCGCCTCTTACGACACCCACGAGACGAAATGTGGTATTGGTTTCTATTTCGTCGCCTCTACATTGCTAATATATTTCTACTCCCGTTCATCATTTTGATTCCACCATAGATTACGAAATAAGTTGAATATTAGCCGTTGTTGCCAACTGCATCTTCTTTATATTTCTACTCCCGTTCATGAATATAGTTCCTCACACCTTCATCGTGAATAGAATTACATTTAAGAAATTTTAACTTTAATTGGAGTAGTATTAATGATATTTATAAATTGAAGCCAACGCGAGCGAAGCCGCGGGTAAAAAGCTAGTTATATAATAAAGAAACGTGAACACACATCATTCAAAATAACGCTCAAAATAAATTTAAAGTCACAATCACCCACAACTCTTTTGATGCATGAAATTCAAGGCTCTTAACAGAAAGGTCAAGTTGTTAGCATCTAAATGTAGATTGGGCGTTGCTTTGAACCGCCCGGGACATTTTCTGAAACAGGGATCGAGTTTTTTTGCATGTAGAGGGTTCTACAAAAAGCTTCAATATGTTACGTAAAGCAAATACGAATTTATTCATGAATTTGTTAAGTTTTCACACCGTTGGTTTCTTTGTCAACATTTTGTTTAATGAATTTTTTAATAAATAAAAAAGTAAATATGAAAAGCTGTAATTTTATGATAAGACATGCTTTGATTACGTATGGGTCTATTCCTTTTTCAACTTTGATTAAAAATATCATGTTATTGACTTTAAAAGAAATGACAAAAAAAGGATACCTTACAGAATACCAGCGTAAAAGAGCAGCTTAATGCTGCTGTGTTTCGTATGATGAGTGTAGAGGCATTCTATTTTAGGCCTCAGGGGTGACAACACATCTGCATGTTGATTCTTAATAGAGGATAAATGTAGATGTTTATGCCCCGCTGCATCCATTTATTATCAGGTGGACTGTATGCTCGTTTGTCACCCTTATTCTATAAAATAAAAATTTTTTACGTGGTAGAGCCATACTGCAGCTATATTAATAGTATAGTTGTAGCACGAATGGACCGGCTCGACCGGGGAAGGACCACGCTCTCACAGAATACCAGCGTAAAATAGCAGCTTAATGCTGCTGTGTTTCGTATGGTGAGTGTAGAGATTGTACGTTCGTTTGTCAATTCCCCCTTCCTGCCGAATTGTATTAAAGCACTGGCTTATAACTTAAAAAAAATGATTTCATATATTTAAGTTGAAAAAAAAACAATTTTTACGTATATTATCGAGTTGTATTTATTTTTAATTCCCGACGTATCGAGTGCTTTGCAGATTTAAAATGGAACTTTATTAAACCAAAACCTTCGAACATTTTAGAACAAACGTTGAGTTGTAAATGAAAAATTTTGAATGACTTTCCAATTTCCTACAAAGCATTCATTTCCTCTTTCATTCGTTACAACAATACTTATTTGCTGAATGAAGTAACGCTTTTGTTTTAACTTTTTCGTTGTTCTATATTTCCTTTTACGCAAAAAGTTTAGTTCGGATTTGTTGACTTGTTTAGTAATTTACGCGGTAAAGATGCTGCAGCTTTATTATGTACCTATGCAGCAATCTATTTAGATTTGTCTAGCTCTTTAGGATTCATTCTGACTGCCTAGTTTGTTTAAGCGCGACTGCTGGCACGGGGCTGAAACACCACCTACTTCCCGATTCCGGGCTACTACCGAAAACTTCTTGAGCTTTTAAAAACAAATCGATGTAGAAAGAAAATATACGTCAAAATAATTTATTTAGCGCCGTGTGACGTTTTTAATATAGGAAAATGTTTTTGTGTCGTAGTAAAATAATGGATGACTCAGTGATTTGATAAAAGATTCAATCCCCCTGTTTGTTTATGATAACAATAGGTCGTTTGTAAAAAAAGAAATATTGATGTCTATTACTTTTGAACAAAATATGGAAGAAGTTTTTGTTAAGCTTAATAAACAGAATAAATTTACCAAAATATGACGCAGTAAATAATGCTATATCTAAATTAGTAATTTGGTTTAATGTTAATAATTTGCATTTAAATGACACTAAAACTAAATGTATGAAATTCATGACTCCAAATGTCAAACATTTAAATACTAATATAATTTTAAATGGGAGGAACTGAGTCGATACCACCATTTTTCTAGGAATCACATTAGACGCGAAGCTTCAAGGGGCTCATATATTAAAACTAGCTAGCAGGCTTAGTTCTGCAGCATAGTTTTGATAAAATGGTTGTTGTGATCGTAAAAAAGATTAGAAATCTTACCAGTGTTGAAACAGTTAGACTAGTTTACTTGAGCTGTTTCCATAGCATAATGTCGTATGAGATTTTGCTATGGGGACACGCGACTCACACTGAAATTATATTTGTTTTACAGAAGAGGCCATAAGAGCAATCTATGATTTAAAACCTAAAGAGTCGCTGCGACAAAAATTTAAGAAAATTAATGTATTTACTTTGGCATCTCAATACAAATGAAAATATAATGTACGTACACAGGGTTTGTTTCCGAACCAGTGGTAATTAAATAAAAGAGTGACTTTCAATATCTATTATTTATAATCTTTAGTGAATAAAAAAGTTTCTGTTTCTGTTTCTGTTTTTATTCTTGTTAATATTTTCCTATACAGTGTTTATCTTGTTTTTGTTTTTGGATTAATTCTTTACAGCCTATAAAGTTCTTCCTTTTTCGAAAAAAAAGTGGGTTTCTTGCCGGTTCTTCCCAGGACAGAGGTATTTTCCGAACCAGTGGTAAATTAAACATAAGAGTGACTTTCAATTAGTGTTATTAATCATCTATATTGATGAAAAGTTCACTGCTTTATACGTCTCCCCCGTAGATTGCCTCGTAGTGGGTATATTGCCATAGATGCCACGCCTGGCAGGCGGGTTGGCAACCGCAGTTTTTTAATATTTTGAGTTGTTATGAAGAAGACGGCGTCTGCCCTTTCCTGTTTCAGTTTCCCCTGTCACCTCTTACAAGAAATGAGGTAGTGGATTTTCTTACACACATACATTACGTGTAATGGCGGTGTAGTTAACACCAAAAACTGAACCGTGGTTCAGTTTTTGGTGTTAATAATGTCTTATATTTATGCAAATCCTTCACATTAAATAAAAATAATTCTACTTATTTTACGTATTATTTTAAGTCGGGAATTAATAAAAAAGTTAATTAAACGCGATATAATCCGTAAAAATAGTTTTATTCAATGTGTAGTGTTCGCGTAAATATAAGAAATCATTATGTATTATTTTAATTTTAAATTAAGGTAATATTTTAATAGTAGTAAATGTGATAAACGAGCACGTCGTCAACCAGATGGTGAGTTATTGCTGTGACCCATAGACATTTACATTTAACATCGATTACGAATCAAAATATCAATGTTATCTCCAGGGTGTCTAAATAAGATGGAATGTTTTCTTACCAGTTAAAGAAGTCTTAGATTTAAGTTACTCTTTGTAGGAAATATACCAGCATCGTGCTGCTATTTCTGTGGAGCGTGGTCCTTCCTTGTCCGATTGGACGCATTCGTGCTACAACTATATAAAAGTGTGCTAAATTATATTAGTGCTTTATCACGTGAAAAATCAAAAAATCTAGTGTATGTTTGGTACCTAGGTACTTCTGTTTTAACTAAACTTTTGAATCTAAAATGTAAATTTAATTTAGAGATAATAATAATTATAGGATTAAATCCTCCCTTAATAGAATTTATTAAATTGTAAAGTCTCGAACTCGCCGTGAGCTGGCATTATGAAATTACCTGACATTTAATAAAAAATTATAGGTATTTTTGTAATATTTTTTCAATTCAAAATTTAAATATTAAATTGAAAAAAGGTTTCAATATATAAAAAAAATTTTGAAAAATAAAAAAAAATTTTTTTCGTGTATTGTTTATATAATAATATACTTTTTATAATTCTATATGCGTATTATATGTATACACGCATACCACACATATACACATTTTTGTGTATAATGAATATAGGTATATTTGTACGTATTACATATGTGTATGTATATGCCTAGTTTATATAAATTTTGTTACTTTATCTTGTATTTTTATATTCCTACTGTTTGCTGTTTTTCACCCGCGTACCACTTCTCCCACTCTGGTAGAAGAAAATGCCAAACGGCGTTAAATAGAAATAAGTTTAATTAAATAAAAGTACTTTCTGTGGTGAAGAAAAAACATTTTATATATAAAAATTACAACGGTCAGTAATAAATATCACGAGGTTGCATGCTAGACCCCAATAAAGTTAACAATAATTGAATTTTAATCAATTACATTTATTACAAAAACAGGGAAGAAAAATTCGTGTCTCCTTTGCAACTGTAGAGTATAAGTGTAACCCTAACCATTAGAAATTAGGACAAGCTTTTATTCCGACCTACATAATTTCCTTTGCACCTAAATACTTTTCATTTGCGTGGAGTCCGCAGTGCGACATGTGTGAAGCGTTGGCTCAAGCCCTCTAGATGTAGGACAGCGGGTGTTAGAGGGTTAGGGGAGATAGTAAAGAGGTTGTCGCTAAGCTTGTTATCTCGGGAATCGGCGGAATCTTGTTAGGCCGACAATATGAAGGCAATTTAGTGCATTAATTTTGGTTTAATATGTTACTTCAGGATGTATGCTTGACGTCCGTTTTTTTTAAGTTAAAGTAAAGTAAAGTTACAGTCTTTATATATCCCACCGCTGGCCTCTTCTCATTTCTAAGAGGGCTTAAAGGCAAAAAAGTGTTCGCAGCGCTGCCCAAATGCGTGTTGGCGGACTTCAAATGTATTCGTAATAGTGTTTTTCTCAGACATACAGGTTTCCTCACGATGTTTTCCTTCAGCACGTGTTAAATCAGTACTAAATTTGCTATTAACAATTTTATTGATGCCGGCGACGATTGAACCCTCGAATTTTTGTGGAAGTTTGTATGATTTTGTTCACTACTAGCGACCCACCCGGCTTCGCCTTATTATAAGACCATGTAAGAATATTTACTACCCCGTATTTTCCCGAGGGTGTCACAAAAGAAATAAATCAGGAGTTGGGGAGCAGCGTCTTCCGACAACGACTAGAAATAAAAAAACTGCGATTCTCAACCCGCTTGTCGAGCGTGGCAACTATAGCAAATATCCCCTATGAGGCAATCTATGGGGGAGGCCTATGTTCAGCAGTAAACTTTATTAGGCTGGTAACGGTAACGGTATTTCAATGTTTCAGACAGAAAATTCAATTTTATTTATATGTGTAGATATGTACATCGTGTAGTGTCCTTTTAAGATGATACATCACGCCTTTCCATCCTGTTTGTGTCATATGAATTTACAATGGGAAACGTCAATGAAATATGGCTTCCGATTGACGGCGGTATACCATCTTGTTACAGTAGCCAGTAAACTACTCAGAACGGTAATGGGAAGCAGCTTTAAAGCTGTAAAACGTCTGGCGCGGAATTGTAAGACCGTCTCTAAGTTTTTTTTTTAATTTAATAGAATATGGGTGACAAACGTTCACCTGATGGTAATTGGATGCTGTGGCCCACAGACATTTACATTTATCCTCTGGCATCCCTGAGGACCAAGATGCAATGTCTCGTTTCCAATAAAAGGGGTCTTTGGTTCTCTACACTCACCATACGAAACACAGCATCATTAAGCTGCTGTTTTACCCCAGTCGAGCCGACCCATTCGTCTCATATACTATAATTACAACTCTATTACGTCAATAACGATAGTAACGATGAACGGTGTAAAGATTAAGGAAAATACTCCCTACAACGGGAGCGGCTTACTTTCTTAGAAGAGAGGGCAAATGAGCATGCGTCTCACCTGATGGTAAATGATTACCGTCGCACATGGACAACACCAGATATTTTTAGGTGCGCGCCTAATACTTGTTCTTTGCCTAGCTATGCCAGCACAGCCAATGAACTGTGAACTTTGTCAGGTGGATGATGAAGGAAATGAAATACACATGTTTCCCCCGCATTCATTTACAAAGAATGAGAGCAGAAGAGAGTCATAAAAACTTTCGGTATAATATAAAGTCGGGGAAAAAGTTTCTTGGTATTTTGTTTGTATAAAATTGAAGAAAAATCTCTTTGGTTGTAATGTTTGTATCTGGCTGGTTTTAATATCACTACATAAAGTAAATAAAAAATAAAATAAAAAGTAAAAAACGCTTTCCCGCCATTTTTCAATTGTTTTTCTGTCCGCCAAAAATCTAAATGAGTGAATCTAACGAAGAAATTCGATACATTCTGAATTCTGGTGGACTACGCATGAGCTCAAATAATATTTTTTCGCTTCTAAACGGTTCAAAGAAATATTTGTGACTCTAGGTGATGTTGATGCTTGGAAGAAAAAAGTTAATATATTCTCCCTTACAACCCACAGCACAGAACTACACTTATAACTTCAGTTATATAAGGCAACGGAGATTGAACTTAGGTTGCTAGAGTACTAAGAGCAGGAAGCTGTAGTTAGAAATGTGTCATCATTATGGCCCCTTACAATTCCACTACTGGACGTAGACCTCCCCCAAAGAATGCCACAAAGCACGAGACCTGAGCCTGAGCAACCTGCATCTCTCGACTTCTTGCATATCTTATCAGGTCGTCAAGGCTGTCACTTAAGAACTTTCTTTCCCATCGGTTGCCGGTTCCTCGAACTATAGGGCCAGCTCATTGCCACTTCAGCTTACTGATTCGTTTGGCTATTTCAGTTTTTGCTGGTCAGGTTCTGCTGCGGATAACTTCATTTCGAAGTCTATTTCTCAAAGAAATTCTGAGCATAGCCCTCTCGATAACTCGCTGAGCAACCTTGAGCTTTCTCATTTAGCCAGCAGTGAAGGACCAAGTCTCTCCACGTCTATCTATGAATCATTACACTATATTTTCATACGACTTCTAAAGAAATATTTGTTCAGACAACTAAAATATTTCATTTGACTATTAGAATGTTAAATTAATACTCATTTGATGTTAGTGTCTGCTATCCTAGTTAAGAACGTGAATGAAAATTAATCCATCATTCACTGAACTATACATAACGAGAAAATTACGTGATTTATATGACAAAGTGAGTTGGAAATTGAAGGATTAACTACAAACAATGAACCAGTGTATAATAAATCTTCATTGTTATAATTCTATTGATGACCTGAATATAACTTTACTTCGCTCATTTAGCTTTTACCCCCGACTTCGTCTGCGTAGAACTTAAACAAAAAATGAATACTTTACATTTAGTTGTTTTTGCCATTATTTATAAAACTATGTGCGATATAGGAAAATGTTAAAAATTAAAAAATGAAGATCTATTAATTTCACGTAGAAATAGGTCTCATCACCTTAACCTTAATATCCTTTAACGCTCATGGTTTTGTTGTAAAGTAGTCTTAAAGTAAAAAGTACGTAGAAAATCGATTTTGCATCAAAACTTTAAGAGATGGAAGACACAGTGTAAGAACATATTTTGTGTAAAGTTGCAAACCAAAAAAGTTTTGTTGGAAACTTTTTACACGCCTCACAACATGAGGGAGAGCTCTACTCTCGATATGTGGCCATACCTATATTTCGCTACATAAAATCGTTCTTTTACTTTTAGCTAGACATCAAATACATACTATTATTAACGTTACAATAACTACAGACATTGAATTATAAGATTAGTTTATTTTTTAATTGATTTACTTTACAGGAGAGGTTTAGAAGTAATATAATAAAAAGACTTCCATCACTTTCATTTAAAAATAGTGCTAATTATTTGTATGGTATGTTATTTAAAATTATAACTTGTGAATTTAGTAGAATATTTACTTCTAAAACTTTCTCTTTTAACAGTCGCAAATCATTTAATGAATGGGCGACAGTAGGAATTTATAAAAGTAGGCGAAAGCTATATGAGCTTTATAATGAAAGATCATATAATACTAGTGTTATATTTAGAGATTATGTAAAAACATATTCTAAAATATTTAAAAAAGTGTGCTCCACAGCTAAGGCTTTACATTTAAGTAACAAAGTTAAAACTGCATCTAACGAAATTAAAATGACCTGGAGAATAATATAAATAGTGAAACGGGCAAGGTCAAACCGCGCAACTCGGATTTTCAATTGAATATTAACAATAGTTTAACTCGATGTGATCAAGAAGTTGCTATGGCTTTTGAGAAACATTTTACTGATGTTTCTTTTTTGACAACAAAATCATTAAATTCTTCTCCTACTGTCGCCGAATCATTTCTTAAAAAAATGTAAAGGCTTGTTCAAATACTTTTAAATTCCATAGAGTATTGCCAAAAGATATCGTTAAAAAATTTAAAACTATTGATGTTAAGAAAACGGCAGACTTATGGGGGATTTCCGTTAAAGTTATTTTATCTATAATAGATATAATAGCACCTTATCTAGCCATTATATTTAATACAAGCGTCGAATCTGGTGTGTTTCCTGATTTAATGAAACATAGTAAAGTCATATCTTTATTTAAATCTGGTAGTACATTAGACCCCGCCAATTTTAAACCGATTTCTGTACTACCAACATTTAGTAAAATTTTTGAATAAATAATTTTAGATCAGATCTTAAGTTTCTTTAATATTAATAAATTGCTACATAAAAATCAATTCGGTTTTACAAGGGGTCGCTCGACAACTGACGCTGGAGTTGAGCTTATTAAACATATTTTTTGTGCATGGGAGAATTCGGAGGATGCTTTGGGTATATTTTGGGACCTTTCCAAGGCCTTCGACTGTGTTCACCATGAGACATTAATCAGGAAGCTACAGAACTATGGTGTCAAGAACACAGCGCTTAAACTTATTATTTCATATTTAAGTAATAGAATGCAGAAAGTTATTATCAATGGTAAAAGTTCTTCCGAGTCACCTGTATTAATGGGTGTCCCTCAGGGCTCGATTCTCGGCCCATTCCTATTTCTAGTATATATTAATGACTTACCTTCCCTTGTAGGGGATAATCATGATATAGTATTATTTGCTGATGATACTTCCTTGATTTTTAAAGTTAAACGTCAATCGTTTAAATATGACGACGTGAATAATGCTATATCAAAATTAGTGCATTGGTTTAACGTTAATAATCTACATTTAAACGGAAATAAAACTAAATGTATTAAATTTACAACAACGAATGTTAAAAATCTGGGTACCAATGTGTTTTAAATGGGAAGAACTGAGCCCTGTTGAATCCACTGTTTTTCTTGGCATCACTCTCGACGCAAAGCTTCAGTGGGGCCCCCATATATCCAAACTAGCAAGCAGACTAAGTTCTGCAGCCTATGCTGTGAAAAAGATTAGAGGTCTCACTAGTGTCGAGACAGCTAGATTAGTTTATTTCAGTTATTTCCATAGCATAATGTCTTATGGGATTTTGCTATGGGGAAATGCGGCTGATTCAGAAACTATTTTTTTTTACAGAAGAGGGCCATTAGAGCTATTTACAACCTAAAACCGAGAGAGTCTCTTAGAGATAAATTTAAAGAAATAAATATATTAACTTTGGCCTCTCAGTATATTTACGAAAATTTAATGTATGTTCACAAAAATAAAGGTAGTTTTAGTAAAAAAAGTGATATACATTCTGTAAACACTAGGAACAAACACAAGCTAGTGATACCAGTTTCTCGACTCCACAGAGTCAGTAATTCATTCTTGGGGCAATGTATACGCTATTACAACAAGGTCCCGGAAAGTGTACAGGCTCTCTCTATTACCAAGTTTAAATGTTTTGTTAAGCTGAAACTGTATAAAAAGGGTTATTATAGTATAAATGAATACATGATTGATAATAGACCCTGGGAATGAGGTGGTCGCTACCAAGCAGTTTCTAAAATAAAATTTGTACTTAAATAGATTGTACAACCATTAATGTAAAATTTACTTTAAAAAAGTCCCGCTGGGTTTCTTGCTGGTTCTTCCCAGGACAGAGGTTTTTTTTTTCGAACCAGTGTTAAAGTAAAAAATGACTTTCAATAAGAATTAACAATTTTTAAGTATATTATTTCTTATAGCTCATGAGATATTCATCAAAAAACATTTACTTTATCAGTTTTTTTGATTTTACAAAAAATTTGAATGTTTTTTGGATGAAGTATAACCTACGTACCTGTCTCCAGGCATTGCTCTCTATCTGTTCGTAAAGTTTCGTTAAAATTACAATCGGTTCACTCTCTGATAGCAAACTTGCGAGTTTAAATCTAGTTACAACGTCGCGTCGCTAATGTTCATAATACTTTGCACGCCTAGGATACGACCTTCGTTAAAATAGCCTACCGATTAAATCGTCCAAAAAATTAATGTGGCGCGCGTATTAAATCAAAATGTACCTTACGTCCGCGTGCGAGAATCTGTATCACTTAGTCCGTTACACGCCTTTGTTAAGGCCGCTGCTACTGTAGGGTTAGGTGTTGTGAGAAAACAAATTGAATCCTTTGATATTAGTTGATAATAGAATACACCGAGGTGTTATGCAATGTATTAATAATTTGCTGATAATAAGAACATTATTGGTCAATGTGAGGAGGGTTAATATGCAACATCGAAAAATTAAGATTATAACAACGTGAAAGTCTTTGAAACTCAGATAATTTACCTACTTACCATTTTTAACCGACTGCGAAAAAAAGAGGAGGTACTCAATTCGACTGTATTTTTTATGTGTGGTATTTTGGTGATTCTTTTTATATATCAAATCTTGTTTGGGCTTATAATTTATATATCCCATATAAATTTGATCAAGATCTGACCAGTTGTTTTGGAGTTATCCTTAATAATGCGTATTAATATTGAATTCGGTTGTACAATTTATTTTTATTTTATTACTTGTCAATCTTCCTCTCTTTAAAAAAAAAACTTTACCACCACACTAGGATTTTCTCCTGTATCACGGGGGCTGTTTACATACATAGAACATACCAAGAACAATTATTTGTAGGCGATACAAATACTTGTTCCGTGCGGGATTCGAAACCGCGGCCCTTATCGCAGCAACTCATTGCTAAGCCACTGAGCTACAGAGCCGTCACTTGTCTGTGTCACATTGTTTACTATTTACAAACATGCGACACGCGACGGCATTATTAATTATAGAGTGGCAATGAGAAGTGCTGCTATTTTCAATCTCTTTCTTTTATCGACCAAGTGTTAAACTGTTAACCAGTTTATGCTGATCTTGCATTAGTAGGCAGTCACTAGTACTGGGAGGTCTACCTACACTAAACGTATTTTGAAGGTCACTGGCATTATAAGCGAAAAAAGTCGAAAACTGCGCAGCTATGGTCGGGTCGCTAGTCAAATAATAAATCTGTAACTATGGCGTCAGTAACTAGGTACCTAATTATCAAAATCTACCTATAAATAATAATGTATCACCTTTCGGTACCATTAGGAACAGTAAAGAATGAAAAGACGATTGTTATTTAAGCAGCCTTATGCTATGCAGTACCTTTTGGTTTTTTGAGTGGCCATGCTTGAATAAAAACTCAAAAATAAATATCAAAAGTGCCTAAATACTTATAAGAGAAAAATACTAACCTTACGTTAACAAAAAATAATATTTTTTTTGTTAACGTGAGGTGCGCGTCAACTCCAGCGCGCGCGTGACAACCTCACGGAATTAGCCTCTTGTAGGCGGCCGTGCAGCGTAGGTATATTTTCATGCCTAAAGCGCGGAGTGAGACAGGCCTGCCATAACCGAAAATTAGCCCGGACAGACAGATACGCAAACATTTTAAAAAGGCAATTAGTAAATCAGGCGTTACTTTGCGGAAATCCATTATGCTTAAAAGTAAATTGCTAAATTCCACGTAATAAATTAAAATTTAAGGTTAAACGGCCAGCCACTGCAGAGTCTACTTCACCTGAGGATGCTACTTTTAGAGGCGAAACACGTGTCGTATTATCGACGGTAGTGTGTCGTTCCTACTGTAGTGATGTTGGGAGCAGTGATGTTGGGATTAGTGGTAACAGGGATAATGCACGCAATTAAGGGAGAGCGAAGAGGAAGTGGTCCTCAAATTAGGTAAGATATATGCGTATGCGTATCTTAGCTAATTAATTTTTAATATCTATAATATTTACAAAAATGTTATTCATGTCTTAATAACATGCAAAAACCTTCTGAGCTTTATTGAAGCCAGTTATTTTGATATTACAGACAGATACTTCAGTTTTATTTATATGTATGTATGTATAGATGTATCGATTTTCCATTATATAAAGGAGAAGCCGGACTACAAACACGTACCTACTCGTATTAAGCGTCCACTTGTTTGTCTTCTTCGATTAAAATACGTTGCTACTATACAAAGGTTCTAAGATATATATGTATATATATATATATATATATATATATATATACTCATCACGAGATCTCTAAAAATATACACCCGATTGACTTGTAATTTAGTATAGTACTCATCACGCAATTTACACGCTCACTAAGAACGAATTTTACGAATATCCTATTAAAAAACAAAACTTGATATTTTACATCTAGGTTCCGCAATAAAGTATTATTATCTTGCGCACAGCGAAGCGAGCGTGTATCACTTAGTTTTTATATATAATAACGCTGAAAAACACCCATAGACATCTAGACCTATCATCGATCAAGAATCAAAATGCAGATGCATTGTCACCCCTGACGACTAAGATGGAATGCCTCGTTCTTTATCACTAAAAAGGGTCTCCGGTTCTCTACACTTACCTAAAAACATAGTATCATTAAGCTGCAATTGTTTGGCTCTATCACGTAAAAAATCTCTTAATCCATTATTGATTAAAAATATCGTCGTATTAGTAACGACGAGTTTACATTTTAAAATATTTTATTTCTCAGACATGGAGGATTCATCATTAGATACTTACAATTGAAAACAACTATTTCAATAGTTCCGGCGGCTATTCAACTCGGTGTGCTCACGTACCATGAAACTTACAGTGAGCATTTCGTCTCAAAGCTACCACGGCACGACCATAAGATATAAGAATAAAAAAGTTTCTGTTTCTGTTACTATGGAAGAACTTATGTATGTACAACAGGAAATTTACAAATTACAACGCAAACTGCTTCGATTGATAGTACCTTAAAAATGCGTATGTTAAAAATAGGTATATAGATAATGACCACGGTCTTTTTAGTTATTGCAGTCGTAAATGTCTTCGGCAAAATTAAATTTAACATATTGACTGAAGTAAATAATTCAGGGTACCTATTTTCTAAAGAAAGACATGTAAATCTACGAAATATAACATATAAATGCAACATGTGTTTACTTTCTATAATTAAACATTTCTTTGGAGCTAGAAAGTTATATAGTAAATATTACCTTTATCAGTTAAATTATTACCTGTTATTATTGTTCTCTACTTAAACCTTTGTACTATGTTTGGGAGAAGACTTCTGACATATAAGATACAGGGTCTGTCTAATTTAGATGTCAGTAGCTTCATAATAATTTGTAGAAGTACATAATTGTAAACTTAGTTTTGTTTTATTTTTTATCATGTGTATTTAATCTTAAGGATGTAATAAAGATACTATTATTATATTATAAAGTTGTATCTTCTACCCATGTTTATTATTGAATTGCCACCAGTTACATAAAGTTTACGAAAACTAGTAAATAAAAACTGTTTAAAAGTAAACTCAAATCATATTATTTGGCAAATCAACCATACATTTTGTAGTACTCAAGTAACGTAATATTAATACATAACTTTTTTGTATAAGACGACTCTCTAGCGTAAATAAACCCCTGGAGGTTTACATGCCAGTATTTTTCTTTAATCTATATAAATAAACTACTCTAATACTGGATAGATTTCAATTAGGTTTTCTAAGTTTTATTTCTTAGACACTTAGCCTTTATTTAAAAAAATATTGCGATATCTTTATTTAATATAATGTTATTAAAGTTTTAAGAAACAACCATTTTTATAAGCACTACGTGTTCAGTGATGTGTGTAAGCAACGCGAACGAAGTCGCGGGTATCTGCTAGTGTAACATAAATTTGGTTCATAAAAAAAACGGAATAAAAGGGATGATGGAGACTCTAAAGCCACCAATACACGGCAAATTTGAAATTTTAATTTTATTAAAATTAGGCACTTCACTATGCTTAATTTTAACTTCATTAAATTTTTCGAAAAAGTCTAAGCATAACTAAGTAATGTTTAAGAAGAGTTTTTATTTTATTTATATATGTACACACAACAAGACAAAGAAACAATCATACAGTGAATTCGTACAAGAGTTCTATTTATTACATAATTTACTGAAATATCTTCCATTATAGGCCATAAGAAAAAAATATTTTCTATTCATTGTGTTTTATTCTCGTAAATATAAGAAGTCACTATTTTAAATAAATTTACATTTATATGGTTTCTACAGAACTAAATCTTTGTGAAAGTTTGTATAAAATACGGGCAGCTTAACTTTTTCAAAAGATGTTTTATAAAAATGTTGAACGCTGAGCACATTTCCCTGTAATCCGGATTGGGACGTTGGACTAAACAAAATATTTACCGTTTTATATATTTTGTTGACAATATCATACTATTACGTAGAACGAGTCATGTTCAAAATTGATAGGGGCGATATATGCCTTAAATTTTACTTAAATATTTTTCTCCATATAACTCCCTCTACCCCTTGAGGTAATATAATATGAATTCTGTGACATTGACACTTCAAGGGTATGGACAATTTAATTTTTATAAATGTACACAAAATGTCCCAGCCCTAAACTCTCAGGAATGAATAAAATATAACTATATATAATACATGGTGTAAGAATATCCACTAGAGCATATGATCCCGTGGTTATCGTATGAGGTGACAGGGGGAAGCTGAACCAGGAGATGGGCAGCAGCATTTTCCTGATAACAGCTGAACATAATATTAAATTGAAAATTTCTAAAACCCCCGAATTAAAATAGCTGATGATCTTCAAACGACCGAAAAGATTTTCTTAAATCATAGCTAAGAACACTCTCGATGAAGTCACCTTTCAAACAAAAAAAACCGCACCCAATCGGTTCACCCGTTTAAGAGCTACGGTGCACAGACAGACACACATAGCCGTCAAACTTATAACACCCCTCTTTTTGCGTCAGAGGTTAAAAAATAAAATACTGCGGTTGCCAAATCTTGTAAAGCGGAAACTATAAGAACTATCCAGCCCTATTAGGCATTCTATGGAAGAGGCCTATGTTCAGCAGTGGACTTTATAGCCTGTAATGGATGATTGTATAGAAGATAATCTACCAGGAGCACATGACCCGCTGAGAGGTGAAATTATTAAATCAACAGTAACATTACAACTATAACAAATATCCCCCTATGAGGCAATCTATAGCGGAGGCTTATGTTCAGCAGTGGACTTTATAGGCTGTAATGGTGGATGTATAGAAGATAATCTACCAGGAGCACATGACCCGCTGAGAAGTGAAATTACTAAATCAACAGTAACATTACAACTATGACAAATATCCCCCTATGAGGCAATCTATGGAAGAGGCCTATGTTCAACAGTGGACTTTATAGGCTTTAATGGATGAATGGAATATTATGTTTATAGCATGAATGGGTTGGCTCGACCGGAGAAGAACTAAGGTCTCACAGAATTCCACCATAAAAATAGCAGCTTACCATTGCTGTGAGTAAAGAGAACCGGACACTCTTTTTAATGGAGACGAGGCATTCCATTTTTTTAGTCCACGGGGGTGACAAGGCATTTGTATTTTGATTATTTATAGAGGTTGGATGTAGATATCTATGGAATACAAGCTTCACTCATTACAAGGTGGTGTGTGCTCGTTTGTCACCATTATTCTATACCAACCATGACCATGGAACTATAATATATGTAGCTGTAGCACGAATGGGTCGGTTCAAATAGGCAGGGACCACGCTCTCACAGAATATGCTGTTTTATATTGTGGGTGTAGACAACCGGAGCCCCTTTTTATTAGGACTAGGTATTATGAAATCTTAGTTTTCAGGGGTGACAATGCAACTATATTTTCATTCTTAAACGAGGATTAATGAAGGTGTATATATGTTTAAGCTTTTGGTGTACTATGGGTTCAAGCGTCCCCTTACTATTGTATGTTGACTGCGTGCAGGTTTGTCACCCATAATCTAGGAACAAATACAAGTTTAGTAATTTATTTATATGGCAATACTTCTTCTGCCTGGCTAATAACAAGTTATATTTTTATCAAATAGGGACTGTATGAAAAGGGTTATTACAATATTAATGAAATACAAATAATAGTGTTTGCCCCCAGTGTTTGCTGCCCAGCTGTTTCGAAAGTGAATTAATATTTGCACAACTAATTCAATTACTTTGAAAAAAAAAGTCTGACTGCGTTTTTGCTGGTTCTTTCATGGACAGTTTTTTTTTATAAACGAGATAAATAAATAAAATACATTAAAAAGTTATTCTATTTCATCACGTGAAGAAAATATTCTCATCTTAGCGCAAAAGATCTACCAGGGAATAATAATTTTTAAAAAATTAAACATTTAAGAATATTAAGAAAATTCACAATCTTGTGCTTTTCATATTTAAGGCAACTATGAAATTATACTAGAAAATTTTAGATTGACTGCTAGGTATATTCAAAACGCTTCGTTTTCTTTTACAAGCCATTTTGCAGTAAATGAAGTGAGCATGAAATATCCATTTTTATTACAAAATACCAGTTCAAATATTTATGAACAATTTTTTTCATTTTAAGTGATCCTAAGTTGCTGAATGAATAGTTGGTAATATAAACTGTTTTAACACGCACCTCGTATGTAATAAAATGTATCTTTACGGAACGGTTAGTTTCTTGAACACAGGAATAGGGCATAAGAGTTTGGCTGCGATTCTGCGGGATCGCGGGCTCTAATCCCACAGATAACACGTGTTTGTATGGCCTACTAGTAATTGTTCCTTATTTGAATATTCGACAATATGCAATTTATGCATACAACCTGTAACAAAAACCCTGTGATTACCGTTAAGTGTCAGTATTCAAACGTATTAAAATTAAAGCATTAGTTCAAAAAACTCGACCAAAAAAATAAAATAGATTAAAAAATAAATCTTTATTTGCAATTTGTATGTCGGTTTATTACCTCTGAATTGGCCTGGGAGTAGGAGTATAGTCAAAGACCCCAATTAACCGTGTCAGTTAGTTCAGATGTGAATATAATACAGATTCGAGACCTCTAAGATACAGGAGAACATAACTTTTTTTTTAATATAACAAAATGATTTTAGTTCCATATGTGTGCAAAGTGCGTGTTCTTACAATAAGTCGAGCATGGTTTCCACTTTACTTGAAATCTACATAATGTTGTCTTTCTTTGTTAGTCTAAGTACCTTAATCGTAATATTAGGAAGAGACCTATCTGCCCGTGACAACAAAGGGGAGGGATAAATTAATAGCTAATCTTGTCGTGTTGTCAAGATTTCTAGTGAAATTATTGCCAAAGTTATAAGAGAGGGTACAACAAGAGTCATTAGTTTTAAAGGGATTGCTTAGTCTCCTAAATGATAAATCGTGACCGCCCTATTTCGATTTACGAATTACAATGCTTTGTACACCCCTAATTTATATTTGGACATGATGTGTTAATTGTATGATATGTATAATAGTATAAACGTGATATAATCCATAAAGACGATATCCGCAGTAGAAACGGAGTAATAATAATGTACTCTAGGTCGAACCTTGGTCACAGCGGCCACTCTCAACGGGGACTGGCCAACTTCGCAGGGCCCGAGTGTATGTGCGAACACTGGAGCACTCTCTATTCCCTAAATCTCGTAGCCGATGGGACGTTAATCCGACACGATCGGAGAGTTTTGTGTTCTTCTGCGGCGGGTCTTACAAAACTTAGCTCCGACCGCATGGACAGTTTCCACGAGCTTGTCATTCATATCGTCCACTGCATTGCAATCTTCTAGGCACTGAAAACGGTTTTGTAACTCGAGCTGAAAGGTTTCGGGACTTTGGATTAGAGCACGAGGGACGGGCGTTGACTTCATTAGACGACACCTCTCCAACAACGTTTAGGTTCAGTGTGCCTCTAACCATTCGGTGATCGCTACCAGTTTTCACCTCGCGATCACTGAGACATCACTGAACAGTTGGCGTCTAGTCGTCATAATGAAGTCAATCTCATTTTTGTCGAACCGTCGGGGCTCGACCAGGTCCACTTCCTGTGGGGCCGCTTCTGGAAGAAAGAGTTCATCATAAAGAGTCCCTCTTTCTCCATGAAGTCAGCCAGCTGCTGGCCCCTTGGGTTCCGTTGCCCTAATCCGAATTTCCTACTTTCAGCTCACCGTTCTCTTGTGCCTAGCTTTGCGTTGAAGTCTCCCATTAACACCGTATAGTGGGTTTTGGAGGAATGCATGGCTCTAGAGATATCCTCATACATTTCCTCCACCTCCTCATCGGGGTGTGCCGAGGTTGGTGCGTAAACCTGTATGACCTTCAGCGAATACCGTTTGGTGATTCTGAGTATAAGGTACGCAACCTCGTCGACACACTCCCAATTTTAACGTTGTTAACGAGACTTGTGGACGATAAATCCGACACCTCCTTGGGACAGATGGTCGCCCTCCGGTGATAGAACAAGTTGCCGGATTCGAGGATTACCGTGTCCTCCCCTCTTCGGACCTCGGATAATCCTATAATATTCCAGCGCAACTTGTCTATCTCTTCTTCCAGCTCCAGGATCTTCTCGTCAGTCCTCAGAGTGCGTGCGTTATAAGTTGCCAGGTCGAGTCGTCGTAGGTGGCAACCGAACCTCCACCGGAGATTCTTAGCACCCCTGCCCCGCCGTTACCATGGTCGCCACCGTAGCCAGGAATAGCGGGGCCGCCGAACTGGGGCCGTTTCTTCGTAACTTTCTTCATTGGGGATATTGCCGTAGTTGCCACGCTTGGCGAGCGGGTTGGCAACCGCAGTTTTTTTATTATTTGCTGTTATCAGAAAGATGCTGCTGCCCATCTTCTGCCTCAGTTTCCCTCTGTTGCCTCTTACGACACCCACGGGAAGATATGGGGTAGTGGGTATTCTAACCCGCCACTACACGGGGAATGTTAGGGCTGAATCTAAAGGGCTATGTTAGGGCTGAATCTGAATGACAGGGTGAAAAATTGTGTGATAAGAGACAAGTGTGGTACGCAATATGATATTTTGAATTAAAAATTAAAAAATAACTACGGTTGCCAACCCATTTGTCAAGCGTGGGCAACTATGGCAAATATCCCCCCTAAGAAGTAATCTATGGGGGAGGCCTATGTTCAGCAATGGAATTAAATAGCATGTAAAGGTATATGTGCATGCACTATAGTTTATGAATGTATATATTATGAATGTATATTTAGCAGTGTCTCATGAGATCTAAGGTCTAAGGGGTTTTTCTAAGTGACTTACTTATTAGCACTGTTGATTCCGTTTTGATCCTCTTGTATCTTTTATAAATATATTAAACACGTCACAATAAGAACAATACAGTTATGAGCACACTCAACAAGTTACAAGCACATGTACGTGGTAGAGCCATGCTGCAGCTATATTAGTAGTATAGTTGTAGCACGAATGGGTCGGCTCGACCGGGAAGGACCACGCTCTCACAGAATACCAGCGTGAAATAGCAGTTTAACACTGCTGTGTTTCGTATGGTGAGTGTAGAGAACCGGAGACCCTTTTACTGGAAAGAGGCATTCCATCTTAGTCCTCACGGGTGACAACGCATTTGCATTTTATTCGTAATCAAGGATAGATGTAGATGTCTATGGGTCACAGCAACCACTTACCATCAGGTGGACTGTGTGCTCGTTTGTCACCCTATCCTATAAAAAAAAAAACTCGACTGGTAACCAATCGTTTTAAAATTGAAATTAATTCGCCAAAATTGTATTCTCGAGCGAACTAGGGCACCCCGAATTGCAGACTGAAGCCACTCGAGCCGCAACGCTAACGTCCCTGTGCTTGGCACCCGACACGCACTACCGAGCCAAATCCACTCCCTCGGGATAGAGTGAAGTATCCTTTTAGATTTTAATTAATAGCGACTTCTGCTCCAATTTAAGTAGACTAAAAAACGACAGTGTATATTTTATCTCTTTTTTTTTTGGTACAAAGAGTCATTGACAAAAAAATTCCATAAGCTTAATATTCCCTAAAAAAAGTGCCCAAACAAGGAGTCGCTTTCCTTATTTAAAGGTGGTCGCAGATGTCCATGGACTGCAGGAGTCACTTATCATCTAGTGGACAGTAATTTCGTTTGCCACTTCCGTTTTATAAAAAAGAATCCATCAAACCTGTAGGATATTTCTGCTTAAAAATAAGTTTTATATTTTGTAGTTAAATATGAATAAATAAAAAAGTTCTAAGCGGTATTGGATGCAAGAATCTGTAACTTTTTAAGGAAACACAAAATTAGAAAAAGCGCCGCTAAAATAATAACATTGTTTTCTGAAGTTTTCTCCGTTACAGTGCTCGAAACGAGATTTAAGCTTATTCTTTGTAAAGCTCGTATTATTGTTCAGAAATTGTTTTAATAATTGCTTAAATAGAAGGAAATTTAGCAAGCATATTTACAATATTTTAAAGAAACTGCTCTGTTTTGAAGATGTTATAGAGTTAGATCATCATCATTATATCCCTTCACAAGTCCACTGATGAACATAGCCACAAAGAACGGTCCAGAGCTGCCTGCATTTCTTACCAGGTCTTTACTCCATCTAGTGGGGGGCCGCCCTTCACATCGCTTACCGGATACATAGAGTAAGCTATAGTATACAGGAATTTCATACCCAGTACGTCCAGTGGATTTCGTACATAGGCGGCAAGGTAAAGGTCGGAAAACCCTCAAGTACCCTAGATGTGATTATTTTATAAAACGTATAGTGATAGTAAGTGGCTACTGTAGTCTATAAACGCTTGCAGACAACTTTAAACAAAGAAGACTGCAGATGCGTTGTCGCCTCTGGAGACTAAGATAGAATACCTCACAGTCTGTAATCATTCAAACTCAAAATAATCAATTTAAACGAGGTAGAGCCATGCTGCAGCTATATTAATTGTATAGTTGTAGCACGAATAAGTCGGCTCGACCGGGGAAGGAGAACGCTCTCACAGAATACCAGCGTAAAATAGCAGCTTAACACTGCTTTGTTTCGTATGGTGAGTGTAGAGAACCGGAGACCCTTTTTACTGGAAAAGAGGCAATCCATCTTAGTCCTCACAGCTGACAACGCATCTGCATTTTGATTCGCAAACGAAAATAGATGTAGATATCTATGGGCCACAGCATCCACTTACCATTAGGTGGACTGTATGTTCGCTTGTCACCTTCATCCTATAAAAAATCATACTGGCTCTCTTTACCCTTCAGACACAGTAGTTCACGCACTAGCTATTTGGCGGCAGAAATAGGTAAAAGAGTAGTACTTACTGAGACGAACTTTTAGGCAGAAAAGTGTTCTACCACTTAGCTTATTAGGTGTAGGTACTCAACGTCAGAGAAATCTCAGATAATATAGCCGCCTATAGCCGGTATTATCTTACTATTTAAGAGCAAGGTAGAATGCTTATCTTAGATTTGAATTTAACAAAGCTTAATTAAGTTAAAAGTAACAAAAAATGTAGATTATTACATTGTAAAATAACAAGGTCTAACAATGGCTTTTCTTGAGTGTACCCTATTCATATCAGTCCGCCAAATCGTATATTTCATGTGACTCAATATTTACTTGCTATTTATAAACTTTCCTTTAAAATAGTATTATGTTTATGATAGCTGCCGTGATAAACGTTTCTCTGCCCTTTTTGGTATGCGCTCTTGTACGCGGCAGAGCGTGGTAAGGTTATAAAAATACACGACATCATCAGGGTATATAAGATTATGATACACCCAGATGATGCTGTGAGGCAAAACCGGTTGGTTTTTATAATAATCTTATTTATAAAAATTTATGTTTATTTGTTCGTAATTTCATCAGATTGCGCTATAACTTTGTCAACTTATTACTTACACTTGCGCGAAGGCTATTATTATATTACAACTATCTTACAGTAGGTGGCGCGCGTAAAGTCATATATCATTCAATGTCAATGAATGTATTATCATTCCTAATTAAACAATATTACCCTTCCAAATTTAAAACGATATTTTCACAATTGTTTCTTCTGCGACAGCAACGCGCCGGGTATACCAGCTAGTTTAAAATCAATATTGTGAAACTAGTACATCTGTACAAATCATAAAAATGAAGCTGGAGTTTCACCAAGTGACAACAATCGCAAGTTCAAATAATAAATTCAAAAATATCGACACCCTTCACGTAAGTATTAAGCGACAGCCCTACGAATAAAATAAACCTTAATCTTAAAGTTATCTCGGACAGAAGTTATCGTAAGCTCCTTAAATATTTACGTTGTTTCCCGATGTTCCTTTAGATCCTTTCCGTGCTACTTGTGAAAGAAAATTCCTTATCATTTGCTCAAAATACTTGCTTTATCTTTTTATAGTTGTGTTTGAGATTATTTAAGTAAAATTAGCGTAGAGAGTGCGAGACGTCTGGTACCGTTATCTTACTAAAGTCCACTGCTGAATGTAGGCCTTCCATAGATTGTTGTGACCTTGACAAGTCGACAATATAGTTCAACCTTTATTTTGTTGGGTCTAACCCAAGCTGCTTAGTTTAGTAATGTAATATGTTGAAACCAATGAACCAATATACGTACCGGTGTTGGAATTATCTTGTACAATGATTTTTTAATAGAATAAGGGTGACAAACGAGCACAGTCCACCTGATGGTAAGTGAATGTGGGCATAGATATCTACATTTATCCTCAATTAAGAATCAAAATGCAGATGCGTTGTCATTTGTCACCGCTGAGGATCAAGATGGAATGCCTCGTTTCCAGTAAAAGAGTAATGGTTCCAGTAAAAAAGGGTGTCCGGTTCTCTACACTCACCATACGAAACACAGTAGCATTGAGCTGCTATTTTACAATGCTTTTAACTTGATTGAGCTGGTATTCTGTGAGAGCGTGGGCCTCCCACGGTCGAGCCGACCCATTCGTGTTACAACCATAATATAGCTGCAGCGTGGCTCTACCACGTACGATATAAACATTACGTTCAACCAGATGCGTTGTCAGCCGTGAGGACTAAGATAGGAGACCCTTTTTACTGGAAAAGAGGCATTCTATCTTGGTCCTCACCTTCTTTCTTCTATCTACATTAAATCGCAAACGAAGATAGATCTAGATGTCTATGGGCCACTGCAACCACTTACCATCAGGTGGACTGTGTGCTCGTTTGTCACCCTTATTCTATAAAAAAAACGTATGATGTAAACATTACGTTCAACCAGCTGCCGATATACTAACACCACGTCAACTCGCACCTGGTTGGTTTGATGCAAATACATTGGATGGTTGGCTTAAGCCACATTATATCTAGGAAAGACATAATATTATCTAACATGTGGCGGTAGCATGAGATGCATAGTTTACGTTAATAATATCGTAAGGTAAGACTCAAATAACCAGACGACGTTATGTCACCTGAAACACTTTGGCAACGATCCAAGCATGTGCTTCCAACCAAAGTGCATGTAATTCAAGCATATACATATTTTAAAGTTATATACCTGCATGACAGCCGTTGAAAGATATTGGTTGATAAATACGTATTTGCGTAAACATGTATCTTTCAATGTAAGAATATCCACTACATCATAATTATCATCCCGTTAGAGGCAACAGAGGGAAACAAATCAGGAGATAGGCAGCAACGTCTTCCTAGTAACAACTAAAAATAAAAGCGTGGCAATTGTAGAAAATATCCCCTATGAGGCAATCTATGGGGGAGGCCTATACTCAGCAGTGGACTTTAATAGGCTATAACGGAATAAAATAGAAGTTAAAGTAAAAAATAGTGATGTGTCCCTCACTCATGAGTTACCTCGTGACGGCAAATTGAATGAGTTACTCGAATTTTAACATTGAACCACCTCACTCACTCGTTCACGACCTCACTTAAAGCCGGCTACTCACTTGCCTGCCGCAGGGGCAATCTAGGGTGTAGGAGTGGGGATGACCCTTAATTGCCTCCTTAATTGTGATGTGTGTATGCAAGCAGGGGCAATTTTCTAAGTCGGCCCTGCGGCAGGGCGGCAGAGGCGCAATACCTTCCTTGCTCCCTAGATCGTAGCTGCCGCTGTCGCATGTGTAGCGCAATTGGGGCAATTTCAATCAGTTCGTTGCGACATTCGCGCGGAGCACACGTGTGAATATAAGTCACAATGGATACAATAAAGGGTGTGAAATTTGGACACTGGTGATAGAAGTGTATAAAGAGCGGCTTCTTCACCCAGTATCTCCTTTTTGTCTTTTTTTGCGGTAGCACCGCAGAAAGATCGTTATTTGAACGTTGTAAATTACAAGTAACATTACTGGGATTTGTTACCGAGTAGGAGTACCTAACTATCTATACAAAATAGAGGGAATTTTTCATCACTACACCGCCACCTACTCTTACTTTAGTTTATTTTTGTCGAAATTATGAATTTCATATGAGAACGTTTGCTTTCTTTATGATTACTAGGAATAAACTATCTGGCTATCAAATTGTCATCAATACCAATATCCCTAATGCCAAAATCCCTATTAATATCGCATGACGTGGATTTCATGAATCACACCCGAGAGAAAGTTTATATATCATTTTAAGACATTATACATATCAAAAACTGACATACGCTAAAATTCCCCAGAAAATAACATAAATATCGCAAATCTGCTGATGCAGTATTACATTTGCTGGAATATAAATAAAATGTCATCAACTAAATAATTCAATAATAATACTAATTTTAGTAATAATATTTATTAAAAGTTATCATTAGAAAACTATCCTGGCTATTTGTAATACTAGTTAAATTATAGTTGCTAAGCACTAATTAGTTAAGTTATATCACAGAATAAATTGGTTATATTAAATTATGACGAGTGAAGTTAGTCACATTTAATTGTCTTTGATAGCTTAAAAATTGCGTGGCAGCAACTTATAAGCACTATATTGTGTTTTTTATTATTAATTAATTAGTTGTTTTATTGATAATAGATAATGCTTTATAGAGTTCAATCTATTAATTACCTAGGTGTTGTTTTGGAACAGCGACTAAGTTGGCATTCTCACATTGACTATACGAGTAACAGTTTAAGAAAATTAACATGGATATTTAAAAACTTAGACATGTAACAACTAAAAAATTAATAACACAAATTTACATAACTATGGCACAATCTCTAATAGGCAACTGCATCCCCGTTTGGGGCGGTGCAACAAAAACAAAATTTTTGGAAATTGAAAGAAGTCAGTACAGCCTCCTTAAGGTGATCTACTATAAACCCGTTAGATTCCCCACTGAAGAACTCTATAAATTCTGTGAACTTCTGTGAACTCTGTGAGAAAAACATCGTGAGTGTCGTGGAACACTAGGTTGGAATGAAATTCCTTTCGTAGTATATTATTATTGATAAGCGTATTATATTATTGATTAACAAATACAAATAAATGAATTAATAGTGTCTACTAAAATGAAGCGTCATTTTACACTATAGAGAGGGTCGTGACGGTAAAATCTTACACTTTTTGTCGCCTAGCCCCATCCGCCAAATCCGTACCGCCCGATAAGGAACTTCGTTCCAAAATTGTACATTTTACTGACTTCTCTAAAATTACACAAAACATTACCATTTAGGTCTGAAGAAAGATAGAGTTGCAACTGCCAGTCTTGTAAAAACTAAATTTGCTAAACGACAATACTCTACACATTTTGTATATATTTACAATAAGTTAAATAGACAAATTGGTGTTTTTCAATTAAAATCGAGCGTATTAAAGCAAACTGTAAGTAAATGGTTTTCAGAAATGACGAACCATGATATAAAATTAATGCTTCACGAAATGAACTGAATTAAACACACACACACACACACACGCACACACACACGCACGCACGCACACACACACACACACACACACACACACACACACACACACACACACACACACACACACACACACACACACACACACACACACGTACGCACACACACACACACACACACACACCAACTCCGCATGCTTGCTCGTCTGGACGTTTGGACTGTTTGCTCGTCTATTATCCACACTTATCCATTTTCCATTTTTACGTGGTAGAGCCATGCTGCAGCTATATTAATAGTATAGTTGTAGCACGAATGGGTCGGCTCGACCAGGGAAGGACCACGCTCTCACAGGATACCAGCGTAAAATAGCAGCTTAATGCTGCTGTGTTTCGTATGGTGAGTGTAGAGAGCCGGAGACCCTTTTTACTGGAAAAGAGGCATTCTATCTTAGTCCTCACGGCTGACAACGCATCTGCATTTGAATTCGTAAACGAAGATAGATGTAGATCTCTATGGGCCACAGCAACCACTTACCATCAGGTGGACTGTGGTCTTACTATCAGGTGTGCTCGTTTGTCACCCTTATTCTATAAAAAAACACGTTTTTTTTTCAAAAATCCGCCTTATATGATATTCGTTATAAACGTGGTGTGGCTACATTATAGTTGAAGCACGGATGGGTCGGCTCGACCGGTTACTGACCACGCTCTCACAGAATACCAGCGTTAAATACCACACAATAGCAACTTATTGCTGTTGTGTGGTGTATGCTATGCTGAAAACGAGTGATAAAGCATCTGCATTCTTAATTTAAAATAGTTGTAGATGTCTATACAACATCAATTTCCCATCAAGTGGACTTTATGCTCGTTTGTTACTCTGGTCCTTTAAAAAAATATTCGGGTAAGAAAAAACGATGGACTTTTACTGCTTCTCCCGAGTACTTTTCGAGAGCGCACAAAATGCGAATTATTAAAGGAGCTGAAATTGTAATGTTCAAGTTGTTTTGCAAAGAGCCGACTGTACCGGCTACGAGTAACTTACAGCGCTTCTTTATTAACATTGTTTTCTGACTCTTTCTTCGAACAATTGCTTTAACGTTTGTTTACGAAATTCCTGTGTTTTTTTTAAATATAATTGAAGTGGCAAACTAATTAACAATCCGTTGGTATGGTAAGTGTAAGAAGGCTACAGATGCGTTGTCACCTGAGGCTAGATGGAATGCTATAAGGCATTCCATTTAATAATACTAGCATTTAATTATACATTTAGACCGGAACACAACAGGGCAGGCACTTGCTATTTGGTAGCAGAAATAGACCCAGACAGACTCCTAAGCAGAATAGGAATCCTACTACCTAGCATTGACTGTTTAAATTTGAAAAGAGTTTTTATGTCCATATTAGACTTCATTTCAATAAAGTATTTGAGTGAGTTTTGTTCGCCATTTTTATGTATGCCATCTTGAAAGTTTTATTTATTTTTATTCATTTATTTACACTTTATTCTACACCTTAATAAAAAGGATAACAAAGGGCGGACTTAATGCCTTTTGGCATTCTCTCGGTGGAAAATAATGTAATAGGAGTTATACATTAAGATCTCATTTCATCTTACAAATTATACATTTATATAATTTATAAATTAGTGTCTAAATAATATGCTAAATTATGTTAAAAATATTTTTATGAAGAAAGGTGATGAATTTCCTAAAGGAACTGTATTCGTGATTGTTCGTAGCTGCTGGTGATAAGAGGGCTGGTTCTTTTCTCGCTTAAAGGCTAAGTATAACCATTCAGCGAAACGGGAGATAGGCAGCAATGTCTTCCTAAACCGCTCAAAATAATACAAATCTGTGGTTGCCAACCCCAGGGGGGTGACAAACGTGGCAACTATGGCAATTATCTCCCTTAAGAGACAATCTGTGGCCTCCCATGTTTAGCAGAGGAATTTTGATGGGCTGTAACGATACCCGTGACTCTCTATAAACTACGCTTCCTTAATAAGATCTATTATAAATCCCCGAAAAAGATCCCAATAAAGGACATATATGGTGATTATTGTATCCTATATTAACCTGGTGTAACTGTGTAGTGGCGGTGTAAGAATACTCATTACCCCAAATCATCCTGTAGAAGTCTTTGGAGGTGATAGAGGGAAGTAGAAACAGAGTGTGTGGCAGCATTTTCCTACTAATATAATAATTCATACAAAACAGCATAATAATTCAATAATATTTAAAAATCTTCGGTTGCCAAACCCCCTGCCAAGCGTCGCAAATATCCACCTACGAGTCAATCTATGAATTTGATGCTTTTTTTTTATAGAATAAGAGTGACAAGTGAGCACACAGTCCAACTGATGGTAAGTGGATGTTGTGCCCTATAGACATCTACATCATCGTCAGCTACATCACATCTACATCATCAGCATTTTCGCTGTCACGACTGAGGACTAAGATGGAATGAATTCTTGCCAGTGAAAAGGGTCTTCGGTTCTTTACACTCTCCAAACCATACGAAACACTATAGCGTTGAGCTGCTGTTTTACGCTGGTATTTTGTAAGAGCGTGGTCCTTCCCTGGTCGAGCCGACCCGTTCGTGGTACAACCATAATATAGTTGCAGCATGGTTCTATTACGTAAAAAATGAAGTTATAACGGTAGTATTGATAATAATTGTAAAGTACCTTTAAGAAATATATGTACATGTGTAAATAAATAAATAAATATAATCATGAAACAATAGTAAGACCTTATAGCTTATGCTGCAATGGAACCTAAAATGTACTGCAAAAGGAACTCACCCAGAACAGATAACTTAGCAGTGCGTGAAATTTAATACACTATAAACTAGAGCAAAGTACACACAGTTTTACGTAGAAGACTAAAAGGATATAGACCTGAACTGGAGTAATAGCAGTTCCAGACTGATGCAACGCGAGTCGCACAGCACTAATGATAGTCGCTTGGCACACACCAGGCACCGCTGAGCCAAATAGCTTGTCCCATTTAAGCTCTTCAAGTATGGTAAGACATTATATTCATTACAAACATAATTCATGTCTAAAAATCTTTTTGGCAAACCGAATACAGCAAAAACGACATCTTGAAATAGCATAGAAGCTAACTTACGTCCGATTCCTATATTCAAGAAACGTTTCGTTCTCCGTAACGATCCGTTTTATAACATACGAGAGGTATGTAATAACTTAATTTAAAAAAATTCATAACCCCGGAAACAAAAAGAGCTGAATATCTTCATACGGCTGAAAATATTTTCTTCAATCATAGCTAAAACACTCTCGATCAAGTCACCTTTCAAACAAAAAAATAATAATATAAATCTAAATCGGTTCATCCGTTTGGGAGCTACGATGCCACAGACAGAGACACAGATACACAGGGACATAGATACATAGATGCACACGTTAAAACAACACCCCCCTGTCTGCGTCGGGGATTAAAAACAGTTTATATTCCAAATTATTCATTCAGCAACTCAGGATGACTTGAAATGAAAAAAAAAAACTAAACGGTTCATACATTTAACGTTTGAGTTGAACTAGTATTTCGTTTTAAATAATTCAAATTATAAATTTTGTACAACTGACTTCAATATAAATTATTAAGGATAATTCAAAAACTATTGGTCAGACCTTGATGAATGAATGAATTTATATGGGAAGCACCAGCTTTCAAATAAAAAAAAGAATCATCGAAATCGGTTCACATAAACATAAAAACAAATCATAGGAACAGTCGAATTCAATACCTCCACCTTTTTGAAGTTGGTAGAAAAGGGGTTTTCATGCACTTCATTCACTGCAAAACGGCTCGTAAAAGAAAACGAAGCTTTTTTAAATATAGAAACCCGGCATATGCCGCGGTGTCACAGGCGCACAAATTTTACATTTTGTTTCGCATATTCTTCCGGACTTATTGAACCAGACTCTAGTTTAAATCTGAAACTAATTATAAACTACTTTTTGCAATAATTTTTCGGCTAAGTAATTACACTGAAGATCGGTTTAGTACGACCTGTTTAATAGCTTTTCAGTTTGAAGTACATTTCACAAGCTTAAACGAGGGCATAAGTTATCATCAAACAATGAGGCAAGAGGAGGGGGGGAGGACTAACCTGCATTGGTTTGGCAGCGCTCCAAGCAAGAATTTCTCGTATATACGTGCTACGAATACTTGAATGAGGAGTATTAGATGTGGAGTAATAAACCGCGCGAAAAATTACATTCATTATGTTTCTAGCTTAGGTATTTCCGGCTATTATATTAGTAAATTAAGTCACGGCCTAAATAGCAGCCCCATTGCTAGACACAGGTCCTCTTATTTCTGATAGTGTTATGGACCGTGAGAGGGGTAAAACACAGTCTGGAAGATTTCACATATCCTCATCATACATACAAATAAACATACAGTTACATTGTTGACCTCCTCCCTTTTTTGAAGTCGCCTACAAAGTTTGTGTAGTGTAATCTTGATAATTTTTTATAGTTTTTAAAATTAAACCTCTAATATTTGAGTTATGTTTAACAAGCGCGTTGCTGCTTTCTCCGTATCATTACCTGAAACAAAAAACGAAATACTTTGAATAATGTAATCGTTACTCTACAATAATGAATATAATAATATGTAAGCAAACACGCGAGCACACAGCCCACCTGGTGGTAAGTGGATGCTGTGGCTCATAGACATCTACATCTATCCTCGATTAAGAATCAAAATGCAAGTGCGTTGTTACCCCTGAGGACTAAGATGGAATGCCTTGTTTGCAGTAAAAAGGGTCTCCGGTTCTCTACTATCACCATATGAAATACAGCAGCATTAAGCTGCTATTTTAAGCCGATATTCTTTAAGAATAGAATAGAATAGAATACAATAGAATATTTTTTAATTCAATATAGATTACATGTGTAATTCTTATTGAAAGTCATTTTTTACTTTACCACTGGTTCGAAAAAAAACTTCTGTCCTGGGAAGAACCAGCAAGAAACCCAGCGGGACTTTTTTTTAAAAGTAAATCTTACATTAATGGTTGTACAAACTATTTAAGTACAAAATTTATTTTAGAAACTGCTTGGAAGCAACCACCTCATTTCCAGGGGTTATTATCAACCATGTATTCATTTATACTATAATAACCCTTTTTATACAGTTTCAGCTTAACAAAACATTTAAACATTTTTTATACGTGGTAGAGCCACGCTGCAGCTATATTATGGTTGTAGCACGAATGGGTCAGCTCGACCGGGGTAGGACCACGCTCTCACAGAATACCAGCGTAAAATAGCAGCTTCATGCTGCTGTGTTTAGTATGGTGAGTGTAGAGAACCGGAGACCCTTTTTACTGAAAAAGAGACATTCCATGTTAGTCCTCAAGGGTGACAACGCATCTTCTTTTTGATTCTTAATTGAGGATTAATGTAGATGTCTATGGGCCACATCATCCACTTACCATCAGGTGGACTGTGTGCTCGTTTGTCACCCTATTCTATAAAAAAAAAAAATAGAGAGAGCCTGTACACTTTCCGGGACCTTGTTGTAATAGCGTATACATTGCCCCAAGAATGAATTACTGACTCTGTGGAGTCGAGAAACTGGTATCACTAGCTTGTGTTTGTTCCTAGTGTTTACAGAATGTATATCACTTTTTACTAAAACTACCTTTGTTTTGTGAACATACATTAAATTTTCGTAAATATACTGAGAGGTCAAAGTTAATATATTTATTTCTTTAAATTTATCTATAAGAGACTCTCTCGGTTTTAGGTTGTAAATAGCTCTAATGGCCCTCTTCTGTAAAACAAAAATAGTTTCTCAATCAGCCGCATTTCCCCATAGCAAAATCCCATAAGACATTATGCTATGGAAATAACTGAAATAAACCAATCTAGCTGTCTCGACACTAGTGAGACCTCTAATCTTTTTCACAGCATAGGCTGCAGAACTTAGTCTGCTTGCTAGTTTGGATATATGGGGGCCCCACTGAAGCTTTGCGTCGAGAGTGATGCCAAGAAAAACAGTGAGCGGCGCGTTCGAACTCCGTTCATAAGAATTGTTTTTTACCTTCCTGCTTGACCTTCATTCGTCGCTTGTCTGTCTATTTATGCGTTCGGGTGTTGTATTTTGTGGCTCTTTATTTTCTAACGACTTGGCTTTCCAACGGATCTTGACTTACATAGTCATCTGGATATCTGCATTGCTTGGAACGACAAGCTTAGCTACGACTCACGGACTCCGTCACTGTCTGCGACTTGGCTTGCAACATTTTTGTTTTTTACAAGGTAAGTAAGATGTCTTATTTTTTATGATATAACGGCAATAACGCTGATATGTCTGGCTTCCCTTTAAAAGTGTACACACACTGTCTTATCTCAAATATTATTTGCGAATATTTATTACGAACAAGATCTCATATAAATTTTCTTTGTAAATTGTTTGACTATAATGAAATTAAAAAAAACACTTTAAGTATAAAAGAATTCAATGAAATATCAAATTTACAATTGGTCCTATGAAATATTTATACGTAGGTAATATTTTATTAATCTCAGGACCTTCAAGGAATCCCGCATGCGGGTTTCAAAAGGCATGTCCATAATAATCTTTCTTGAATGCTAAAAATTTTAACTTTAGGTAAATAAGCGCGATTATCCGACCATGAGTAATAATCTATATTGAATAAAAATCATTCTATTCTAGTCTATTCTATAATTAGAATATCACATATAACGCTATAATTATTAATTAAAAAATACAATTTTCGTGAAATAATATTATACGGCATTTATGCAACAGTATATTAAAACTGCTGTGATAGAGCATCAATAGAGATGCACTGTCAAACAATATAATGCTTCAGTAAGTTATAAATGAAATGTGCCAAGCCGTCGCAACTTATCGGCGGCCCGGTTGTCGCGTAAATTCACAAACGTTTTGATGTTTATCGATTAGAATCAATAATGGCGACCTTTGATGTGAAACGAGCGTGAACGATCTAACGAAAAACGAGGCTTCATTTATTTTTCTTTCATTTAAATATAGCGTTTAAAAAGGTGGAGAAAAGAAAATTTATTCCTGTCACCTCTAAGTAATTTAAAAAGGGAATGGAACCGTAGCCTCTTTCTGATGTTTAGGAAATTAAAAAAATTGTGAGTGCTACCTTTCGCGTGGTATATGTACAAATTAATAATATCAATATTAATAAATATTTATATAATACTAGCGCTTGACGCGTTGCAGCCATAGAAGAAATAATTGTGTAAATATCGTTTTAAATATGGAAGAGTAATATTGTTTAAATAGGAATGATAATACATTCATTGAATTTGAATGATATATAACTTTAAAATTAATTTGTCGATACAATACGCGCGCCACCTACTGTAAGTTAACGGGGCATCCTCGACTTTTTCTGCCACCAGGGCGGCGCCACTAGAAAGTGAGGTACAATATTTGACAGATTTCATAGCGGGGAAGTTAATTTGTTCGGAAAATGTAAAAGTTATTGTTTCTCTCTGTACTATTAGCTATATTTTATAGTAATAACATTAAAAATAAATAAACCAAACCACAAATATTCATAAAAGAAGAATAATTTAAAAAAAGTTAAACATGTGCAAAAAATTAAAGAGAAAACCACTGACGCATTGTTTTGTTTATTAATATAATACTCTAGAAACTGATAAACTTTTATTAAAAAACAACTTCTCAATTAAATTACATTGTGTAACAAAAAACTTTACGTCAGTGTCAACTAGCGACATCTGGTGAGCAGAAAATTATTAGCCCTCATTGTACTATGCCTATAACTTTCCCGCAAGTGCAAGCAATAATTAGACAAAGATTTAGCGCAATCTGATGAACGGTATGGCAGCGCATAAAATACGAATAAATAAACATTATCTTTTTATATGTATTTTAAGAGATTAATAAATATTAAAATTATATTAATAAATGTTGTTATTTATTTATTATATTGCTTTATTATATTTGTCAATAAAATAAATTTAAGTATAATTTATACTGCACTAAAACCCATCTATCTATCACTAGCTTTATATTTCTATATATATATACATTTGGTCCAATATAAGCATACATTACTAACTGTATCGTGAAGTCTTGTAGTAGTATTTCAGACTACCCCAGGAATTAAATAAAAATAAAAAGATAAAATAGTTTTATTCCTAAAAATATTTTTCTAAAGCTAAAGTCTAAAATTAACCGTGTAATGGCGCTGTTAGAATATCGTACCGTGTGTGTCGTAAGAGGCGATAGAAGGAAACTGAAACAGAAGATGGACAGAATCATCTTCCTGATAACAACTAAAAATAATAACTGAGGTTGCCAACTCGCCAGCCAAGCTTGGCAACTATGGAAAATAACCCCCTATGAGGCAATATTTGGGAGGACTGTGTTGAGCAGTTGACATTTGGTAGGCTATAAAGATAAATTCAAAAATATCCAGAAGTTATTTCCAACGACAAAATCAGTTTGTAAACTCAGTAGTCTACCTACAAATATGAGAAAATAATATTTACAACATTATTAGTGACATTCTGTCAAACAGATTATGTTTCAGGAGTTTGTGTGAAATGTGCCGCCCCAGCGACCCGGCTTTGTCATTTCAATTCACAAAGTTCGCAAATATGAAATAGCAAATAATTATGGGGTCATTGCCCTGCATTAAACATACGGATATATTTATTACATCCTATTATATATATTATTTAGTGATCCAACCGGCTGTATATTAAGTATGTATATTTATTTTACACCATCTTCCTTGTATCTGTAACTTTATTTTTTTACGCCTTTGGTTGCATGGGAGAGATAACACAGGAAGAAAAATTCAACAGAGAAGGGTGGGTGCATGGTAACATCTGTTTGAGATCCCATAATTGATAAAATTATGGGATCCCAAACATTTACGCTCGTTCTGCGTAAATCGGACAAAAGATTAATATTTTAAATTTGAAGGTAGCCTTCGTTAACTATGACATCAGGAAGTCAAACACCGCAGATCTCCGCCGGGAGGAGGGCGGGAGGTGCTCATCAAACTAGGTAAGACATATAATTTTATTATATTACGCAGATCTTAGGTAATTAATTTTTATCATCTTTAATAATGTATTTCCGCAAAGTAACGCCTGATTATATTTATTGTAATGTTAGATCCTTCAAAAATTATTGTGAATTAAAAGCCGTTGCTAGTAGTTCAAACAAAAATGTCAAAATATCTAGTAACAGTAAATAAGAGAGCTCCCATGGGTCGGTGAAATTATCTCGCCCGCCCGTCAAAGGATTAGTAAAGGAAGCAAATTTATATCCAAGGTAATGAGAATTCAAAGCTCCAACAAGAACGATTAGTCTTGGAGAGTGCGCTGAGGTCCGCGTGATAAATCTCAACTAATTTACAACTGCCTTAGAAGATTTCTGAATTTGTAGATTATTACAGTTCTTTGGGAATTAAGGGATATTACCAACTTTTTCCTCGCGCTAACCATCTGAGTAGAATTAAGTAAATTTCACAGTACGCGAGCAAACCGGGTTCGATCCCCGCCGGCACCAATGAAATTGTTAATTGCAATTTTAAGTGCCGATTTACCATGTGCTCGGCGGTGAAGGAAAACATCGTGAGGAAACCTGCATGTCTGAGAAATAAGAAAAAAAAATATTTCGAAGATATGTGAAATTCGCCAACACGTATTGGGGCAGCGCGGCGGACACTTCCTTGCCCTAAAACCCTCTCAAAAATGAGGGGAGGCCTGTGCCCAGCAGTGGGACGTATATTGGCTGTAACTTAAACTTTTTTTAACCAACTTTTTCAACTCTTGCAGTATAAGGGGAAATATATCAACTTTTTGTCAACTTCACGTGTGTGCCGCTCCCTGCTTACAAACGAGGTTCTGACGATCGACAAATTGTAGAAAACGTAATAAAATTTTCCGAATGATTTTTTATATTTACGCGAACACTACACTTTCACTACAATCGTATAGTGGTGGTGTAAAATATCCTCTACCCCATATCATCACGTGGGTGTCGGCGACGGAGGGAAACAAATCAGGAGACTAAAAATAAAAAACTGCGATTGCCAACCCGCTTGCCAAGCGTGACAACTATGGCAAATATCCAATTTATGGGGGATGCTTATGTTCAGCAGTGGTTGTAATGGAACGCAACACTGAATAAAACCAAATTTGCGGATTTTATCACGTTTAACTTTACTAACTTTTAATTCTCGATGTTTTGGGTGCTTTGCAGTACCTACGGTAACGGGTGGAATGAGTTGACTGAGGTCCCGATGTCAAAGTTAATCCGGAGTACCTTCAGCTTTTTAATTATTAAATTTAGTCCAATCTACGCAGAATAAGCTTACTGTATCTTGAAGTCTTTCAATAGTATGCTTGGGTTTTGCTTTTATTAAGTACAGGATCTCAAGGCTGCCTTCTGCCTGTCTACACAAAATGATAATAAGAGCAGAGTGGTAGTTGTGCGTTGTCTGCTGTGTGTACAGTTTGTAGGAGACGTACTGATCAATAATAGTCCTGAACTTAAACTCACAGTATATTGTAGTCCACAAATATCCAGTCAGTCAGACTTTTCTTTTAAAGAATAAGGGTAACAAATGAGCACACAGTTCACCTGATGAAGTGGGTGCTGTGGCCCATATACATCTACATTTATCCTCAATAAGGAATCAAAATGCAGATACGTTGTATCCTGAGGACTGAGATTAGAATACCTAGTTTCCAGTAAAAAGGAAATACAGCAGCATTAGGCTGCTATTTTACGCTTGTAATCTGTGAAAGCGAGGACCTACCCTAAGCCAACGTATTCGTACTACAACCATAGTATACCTGCAGCGTGACTCTACGTACATACCGCGTGTAATCTGAAAACTTAACAAGAAGAAACAAGCATTAGAGATAGAGAGAAAGGGCTAGACTAGGTAAACAAAGTCCAACACACAAGAAAAAAGCACATGAAAAGCTTTCAGAAGCCAAGGCATTACACCACGACGTAGCACTTCAGCGACTCCTAAAGGAGGTATCTTGCACGCACAGCCGGCTCGCAGCCATTGCCTCACGAGATACTTCGTAATACTAATAGTATTTGTAGATGATGCTGTCCAGATTGGACCTATGAAACGTCGACCAACTGGTAAGTACTATGGTGTTCTGTTGATTCATATATCCAAGTGTACATACGGCCATCATCAATTAGTTCGATAAACGTCCGCCTAGGGTGCTCCTTGCCGATTCTGCCACTCTCTTCTGTAGCAAGTAGCAATTGAAATAAAAATGGAACATCCCCATTGCCTATTTTATTCTAATGGTAATAAAATTTATTATACCTATACATATAAATAAAAGTGTCTGTCTGTATAAAGGGTTTACTTGCATACAATTAAGACATATATAACCATTTTTTACATTTTTGTCGGTCTATCTGTTCGTCTTCGAACAGGTTGTAATGAAACTTTACGAACAGATAGAGAGCAATGTCAGGAGAAATCTATATTTTATCTCGCTCGCTATATTTTATCATTTATCCATTACTACGTGAAAATACTTTTATTGCGTGGTAGAGCCATGCTGCATCTATATTAGTAGTATAGTTGTAACACGAATGGGTCGGCTCGACCGGGGAAGGACCACGCTCTCACAGAATACCAACGTGAAATAGCAGCTTAACGCTGCTGTGTTCCGTATGGTGAGTGTAGAGAACCGGAGACCCTTTTTACTGGAAACGAGGCATTCCATCTTAGCCCTCACGGTTGACAACGCATCTGCATTTTGATTCGTAATCGAGGATAGATGTAGATGTTTATGGTCCGCTGCAGCCGCTTACCATCAGGTGGACTGTGTGCTCGTTTGTCACCCTTATCCTATTAAAAAAAATCAATGAAAAATTCATAAAAGAAATTGTTTTTTATGATCCGTAATCTAAATAACGCCACATTAATTGATCCTAACCAGGCGAAGTCGGTGTGAACCGCTAGTAAAGAATAAAATAAACAATAAAGACGTCCTCAGTCTTCACTGCTTTTATACTACCTATAAATTATTCAAAATTAAAGTATGGGGAAATACGTAACGAATTTCATATGCCATGAACGAGTATCATATGTTATGAACGAACATTAAATGATAATCTTAACCATATTAATAGCGCCGAGGATATTGTGGTCTGAAAATGATAAATCAAGAACGGTTTGTTTTACCCCGGGACCTTTCATTTTATACCACTCAAATAGAAACCTTGCTTATATTCAAATAAAGACAATTACGGAATGAATATTTAAATAGGTCTTCAGTAATTTACCCTGAGGCAGACGCCTTTGATATCAAGCGAGTTGTTTATCCGCGTATATAGATAATAATGAATCTGTATATATTTGCATATATAATATTATATTTCAAACTCAAAATGTTAATTAACTTTGACATTATGGTACGGCTAAGAAAGAAATAATATATATTAGAAATAATAAATGATAGACTTTTTTTATGAAACTGAAGTGACAAACGAACTTCCAGTTCGCCTGATAGTAAGTGGCCACTGCGGTCCATGTACACCTATTCTATGACTCCGTGGCGCAGTGGCTTAGCAACGAGTTACGGCGTTAAGGGACGCTTGTTCGAATCCCGCACGGAACAAGTATTTGTATGGCCTGGCCTAATTGTACCAGGTCTGGATGTTTGTCCTTGAGCAATTTACGCATGTAAACTGCCTCAACGATAGAGAAGAAAATTCTAGGGCAGGGGTTACGTTTTTAATACGAAAAATACGCTGGTATTCTGTGAGAACATGTCTTTTCCCGAACTTTATCAAGCCGACCCGTTCGTGTTACAATCATATTATAGCTGCAGGCAGTGTGGCTCTACCACGTAATAAGACTTTATGGTATAGCTTATTTTAGTGTAAATAATAGGCATTGTTTATTAAACTAAAGTGACAAACGATATACCTAATAGTAGTATAGTTGTAGCATGAATGGGTCGGCTCGACCGGGGAAGGACCACGCTCTCACAGAATACCAACGTAAAATAGCAACTTTACGCTGCTGTGTTTCGTATTGTGAGTGTAGAGAACCGGATACCCTTTTTACTGGAAACGAGGCATTCCACCTTAGTCCTCACGGGTGAAAATGCATCTGCGTTTTGGTTCGTAATCGAGGATAGATGTAGATGTCTGTGGGCTGCAGCACCCACTTACCATCAGGTGGACTGTGTGCTCGTTCGTCGCCCTTATCCTATAAAAAAAAAACTTACAATGCAGCTAAGTTTAAACAAAGAAGGCTACAGATGCGTTGTCACCTCTGAGGACTAAGGTGGATGCCTCCCAACGTGTTATTATACTAGTTCTCTATACCCTTCAGACCGGAACACAGCAGTGCAGGCACGAGCCAGATAGACTGCTAAGCACAAAAGGATTCCTACCACCTAGAAATCCAGATTATTCGACTAAACTCAGGTTTAGTTTTGAGTAAACTTTTGAGCCATTGAAATTTAAGTTTAACCTGTCGTCTAAATGTAGAAGCAAACAGAAATACAAGAAAAATAAAAAAATTTGAAACATATCAAATGTGGTAAAATTCTGAAACGAAATACAGTAAAAATTGCTCGTAGATTTAGATTTTATGACACGTAAGAGTTTTAAGTTAGAAGATCTCTACAATTCTACATACATGATTTGCATTGTTTATTGTAAATCAAATTACACATTACTTGGTTAAACTGAGGTGTATTTGATATAGAATAGCTTAAAATTAACTTTAAACAAGTGGTAATATGAAAAACTTTGAACAACCGACTTCAATATAAATAAAATGAGAACATCATCAATGTAGTCGAAGTCAATTAAAATCGCATTATTGAAGATAAATCAAAAACTACTGGTCAGATCTTGATCAAATTTATATGGGACCACACAAGAAGCACCAGCTTTCAAATAAAAAGGAATCATCAAAATCAGTTCACCTAGAAAAAAGTTGTGAGGTAACACACATAAAAAATACAGTCGAATTGAGTACCTCCCCCTTTTTTTGAAGTCAGTTAAAAGATGTAAAGGCCGACTTCAAAGAACTAAAATAATAAAATAATTTCACTGTCTGAAGTCGGTGCTGAGCGAATGTGAAATTATTTTATTCTTTGAAGTTTTTAGTTTAAATTCGACTTTTACTTTTATTTAAAAGTTAATTTTAACCCTTTTGAGAGAACTAACGAATATGTCATGTGTAATATACACATGACATATTTTAATTTTTTTTACGCGGAACCCTAATTATATTTCTAAAATAAAAGTAGCCTAAGTTACTCCTTATAAAATTAGCTATCTGCCAGTGAAAGTCCCGTCAAAATCGGTCCAGCCGTTTCGGAGATTAGCCGGAACAAACAGACAGAGAGACAAAAAATAAAAAAATGTGTTTTGGTTATAAGTACCGTATATACTTTCATATGCATTTAGTAAAAGGCTGTTATTTTTATATTACAAACAGACACTTCAATTTTATTTATTTGTATATAGATTAAACGCGATAAAATCCGTAAAATTGGTTTTATATAATCAAAACTCCCTATGATAAACGGAAGTTAATATTGCTCGTTACTTTTCTTTAGTATTGAAAAGATACATTTTGTAATTTAATTTGAAGTAAGACTGATTTTTTGATATTTCTCTATCAGTCAAAGAATTTTCAGATTCGGATCAAAAGTTGCCAGTGTTTCCTCCAAACAAACTTATATGTATGTTTTCAAACTTCGGTGCTCCGGTTTTTATGTTTATCCATGCACAATTAATGTATGCAAGTCGCCTGCACAATATAAGGAGAAATCCTATTAAGCTTTACCCCTTCATAATATTACTAATATAGAAAAAAAGTTTGGATCACAAAGGCCATTAACAATTTTACGTTAAGAACCACTGGGAAATAAGTTGATGAAAATTTTAAATTAAAGTCGTTTGATTACGTCAGCTAAAACATTTATAGAGGCAAGTTCCGGCGGAACGTGATACTAACCCACTTAAACTTAGCGTAGAGCCAAGTTAAAACTGACGCGAGCTAACCTTAATTAGATTTGTAAAGTTTTATGATTTAATATAAGGAAAAGGCAACTATGGCAAAAATCACCCCCATGAGGCAATCTACGGGGGAGGCTTATGTTCAGAAGTGGACTTTCATAGGCTGTAATATACGACGTCTGTCTGAACACGCATCACGCAAAAACCTGTGAACCGATTTGAATGGGACTTTCACTGGCAGATAGTTGATGTTATAAGGAGAAATTTAAGCTACTTTTATTTTAGGAAAATAATTAGGGTTCCGCGCAAAAAAAACCCATGAAATCCAAATTCAGCTATTTTTAATATAATGGATTCCCGCACAGAAACGCCTGATTCTATTAATGATCTTATGGACTGTTGAGGAAGTGAATATGAAAACATAAGAAATCAATATTATTATTGTGAACACCGCTTCAGTTAACTCGTTAATTCTTTAAAAGTAAAGAAAAATAATTATTACCGGACGGGAAAAAATTGTTAACAAGCACCCCTCTCAAATATTTAGTATTTGAAGTTTTCGTCCAATTTTAATTTTAAACACGGGAAGAAATTCTTGTGGGTTGCTGCGTTAAACAGATTTTGTATTTCCCACGAGCAAAAATTGTTTGAGAAAGTAATTTTTGGAGTCCTTTATCTTTTTATAAGTGTTGTAGTAAGTGTGTACAACTTTGTAAGATTTTCAGGAAGTCGGATTACGGGTGGCTTAGAACCGTGTTTGTACCATTCCGTTGTGGAGGTTTATGTTCAGCAATGGGCTTGTAAAGAGCAAACTTGGCATACACTTATATCATTATCATCTATGATGAATAATAGTAATAAAGGTGATAAATAAAAGTGACAAATGGCACACAGTCCACAGTCGCATGTGGCCTATAGACGTCTACATTTCTCCTCCATATGCGTTGTCACCCTTGAGGACTAAGATGGAGTGTCTCGTATCCACGTGTAGCACGAATGGGTCGGCTCGACCGGGGAACGACCACGCTCTCACAGAATGCCAGCGTTTTTTCGCTATTCTTTTCCGAAATCTGCAGCTTTAAGCTGCTATTTTTAGCAGCTTAAAGCTGCTGTGTTTCATATGGTGAGTGTGGAGAATCGGAGACCCTTATTACTGGAAACCTTAGTTCTCAGGTGTGACAACTCATCTGTATATAGATTCTTAATCGTAGACAGATGTAGATGTCTGATGTCTGATGATGGGCCACAGTATCTACTTACCATTAGGTGAACGGTGTGCCTGTTTGTCATCCTCATACTATTAAAGAAAAAACAACGAAAATTGAAATTAATGACCAAATGCCTCATCTGACGTAGGAACCGCAAATATAGAGTTGAATCACATCCATATTACATAATATACATCCTACTTTCAAAAAAATATCTCTGTTTTAATAATGAAATTACCACCCGTAAACACATTGTTTTCGAGCTGAAAACGGACGACTTTAATGTGGGTGGTCGCTGCGAATATTGTAGGATTCCCACGCCTCATTTCACTGCTTCCAACAAAACCGCATTAATTACAGATGAAATAGGATTTGGAACGAAGCTGCGGTTAACCGTTCGTGTCTAACCAGAATCTACGTACTCTAATAACACTGGCGAGATAGACAGCCTGTATAAAACATTTCCGGTAAACGATGTTCGTATACACCTAATATTTGAAAACACAACATTTGACGAATGTTGTTTTAATTTTTGTCGATAAATAAGTTTATACCAGTATTTTATACCACGTACTAAGGTACTGGTATAAGTTTATACCAGTATCTTTACGTTGTAGAGTCATACTGCAGCCGTATTAATAGTATAGTTGTAGCACGAATGGGTCAGCTCGACCGGGGTAGGACCACGCTCTCACAAGAATACTAGCGTAAAATAGCAGCTTAATGCTGCTGTGTGAGTGTAAAGAACCGGAGATCCTTTTTATATTTAAAATTAAAAAAAATTGTACAACCGACTTCAATATAAATTATTAAGAATTACTCAAAAACTATTGGTCAAACCTTGATCAAATTTATATGAGATCACATGGGAAGCACCAGCTTTCAAATAAAAAAAGAGTCATCGAAATCGGTTTACCCAGAAAAAAGTTATGAGGTAACACACATAAAAAAAACATAGACAGTAAAAAAACAAACAGTCGAATTGAGTACCTACCTCCTTTTTGAAGTCGATAGAAAAGAGGCATTCCATCTTAGTTCTCACGGCTGACAACGCGTCAGTATTTTGATTCGCAAACAAGGATAGATGTAGATGTCTATGGGCCACAGCAACCATTTACCATCAGGTGGACTGTGTGCTCGTTTGTCACCCTTATCCTATAAAAAATATTTTATGTAATCTATACATAAAAATAAAATTGGAAGTCTCTGTAATATTGAAATAGCTGGCTTCTATTAAGATCAGGGGGTTATTTGAATGCTAATAAGACACAAACACCATTTTAAAATTTTGTTTCTGTCTGTCTGTCTTTCCAGGCTAATATAATGGCATTGCTCTCTATCTGCTCGTATTGCGTAGGCTCATATTGCGTAGGTAAGAGATCTAATCTATATTTTATCCGAATAACTTGAAGATTTAGAAAAAATAAAATAAAAATTATCTCAATTCTAAATAACGCCACTTTAATAGATCCTATCCAGACAAAGCCAGGGCGGGTGGCTAGATAATAATAAATCAGGAAAGAAGTTTCTTAGTTTCTAGAGGCGATTAAATCAAATTGTCTTCTCAAGATTTTTTTTTATACGTACATATATTACGTGTTATATCAGTTAAGCCCTCATTTGTTTTAAGTATTGTTAGAATTAGATACCTTAAGAGTGTTGAACCGCGTTTATCACTGTTGTAAATTCACCTTTATACCTACTAGTGAGGACCTTTAATTGGATTACTGGCGTTATTAGTATTATCATTCTTAATAATTATAGCTGATCTTCCAAATAAAATAAACATTACACATCCATAATCATTTTATTGATAAACTAGCGACCCGCTCCGGCTTCGCCCCGATACGATATATGATATGTGGCGTTATTTAGTGTAAGATAATCAAAGATTAATTATATTATAAATTTTTCGTTTTTGCAAAAAAGATAACCTCCAAGTTTTTCGGATAAATTATAGAACAGAACCATCCTGGAATTATTCTCTGTCTTTCCGTGAAGTTTCATTACAACTAGTTCAGACATTCCGAAAATTAACCCGGACAGACAGGCCAACAAAATTTTTAAAAATGATTATGTACTTATGTCTTAATATCACTCAAATAACCCCGTGAGCTTTAAATAAGCCAATTATTTCATTATTACAGACAGACATTTCAAGTTGTATAGATATTTTATGTTAAGAATTTAAAAACTATTTACAAATCAAAAACAACAACAATAAAATAAATGCAAACAGAAATAATTAATAATAACATTCTCAATATAAATAATAACTCATTTCTTTACAATAAAAAACGTTTTACTCCAACCTCCAACATTAAGATTATACGCAATAATTTGTTTTAAATATTTTCAAGGAGAATGCTTAAAAATTGCTGTCCTCAATTCCTGTCAACAATGTCATACATAATTCAAGTGGAGAGGAGGCGAGGTGCTTGAGAGCTGATGGCACGGGAACACAATTTGTGAAGACTGTGCACTTGACCGTTTTTTATTACAAACTGGCCTCAACTGTTGCTGTCACAAGTATATTTTTAAATTAAAATAGAAGTGAAAAACGAACTTACAGTCTACCTGATGGTAAGTGGCTACTGCAGTCACCTGCAGTCAACTTATAACAAAGAACGCTAGATGCATATTAGTCCTCAAAGATGCGTTTCCACCTCTGAGAACTAAGATGTAATGCCCGATAAACTGTAATTATAGTGGCTCTAAAGAGGATCGGAGACCCTTCTTAATGGAAACGAGGCATTCTCAGTCCTCCGCATCTACGAGTACATTTTGATTCTTAATCAAGAATAGATGCAGACGTCAATTGCAACAGTACCCACTTTAGATCGGGAGAAATGTGTGCTCATTTGTCACGCCTATTCATTGTAAAAAGACCGGAATACAGCACACATACGCACTCACTGCTATTTGACGGCAGAAATAGGTAAGATAGGTATTATTTTGTAAAGTTATAACAAATAGCTTAACAAAATTCTATAAATTGGTTGCTAAGCCTTAAATACTTGGGAACAGAGAAGTTGATCGAACACACGCACACGCACACACACACACACACACACACACACACACACACACACACACACGAAACTTCGAAATGTAGTTTGTAATTTGTCAAACTGAGAGTCTAATAAATAATTGTTATTATTATTATAGTTTAAACATTTAGACATTAAACTATGTGTTACAATGGGCGTTCTTAATATCTTATGGCATTCTCTACTAGTACTCCATGGGAGAAATGGAGTCATAAAAGCTGGCATGTGTTAAAAATCTGTTAAAAATAACTAAAGCACACATATAGAAAAACATGAAGTATTTTCTTTTATTTAAATAAAACAAGAATATACTTATATACAATAGTAATATTATTAATATAAGTAATATTTTATAATGAGAAAACTGATCATAATTCAAACAGATGAGTGTAATCTTACACACAGAATCTTGAGTGTAACAAAATGTAAGACAAATAATTTTCTTACTAAACAGTTATGTTTGTTGCACTGACCATAGAAAATGTGTTAAATCTAGTGATAAGACTTCTAAAATGGCGTTGTCGAAATATTTGCCGTTATTTGCCTTCACAATTACTCTAGCTCATGTTTCCTTTCCTCTACATTACCCGCACAAACCCTAACAAAATACCAGACGTAAAGTTCTAGTGCTTACGTAATGAAGGGCAAAAACCTTTTCGCTGGAACAATTCAATATCCTAATGTGTTGGCGCTTAGCCAGCGAATATTGGGTCACTGGATCGATTCCATCCTCGTAAAGTAAATAATATTAGATTAAGTTTCGCCCGAGCGACTGTCGCTATTTTCTATTGTAGGCTTGTTACATTTTTAGATAATTTTGTCCCTTAATAGGTGTACAATAACTTTTATTTCATATTGATACGGGGTTATTTTGCAATATACGGCAAAATTTGGAGAAAGTTCAGAAATTTTATTTTTTATTTGAGAAAAATATGCTGCAGCTATATTTATAATGTAGTTGTAGCACGAATGGGTCGGCTTGACCGGGGAAGGACCACGCTCTCACAGAATACCAGCGTAAATTAGCAGCTTAATGCTGCTGTGTTTCGTATGGTGAGTGTAGAGAACCGTAGACCCTTTTTACTGGAAAAGAGGTAGTCCATCTTAGTCCTCACGGGTGACAACGCATCTGCATTTTAATTCACAAACGAGGATAGATGTAGATGTCTAGGGGCCACAGCAACCAGGTGGACTGTATGCTCGTTTGTCACTCTATTTCTATAAAAAAAAAGAAAAAAAAAGTAATATAGGTGAATGGTGAGGCAAAATTAATTAAAGAAATCTCAAACATTCTGTTCTTTTTATCTTTTGAATTCAGAATGCGTGGCAATGCATTATTTTAACAGATTGTCATAAATAAATATCTAACGCTTACTATTTAGCTACGCACGCACTCAATTTTAAGGGTAGTTCTGCAAAAACGTTGTGAATTGAATAGCATACATGCGAACGCGTAGTTGTTGTCCATAAATCACATTCAATTGAAGCCTTATTTACTCGTATTTTCAAAAACTGTAATATCGTTATATCATTATTTATATATTACATTGTTTACGTTTATACTGTCAATGTCAAATAAATAATTATCACTTGGATAAATTGCCCTTTGTTACCGTTCATACTGCGTAAGTGAGGCATATTTGATAGAATAAGGGCGACAAAAGAGCACACAGACCACCTAATGGTAAGTGAATACTGTGGCCCATAGACCTCTATAGAATTAAATTGCAGATGCGTTGTCTCTCCTGAGGACTACGATGAAATGCCTAGTTTCTAGTAAAAAGAGTCTCCGGTTTTCTACACTCACCATACGAAACACATCATCATTAAGCTGCTATTTTACGCTGGTATTCTGTGAGAGCGTGGTCCCACCCCTGTTCGAGCCGACTCATTCGTGCTACAAATAATATAGCTGCAGCGTGGCTCTACCACATCTACTCACTCTAAGGCCAATGAAAATATGTAATATTCTGTGGTCATAAAGTCGCACAGAACAGAGATTGTCGCCAAAGATTTTTAAAATGTTAGCAACAAATAATTACTGACAGGTTGACTGAATAAGCTGTTTTTTGTGATTCCTAATCTTCCATTTTTAAATAATGTGTTTAAATTTGTATAATAGTTGTATAAATATAATATACTAGTAATCCGCCTCAGCTTCGCTCGGGTGATTTCTGGGTCTTGACAACAGCGCCACCTACCCGGTCCAATTGTGAATTTAAACCATCCAGGGACTCACTCAAACGCACCCAGTTTTAGCGAGACTAACTTAGACTTAACTTAAGACTTGTTTAATATCTTAAATAAGTTTTTATTTTAATAATTAAAATAAAATATTAACAGGTTTGAATGTATATCGTAAAAATGATTTTTTATTTTGTTAAAATACTATTAACTGGTAACTCTTGGGCAGCAGTGGAGCCGCGCGGGCTAGAATACCTAACAACAAAATATAAAAACTAAAAAATCTGACTACATTGTAGAATTCGAACTAGCGCACTCCGGCGCATCACACTCTAGAAGTTAGGCGATTAAATAGATGATCTCGGTGGCGGAATTACCAATCATATTGCGTAGGTAAGTCAAATTTGGTGCTTTGTGCGTAAAATCAAGAAGAAAGCGAATTTTCCTTGAAATGAGCATCGAAAAAATCTCCAGACTGATCGATTTTTTGCCAACGTTTTCGAAAAAGTATATAGCTATTGTTATTTTTAAACTAATGTGTTAAAATGACATTAGTATAACATGATAATAATTAAGTTACAGTTTGACAGTATCAGGTTATTGTAAAGTATTATTGAGTTAATGGTATTATAAATTTATTAAATCAAAAACTAAGATGGACTGACTTCTTACAAGAAAATGGAGTTTCCGATTCTCGTCACTTAACATACGAAACACAGCAACATTGTTCTGTAATTAACGCTGTTGCGTTAATTCTGTGCGAACGTCCAACTTTACCGGTTGAGCAGAGACATTCGCGCTACATTTAAACTTTTGCTTATTTAGTATCAGTAAATTTAAACAAAATAAATGTTGCTTAATATTTAATCTTGTTCAGTACCGTCTCCACTCTAAAGAGTTTGTATACATTTATATAACATTATATAATTTACTACATGAAGGTTAAGCAATGGTCTACATAGCGTGAGACATGTCGATATCAACGAATATAAATAGATCAAACAATCTACTCAAGCCTTCGTTTGTGTTACGTCATGTGTGTCAACACAAGACTCTATCGGCTGAAAGAAAATCCACTTTGAAGTATATACGGACGAGTCGTCGTATACCTAATGATATTAATAATAATAACCTCCAGACTGAATTTCGGTCACGGCGGCCTGTCGCAACGGAGACTAACCATCTGCGCTGGATAGGATTATAGTGCCCAAGTGTATACGCAAATACAGATGCAATCTATTCCCTCGCTATCATAGTCCCAAGGGACGGTAATCCAGCACAACCGGAGAGAGAATCAGGCGCACTACCAACGGCTTTACGTGCCTCCCGAGGCACGGGGGTGAAACACCGCCAACTTCAATAAATGTATTACCATTCCTAATTCCTAATTAAACAATATAACTCTTCCAAATTTAAAACGACATTACCACAATTATTTCTTCTGTGGGAGCAACGTGCCGAGTACCAGCTAGTTAAATATAAAAACTATTTATAACAACCTAACAATATAATACGCACCACCCACTTAAATCTTTCTGCCGCCAAATGGTAGTGCTTGCAATACCGTGTTCCGGTTTGCAGAGTATATACAGCCAGTATAATTTGAATTTTGCGGCATTTTATCTTAGTCCTCAGGTGACAACGCATTGGTAGACTTTTTGTTTGAAGTCGGCTGCAGGTGGCCCATGCAAAGACTGTAGCAGTTAAGTACTTATTATCAGATGGGAAGGTCGTTTGTTAATTACCGACAACAGTGTGGTCTTAATTTTTTCGAAATTGTGTCAAAATCTGAATCAGAATAATTTCGCGGATGAAATGTATTAGTATTTTAATATAGTATTATATATAAATATATATACAACCGGCTTCAATATTAATAAAAAGGAAACGTCATCAATGTAGTCGAAGTCAATTAAATACGCATTATTAACAATAACTCAAAAACTACTAGTCAGATCTTGATCAAATTTATACGGAACCACATGAGAAGCACCAGCTTTAAAATAAAAAAAAAAATCATCAAAATCGGTTAACCACAACAAAAAAATTACAGTCGAATTGAGTACCTCCTCTTTTTTTTGAAGTTTGTTAATTAGCTTAGCAGGCGGATTCACGATCAGCAGTACCAGACGTCTCGCACCTTCAGCGCTGCTGCCCGTCGCCGGTCTGGGTTATTTTACGTCTGGCGTTATACCGTCATCTATTGGAGGCCATAATATTATTCTGGTATTACCCAAAGCATCTCTTACGACACCCACGGGATCAAATTGTGTGACAGACTCAACCAATTAATCTATATATTATTCTTTATCGTATACCAATCACTACTAAAACAAATAACTTAAACATTTAAAAAATCATCAAAACAAAAAGATTTTGGTAAAACATGTCTAAGAACCACCGCTAGAAGACCTGCTTTCAAATAAAAAAAACCGCACCCAAATCGGTTTACACGATTAAGAGCTACGGTGCCACAGACAGACACACAGACAAACAGACACTTACCAATAGCGGTTAAACTTATAACACCTCTCTCTTTACGTCGCAGGTTAAAATATATATACATTAAGAAGGTAGAGATTTTGTTACTTAAAACTGCACGCGCCTATATTGTATTTTAGCAGATTATATCACTTTTATCTTGTCAAATATAGTAAAAATGCAAAAATCTACTAAACACACCAGAACGGGCGCGTAGATTTACATTTCATAACACTGAATACGGTAAATGTGACACCATCTACCAAAAATACAAGAGAGGCGCGTACAGTTTTAAATTAGACGATCTCTACAACAATAGGGCTTATCGTGACTATCTTTTTACGCAAAGAACTGTTTTCCACAAAGAATAACGTAGAGCGAGTTAAACATAATAATAAATTTTAATTAAAAACAAAAAAAGTCGCTTACCCCGTCACCACACGGTAAAGCTTAGATACCAAGGCAATAACTGAACACATTCTTCGAATTATTGTATGAAATTAAATTAAATTAAAACATTCATCACATTTATGGCTATATAATTATATCAATAATATCCTAGGAATGTATATATAATTTTAAAAAAAATGTCGTAAATGACTCATTCGTCATCGCTTAGCTGAAACCGCTGAAGTTAATTACCTGTTTAAATCATCTTTTGCAATTTAAGCCCCATAAGAAAAGAGGGCCACTAAGAGGATAGTCTCCGCTGAGACTGGCCGCTGTGCCGGAACTCGGTCTTGAGGCCATTATATAATAAAAGGACATGTCCAAATTGACTGAGTTATTATCGCCGAGCTAAAAGCGCTAAAGCTTATTACCTAAAAGTTAAACTGTTAGTGTATTTTGTAATTTAATACACTCATTAAAAAAATTACGATATTCTTCCCTTAAGGTGCTTAAATAGGTGATGTAGTTTGATGAAAACTTGTCATTTTTGATCATCATCAATCATCATAAAAACAAGTGTTCAGTCTTACGGTTAGAAAATTAAAAAAAATGAAGATTTTTAGAAATAATTTCATTTAAGGGGTAAAACAGGGAGAGAAAATATATAGAATTACTTTATTTTTGTAGAAAACCATTAAAATTGCTATTTAGACTCATATAACCATAAAAATACACTTAAAATAATAGAGGTCTGTGGGCATACTAAAATGTAATATTTTGTGGATCCAGTAAAGTTACTAGTAATTATTATTAATGAACGTTACGTTTTAACCTCTAATTAAAATTTTTATATATTTTATTTGTATGGAAAAGAAACTGTAACAATCCGAGTAATCGTTTTTTTTTCAATCGCTAAGAAATATAAAACTTAACTGTCAGCCACCACAGATTCTACTTTACCTGAGTATACCTAGTTTAGAGACAAAACACGACTCCTATTATCGAAGGTGGTGTGTCTCTCCTAGTGTAGTATTGTTGGGAGTAGTGGTGCTGGGATTAGTGGTGACGGGGTTAGTGCATGCAATTGAGGGAGGGTGGAATGTGCTCTTCAAATTAGGTAGGGCACATCATTTTATTTTATTACGCGGGTCTTAGCTTATTAATTTTTCACATCTTTAAAAAACTATTATAAAAAATCGTGACATAGAAAATAAAAATAAAAAGGTAAAAATTTAAATGACTTAGCAGAGTGAAAAAACTATATAAGCCCTTTACATAATGCTTTGGTTCCCTGGAGACACGATCGAAATAGATAGGATAGCTGAGTCAATAGGGACTAAATCTTTTTCGATAGAAAGAACTATACATCTTTACATTCTGAGAAAAGAACCCCTTTTTAAACAACAAAATCCTCTCTTCTATTAGTTGTAGAATGGAACGTATTTATTAAAATATTTCTTTACCTCTTAGCGAGAAAAGGTTTTATTTTAACTTAAACTTGCTATTATTATTATAATAAATGAAAATTATGAAGAGAATGCTAGAGTTGAATCTGAATACAGGGTGACAAATTGTGTGATAAGAGAAAAGTGTGGTTTGCAAGATGATGTTGTGACCAGGATTAAGAAATTAATGATTCGGTTATTTGTTCACGTGGAAAGAATGAACGGCGAAAGAGTAACAAAGCAAATTTATGTTGCAGAAGTGAACGGCAAAGTCGGGAAGGGTCGCTCTAGACGAAAGTTTATCGACCAAATTGGCGATATATTGAAGATGGGCTTAGATTAAGCGTCAAAGCCTTTAACCGACGAGCATGTATGCGTAGGTATATGAATGTAAAGGAAACGAGAAAGGTGTGTCAGAATCGTGCCAAAGTGGAAGTCTGTAATTTCTGGCGTCGTCTCTGTGTGACTGGCGTGAGTGTTTATGTTATGTTATGAAAATTAAAGTAATTTTACGGATTTTATTGCGTTTAATTATAGCTTTTTAATACCCAACGTTTCGAGTGCTTCACAGCACACATGGACGGGAGACTGAGGTGTTTTACGTCGTAAAATACAAGAAATCGTTATTACTATAATTAACTGTTTTATCAGCTATATTATGGTTGCAGCATGAGTGTGTCGTGTCGACCGAGGAAGGACTACGCTCTCACAAAATACTAGCATGAAATACCAGTTTAATGCTGCAGTGTTTCTTAGTTTCGAACACACAGTACACCTGACGCAAAGTGGATTTGACTTTGACTCAGCAAAGCAAAAAACTGCCTCCTAAAAGTGCCTCATTTCTAATAAAACCATACGAAACGGAAACTATTTTAGAAAGTAGAAAAGGAGACCCTTTTTACCGGTACTGGTACATTATATTTATGGGGTCACAACACTTTTACACATTGATTCTTAATCGGGAATAAATATAGGACAAGTGGTTAAATTAAAAATTTTGTACAACCGACTTCAATATAAATAAAATAATTTATTGTTGATTTTTTAAAACCGCTAGACCGATTTCGATAAAATTTAAATGGCACCACATGGGAAGTATACCCTATGAAACAAGAAAAGAACTTTCCAAATCGATTCTAGCGTCTTCGAGTAATCAGAGTACTTAAAAAAATATTCAGACGAATTGAGAACCTCCTCCTCCTTTTTTGAAGTCGGTTAAAACAAACGTGCCTAAAGCATAAGCTCAGATATAGAGCTTTAATTCAATTTTATTAAATAAAAATTCTTCAAGTGAAATTTTGAAATCCTTTCTCCACCGTATTTTTTTAACGGACATAGCAAAAGCCGCAAAAATGTGCCAATGTCAGATAAAACTCCACAGGGTAAAATTATTCCGTTACAATGTCCGATCCTTTATTTCAAAAATGAAAAATATTTTCGAAATCTCTACATTTTTAAATAAAGGTCTTTGCAAGATAATTTGTATTAACTGGATGCGGAAAGTCGGAGATGGGGCTAAGTAACGCTCCTATGGAGTCTAGTCGTGGGAGATGGGTCTCTAGTTGTGGACTGCTGCAGGACTATGATGATGATGATGAGTGCGTTACATTACAAGAGCGTAAAATCGGCAAGGGACGCTCTAGACGGAAGTTTATCGACCGAATTGGCGATATATGAAAGTGTGCTCCATATTATGCTACTCACACACTTCGTATTGAACGCATTCAAAAACGATTAGTAAAACACTTGGTATTCTCACACTTCTGGCATATAAGATTAAGACCCTACAAGGACCTACTAGAGTTCCTAAGGATTCAGAGATTGGACAACCGCAGGGATCTACTTGACCTATCCTTCTTTTTCGAGATTGGAAGATATCAGTTGCGTTGTCCTGCACTCTTAATGTACTTTAATTTTAAAGTTCCGTCACGAATGCCTCGTAAGCCCATTGAACCTCTCTCTCGTCCGTTTCGCAAATCAGTTTTGGGAGCCAATTCACCGGTTTCCAGGATTTTCCAACTATATAATAAGTGCGGAGGGTCAACAGATGTTCATGTTATGTCTCTAGCTAAGTATAAGGCCACAGTTTTATATACATAATATTATTTTGTCTCTATCCCAAGTTTTTCTATTTTATGTATTTGGAATTACTAGGTAAGTTTTAGTAACTTGAAGCATGCGGTGTACACCTTTAATTGATTGTGCAATTAGTATCTAAGTTGATGTGTGCTTGCTATTTCTGCAGTGTTGTAACAATCGTTGGTGTACTTAAATAAATAAATAAATATATTGAAGATGGTTCAAATTAAGAGCACCCTTAACCAAAGAGCATGTATGTGTAGGTATTTGAATGTGACGATGGCGAGAGAGGTGTGTCAGGATCCTGTAAAATGGAAGTCCCTAGTCTCTGCCAACCCCTTTGTGTGACAGGCTTGAAAGTTTATGTTTATTTGTATTATGTTTACGCATGTTTTATAACATATTGTTTAAAATTTGTATATTAAAATCGATCATAGATCACAAAAAAAACTTGTGTGTGATATGTGATAGAAGTGAAATCTTCTGAAAACCAAACTTCGAGAGAATGAAACGAATGCAGAGTATCGGGAGTAGGATTATTGTAGGGTTTATGTAATTAAAATATAAATACATTTATAATAAACACTGTGTACTACATTCTGTCTCATACGCCCGGAGGCTAAATCCTATAGATGTTTATTTTTGTCTCTTTTTAGTGTCGCTTTTTCGTTTCATCTAGTTTCAAATAACAACGTTTCTAATAAGTTTTTACTACAAAAATAGAATCGTGTAGCACCGGTGAACTTTAATTTTATTAATTGTTCTTTACGTCCTACTAGTCACAGGGCACAGGCCTACTCTCAATTCTAATAAGGCTATATAACCATGATAGTATCGAGGCTTTTTCTAGTACGCGTGGTTTTTTTTCCTCACTTTTTTGTGAAGGATGACACAAAAAAGCGTAACGTGCGTAACTCGAACCTGCATATCTGATGAATACAATATAACGAGGACATGTGTACTGCGACAATGCACTGGAGCAGCAAAGCTGAATAATTGTTGCATAATTCTCGAGATATGGACAGGGCTATGCTCGGGGTTTCTCTGCGTGATGCACTTAGAAATGAGGATATCCGCAGTAGAACCAGAGTGGCCGACATAGCCCAACGGATTAGTAAGCTGAAGTTCTCGAGTGGCAGCCTCGTACCGGCAGGCGAAATGTAGGGCGTAAGATGGAGTGACAACCTGGTAAGACATACAGGAAGTCGATGGATGCAGGTGGCTCAGGACCGTTCTTTGTGACATTGTTTGGGGGAGGCCTATGTTCAGCAGTGGACTTGAAGGGCTGTAATGATGAATGATGAATTCTCTCAGAAATGGGAGGAGGCAAGTCCCCAGCAGCGGGACGTATAAAGTTTGACCTTTACCCTATACCCTATATTAATAAAAGACTGTAATCAACATTTATTACTGTGGTAATCTATTCCGCAATCTTTAATAATTTAATTACGAGAATTTAGATTTTTTATTCTTAAGCAGTTAACGTAATCTCAAGAAGGGCTAATAATTACTTACACGCATCACTTTCTCATGAAACTTCAACTTTGGGGTTTTTGCTTTTTATGGTATGTGCATAATGTGTCTCGCAGATATCCTTTTTTGTAGAATAAGGATGACGAACGAACACACAGCCCACCAGATTGTGAGTGGATGCTGTGGCCCATTGACATCTACAATTATCTTCGATTAAGAATCAAAATGCAATGCACATATTATCACTGAATAAGATGGAATTCCTAATTTCCAGTAAAAGCGTCTCCGATTCTCTACACTCATCATATGAAATACATCAGCATTATGCTGCTATTTTACGCTGGTATTCTGTGAGAGCGTGGTCCTACTCCGGTCGAGCCGACCCATTCGTGCTACAATCATAATATAGCTGCAGCATGGTTCTACCACGTATAAATGGCTAAGATATATATCAGAAAGCACCTTATCACTATTTAACATTAGGTACAATTTAAGTTAAACAATAAATTATTTTTAAAATTTGCAATTTCCAACCCGCCTGTCAAACGTGTCAAATGCCCCTTTTCGAGGCAGTTAATAGGGGGGAGGGCTATGTTCAGTAGTGGATTTTTGAAAGGTGGTAATGAATAAAAAACAAAAGATAAATTATACCTTAAAATTCACAATGCCAGAAAAAGTCCTATCTAATATCCTACAAATTCGTAAGACAATTTCGTCACCTTAATAATTTCAAGCAGGTCCGGAGCAACATGTTAGAGATTTGAAAAAACGCAACACTATTCACAAATTATACTATTGGTTACAGTTTTAGATCGAAACGTCTACGAAAGCTCTAGGAAAGCTACGTGCGTCACTCTCACCGGCAATAGGCTTACTGTTGAATGGGGTTACAGTTGCTATTAACTATTTTTCCTAAAATACTAATAGACTTAAACGTGGTAAGTTCAAATGTACAGTTTGACTACTTTGTAGACCACTCATCTTTATTAACGAAAATTCGCAATGAAACCCGCCTCCTTGGGGCAATACATAGGTTATGCTGGATTATTTCACCACACAGTCGTCACCATCAGCGCAGCGTAGTCAAGAGTACTTCATTAGGAATGAAACTTCTTCATTGTGTTGAAAAAGAAGTTACGAGGTCGTAAATTTGTCGATTACAATGAAATGAAGGTGGCTGTTGAAACTCGTTTTTAGGGAAAAAAAAATTGAAAATTTTTGGCGGTTTGAAAGCGTTATCCGCCAGATGTGAAAATTTTATTTTGCTTGAGGGAGATTATATTGAAAAATAAAAAATTAAATACTCATGCTTTCATTTCATTTAATGCCTTAGGCTGCGGACTTTTTAGTCGCTCCTCGTATAATTATTTAGCACATTCCGAAGGCAGTTTCAGCTACCCATAGCACATTCAAATTACTATACCAATTCATGTAGACCACTTCCAACCCATTACTCTCCTTGAGATCGAATGTCTTGCCTACTTAATAAGTAAAAGTTCAGAATATAAGTAATTTAAACAGCATTACCAGGTTTCATAGTAAAAAAAATCACGAATACGGATAACCAAAAATTATAAGCCGAGCTAGAATTGAACTTTGACTGTTTGAAACGAAGGGCCATGCTTGATCTACTACGGTAGCTAGCAGCTTAATGCTGTTGTGTTTCGTATGGTGAGTATAGAGAAGCGGAGACCCTTTTTACTAGAAACGAGGCGTTCCATCTTAGTCCTCCAGGGTGACAACGTATGTATTCTAATTATATCAGAATAATTGTAGATGTTTATGGGGCAGTGGACTGTGTGCTCGTTCGCCATACAAATACTTGTTAAGTGCGGAATTCAAACCCGCAGCCCACAGCGCTGCAACTCATTGGTAAGCTACTGGGCCACGGAGTCGTTATCTGTCTAATTTTAGTTTCGTCTAGTTTCAGATTGCTTAAAGTTCCCAAACTAATGAACATACTCAAAAATTAGATGCTGATGTAAGGAATGCTTAAAGTTACTCTCTCCTTTTCTCTCTCTCTTCAATAAATGACAAAGAGACAAGTATAGAGATAATTAAATCTTAATAAGTGATAATCACCGATTATAAGTGAAGCCCTAAGTCTCTTCTTTATATATTGATCCGACTTTAAAAGAAAACGAGGAGGTTTACAATTCGACTGTATGTTTTTTTGTATTTATATTACACGATGTCTTTCTTTTTTTATTAAATTGGTTATAATTCAGGAGCCATTCAGCGAGGAAACGCAGACAGCGTTCTTGGCACGATACCACGGGGAGTAGGACTGTATGATGATTTAAGTTTTTTTTATTATACTTTTTGAGTATTGTATATTATATTTGTATGTTAAATAAATAAATGTTAATTCCGGAGTGAAGAATCTTTGGATAACAAAATCCAACCCTCAGGTTGGCAAATAGGGGAGAAAGTTTTTATGTACCTAAATACTGGTACCCGGCGCGTTCCTGAAATAAATAATGGTGGAAATATTGTTTAAATTTGGATGAGTTATATATTGTTTAACATTTTAAAGAAACATTACCTTTCCTTGTTGTGTTGATTACACGTTGATGTAGACGTCGGCACCGTAAATATTCACAGGCAAATCAACTACGTCAATGTCAGCGCCGTACAATTATAAAGAAATTTGATTTGTGTTGCTTGTGTCTTCAACTGACGACTTAAAGTTTCCAGTTACGTACACCGAACACTTTTTGATTGACGGTCGGTATGTGTCAAGTGGAAGCAACTGGACACAAAAAATGTCTGAGTCTGCGCAAGGAATGTCTAATTTCATATTGATTACATGAAAATAAAATATTCACTGGTAGCTTGTTCACAAGACACAAAAGTGTCTACGTTTGCGCATGGCTAAGAGAGAGGGTGTTATATATGTGTAGTGTGTATCTGTGTGTCTCTCTGTGGCATCATAGCTGCTGAACGTATGCACCGATTTAGATTAAATTTTTTCAGTTTGAAAGTTGTCTAAATTGAGGGTATTCTTAGCTATGTTTTAAAAAAATCTGTTCAGCCGTTTGAAGATCATCAGCTCTTTTTGTTTCGGGGGTTTTTTAAATTTTAAATTTAAATATTAAAACTTTAATTTTCATTATCACCATCACTAGATCACATCACAAGTCCACTGCTGAATATAGGCCTCCATGGATTTGCTACAAAGTATGGTCTTAAGCCACCTGCAACCATCGCCTATATGGAATGAAATAAAAATTGAATCTGAATTCAGATTTAAAACGGGTCGTAATACTTTAAAGAAACAAGACATTACTCAACTCAAAAGAAATTCGAGAAAAGATTTTATACGACATTTCAAGAAAGTATTCATATGTAGAGATTTACTCGTAATATGCAAGGAATATATTTGAGATCTAACAGAGTATTGGAGAAATTGCCAACCAAGTTTGACCATCACGAACATTTTTATCAAACTTCAAAAGTTACAAAGTTATTACTTAATAAGTTTTGTTAATTATAATGTGTATTTATTTTAGATTCTATTCTTTTCTTTTTTAATTGCTACATCTACGAATAGAATAGAATAGAATAATTTTTATTCAATATAGATTAATGCATAACACTTATTGAAAGTATTTTTTTTTTATTTAGACTGGTTCGGAAAATACCTCTGTCCTGGGAAGAACCAGCAAGAAACAATTTCACTTCACAATAATTTTGTTTGTACAATTTTTAAATGAATTTTAATAGAAGTAGTATGGTGTCGATTATCTCATCCCCAGGGGTTATTTTCATTTATGTATTCTATGATATTATAATAACCCTTTTTGTACAATTTTTCTTTAATAAAACATTTAAACCTACGTCAAATTCTCTCCACTTCATGGATTGACTGGTAGAGAATGCCTACAGACATTAGGTCCGCCCCTAGTTTTCTATTTTCTAAGGGAATGCAATAAATATTTTAATTACTTTAATTCTTACATAGTAGAGCCACGCCATAGCCATGTTATGGTTGCAGCACGAATGGCTTGACTCGGCCGGGGTAGGACCACTCTCTCACAGAATACCAGCGTAAAAATGTCCTATGTCCACTGCCGAACATAGGCTTCCCTCACAGATTGCCTCGTAGTTGCCATGCTTGACTGGCGGGCTTGCAACCGCAGTTTTTAATTATTTTGAGTTGGTATCAGGAAGATGCTGCTGGCCATCTCCAGTTTCAGTTTCCCTCCGTCGCCTCTTACGACACCCACGGGACGATATTCTTCCACCGCCACTACATGATTAATAATATTTTATTCAAGATAGATTACATATAATTCTTACTGAAATTCATGTTTTACTTTTACCACTGGTTCGGAAAAAAACTCTGTCCTGAGAAGAACCACCAAAAAACCCAATGGGACTTATTTTCTACCGACTTCAAAAAGGTGGAGGTACTCAATTTGGAAGTAGCTCAGATGGTTAGCGCTCGCTGTAAGTTACACAGTACGCGAGCAACCCGGGTTCGATCCCCGCCGGCACCAATGAAATTGTTAATTGCAATTTTAAGTGCTGATTTACCACGTGCTCGGCGGTGAATGAAAACATCGTGAGGAAACCTGCATGTCTGAGAAATCAAAAAAAAATATTTCGAAGACATGTGAAGTTCGCCAACATGCATTGGGGCAGCGCGGCGGACATTTCCTTACCTTAAAACCCTCTCAGAAATGAGAGGAGGCCTGTGCCCAACAGTGGGACGTATATAGGCTGTAACTTTTACTCAATTTGACTGTATGTTCTTTTTTTATGTGTGTTACTTCATAACTTTTTTCTGGGAGAACCGATTTCGATGATTGTTTTTTTTTTATTTGAAAGCTGGTACTTCTCGTGTGGTCCCATATAAATTTAATCAACGTCTGACCAATAGTTTTTGAGTTATTCTTAATAATTTATATTGAAGTCGGTTGTACAATATTTTTAATTTTAAATTATTACTACTTTACTTTGACTTTTTTATATCTAGCTACCGAATTTTTCGTTTTAACTATCAAATAGAACCCGAATTTGAATAAATTATATTCTGTTTGTGTGTTGTGGAGTTACATATCAATAATACAGTCGCGAAATTGGAGCAAACCATTGAAGGCGGCTGTTTTGTTTGGGGACATCGGGACTCGTTTCTATTTCAAATATTCATGAAAACGCTGAACTACTAGTTGGTAGAGGTGCTTTGTACTGGTATTAATATATTATAAGTTATTTAGTGATTAAGTAGGGAATAGGAATAAATAATATGTTTTTTTGTCCTAGTTATTATTTAAGTAAATCTAAACAAATAAATAAAATTGAAGTGTCTGTTTCTAATGTCTAAATAACAACTTTTTACTAAATGCATATGAAAGTATATACGGCACTTATAACAAAATTTGATTTTTATTTTTGTCTGTCTGTCCGTCCGTCTGTCCGTCTGTCCGTCCGTCAGTCTGTCTGTTTGTTTGTTCCGGCTAATATCCGAAACGACTCGACTGATTTTGACGGGACTTTCACTGGCAGATAGCTGATGTTATTAGGAGTAACTTTGGCAACTTTTATTTTAGTAAAAGAATTAGAGTTCCGCGCAAAAAAATCCATGAAATCCACTAAACTATTTTTTTATAATTAAGACAAAATTTACACAACGAGACTAGCAAATAAATTGAATTGAACTATTAGGAAGACGGTGCTGCCCATCTTCCACGTATTTTTACAGAATAAGGGTAACAAACGAGCACACAGTCCACCTGATAGTGAGGTAACTAAAGAGTCTCCATCCTGGGCGTTTTTTTTTTGATGGAGGCAAATTTTACATTCCAATTTAAATTTATCTTTTTTTTTATAGAATGTGAGTGGAGTGACAAATGAGCACACAGTCCACCTAATGGTAAGTGGATGCTATGACCCATAGACATCTACCTACATCTTTTTTCAATTAAGAATCAAAATGCAGATGCATTGTCATTCCTGAAGCCTAAGATGGAATGCCTCGTTTCCAGTAAAAAGGGTCTCCGGTTCTCTACACTCACCATACGAAACACAGCAACATTAAGCTGCTATTTTACACTGGTATTCTGTGAGAGCGTGATCCTATCTCGGGCGAGCCGATTCAATCGTGCTACAACCATAATAGCTGCAGCGTGGCTCTACCACGTAAGAATCTCTTAATGCTAAAAATCAGTCTGTGCTGCGAATTCAGAATGTGTGATTGGTCCGTCTCTCGGTGCGGTATTTTGACCACTAAAGAAACAATTTAAATATACATCATGCAATGAAAAACGTCTCATGGAGTACATATAATTTTAAAGAGTAACTATATTACTATATTACGGCACCCATGACCCCGTGACCATGGGTGCTGTAAAGTACTCGGAACGTCGTGAATATAAAATATAATATACGCGATCAAATCCGTAAAACTTTGTTTCATTTAAATGTGTAGTGTTCGCGTAAACATTAGAAATCATTAAGACTAAACATGATCACGGGGTCCCCCCATGTGTGCCGTAAAGTACCAGAAACGTCGGGAAAAAAAAAGTAAAAATTAAACGCCCTAAAATTCATAAATTTAGTTTTGTTTCAACTATGTTAAATTTATATACGAGTAAATACAAGAAATCTTTCCACTTACTTAAATTTATACAAAAATGTTCCGTATCGTCGGAAGGCATTAGGTTTTATGTCTTCCTATCGCACCTTTATCCGCCCGGTGCCTTATTTTCTAAGGATAGAGGGAAGATCTTAACAAATGATGCCCTTAGAATTTAGAATATACATTAGGTAACAATAAGCCGGGTGTAAAGGTTAAGGGTGAAACATGTAGCCCGCAACATAAAGTGTTTCGGTTGGCTGCGTGAATAAATTATACAACTGTTCTAGAAAAATCTTTATTTTTGACACAGTTCAAAAATGAGGAGGTTCTATATAGTAAAATATAGTATTATATACTATAAAATTGGAATACAAGTTATGTAGAGTCTAGTTTAGTCTCGTGTTTATTGTTTTGTTATTTAATGTTAGGATTTTTTTCAATTTATTAAGATAGACCACTGCTCGAACTACTCGAAAGAGACGAACCGGGCCACACTGAAAAACAGCGGCTGTGGTTCACCATGCCAAATGCTGAGTGCGGCCCCTTTTCGTCACATTCGGCAACGTCTAGTACTTTATTATTAATAACGTTTTAAATATGCACAAACAAACGAGCACACAGTCCATCTAGTAAGAGGTCATCTTTTACGGCATCTAATGGATAATGGCAGAAAAATCACATGAGTTCCGATAAATATCGGTATGGCCATCTCGTTTACCGTTACCGTTACAGCGTATTAAAGTTCACTGCTGAACATAGGCCTCCCCCATAGATTGCCATTAGGGGGGATATTTGCCATTTTGGCAATCGCAGTTTTTATTTTTAGTATCGGTTGTTCACTATCGGTTAGTCACTATATTTTTCAGATGATTTCTTCAGTTAACTATTTCTTTAAATTGTTCGGTAGTGACTTACTATTACTAGTGCTATATGATTTTATTATCAATGTTTACTAGCTTCTATTATCAGCTACTACGTTGTACTATGCTACTACTATCACTTGTCTACTAGCTGCTATTATCAGCTACTATGTTGTACAACTAGCTATTACTATCACTTGTGTAGCTGCTATTATCGGCTACTATGTTGCTAGCTACTATTCACTATGTTCTATATTCAGCTACTTGGTTCTGCTACTAGTTACTCAACTACTACTATGTTACTGGGCCCCGAGGCCATAAGGTAGACTCGAGCGTTACTTTAAAGTGAGCCGCTTGCCATTGTCCGTTTTGCCTCTTTATCAACATTTTATTTATTTTTATTCATAACATTTCTCTATACAATTGTCTTAAATTACATTTTTTCTATACACGATTACTTCTTACGCTAATGTACTATGCATTGTTAAATCGGTAATTCAGTTGTCTATTAGCAAACCGTAAAGGTTTCTTAATATATTAACAATGTAAAAGTTATAAACCAAAATATCCCAAATTTTCACAATATTTGGGTACATTAATTTTTATTTTACTCTAAGTAGGAAATCAGTTTCATCACGCTAAATATTCTTTTATTTCCTTAATCTAATTTAATACCATGTTTACAATTCTTCTAGAGCATAAAAATATTTCCATCATTTTCTGGACTAAATATTACGCAGTTAATTAATAATTTTAGAGTGACCGACATAGCCCAACAGATTAGTAAGCTGAAGTGGCAATGGGCCGGCCATATAGCTCGAAGAACCGACAACCGATGGGGAAAAAAGGTTCTCGAGTGGCGGCCTCGTACCGGCGGATTTAGTGTAGGCGTCCCCACTAGATGGAGTGACGACCTGGTAAGACATGCAGGAAGTCGATGGATGCGGGTGGCTCAGGACCGTGCTTTGTGGCATTCCTTGGGAGGCCTATGTTCAGCAGTGGACTTGTGAAGGGCTGTAATGATGATGATGATGAATTAATAATTTCTAGAATGTTCTATAACGAGTCGCGCTCTGATTGGTCGACTTTTTGTTTGTACAAATAAGAGTTATTTTCTTAGCTATTACCAAACGATGCTCTATACTATAATTCTAAGGTTGTAAACATGTTGTAAAATTACACTATTGCACTTTTAATATTGTTTTTTAATCACTATGTTTTTAAAACACTTTTTGACGTTGCGAACAAATATTTTATACAATTAGTGTGAAAACATTTAGAAAGATCATAGTAGCGAACTCCACCTCCACGTCCACGTGGCAGAGCCACACTGCAAATATATTATGGTTGTAGCACGAATGGGTCGGCTCGACCAGGGTAGGACCACGCTCTCACAGAATACCGGCGTAAAATAGCAGCTTAATGCTGCTGTGTTTCGTATGATGAGTGTAGAGAACCGGAGACCCTTTTTATTATCAATCATGTACTCATTAGTAGTATAATAACCCTTACTAAACAATTTTTGTTTAATAAAAATTTTAAACCTTGAAGAAGAAGAAAAAATTAGATAATAAAGTTCAGTGTCTTCTTCTGGTTTCTTATGATGTTAGTGCTGTTAACCTTTTGGCTATTACAGCGACATCGGACTCAGGGCTTCAGAACTCCAGGCCACGAGCTAAAGAGTGGATGGAGATTATTTATTTTAAATACTTACGTAACGTTGCGCTAAAACAAACAATCTTGTGTTATTGTGAACACATCGTGACATAGTTGAGTTTTCTAACCGGTGTCGGAACAAGAATGGCGCAAGGTTCAATGTAACAACTGGAACGTTGTATGAATACAATATGTAAAGAAAAGCCTTTCCGGTTGATGAAGGCGCTTTTAGATATCGTGATATGAGTCTGTTATTGTAATGCTTTTCAGAAACACAACATTCACGCCTATCACCCAGAGGGGTAGGCAAACACTACGGACGGCCATTTGAGACGATCCTGATACACCTCTCTCGCCTCCCTAACGTCCACATTCCACATTTCCATATATCTATGGTCCCGGAGAGATCAGAAGTGCTGTAAAGTTCTCGAAAGGTCGGGATTATAAAATAAATTAATATACACGATAAAATCCATTAAAACTACTTTTATTTAATTTTGTGTAGAGTTCACGTAAACATAAGAAATCAAAAATTCTAGTAATGAATTAATGTTTTATATTTTATTCGTATAGAAAATAAAGGAAAAAATTCAAAAAACAACAGCAGTGTCCTTACTATATTAAATTGAAGCAGCAGAAACAATTGAACCGAGGCATAAACCGAGCCACTTTAGTCTGTATTGGATATCGATTTCTAATTCTGAGTCTATATTGGTATTAAGTAGATCAATTGCTCGCTTCTGTGTATTATTTGTGTAGTTTCTTTTACAAACCATTTTAGTTTTTGTATCTCGAAGATCTCCGTCGTGCTGATACCAGGCATTGCATCTGTCCTGAGGGTGACTACGCCTTGTAATAAATGATTTCAATATTCAAAATGTGGTTGAAGTCAATATTTGGATTACGCTTACGTTTTTACAAACGCTTGTAAACAGCAGAATTTAGATTTCTGAATATTGCTCTGTCTTTAAGTATGTAGTACTTTTATATAAGTTCATCTAACCTAAAGAACCTATCACCTTCTCAACTCTTGGCTTTTTTGGCAAAAGGCATTTTAAGGAATATCCGGGGATTCTTTACAATAAATGACAGTACAACCATTTCGTATTCATACCAAACATGGACTAGTGCTATAATCTGTCAGCCAAAATGAGGGCTGAAGAAGACGAGGGCAATACTGTGCGAGATGACAGCTAAAGTGTTGTTTTTTCGCAATTTTTTACAAATGGAATTATTCACTAACTCCATTGAAAAATGTTATAAACGAAAGCCAGAAATTAAAAGTTACTATTTTATAAATTAGTTCAGATAATGTTGTAAATTTTACATAGAATGTTATGAACAGGAGTCGAATAAAATATAAACATATTGTTTAATTACGTTTTACAAAAAAAAATTATAGTAAAGGGGCAAGGGGTAAGTGACTACCGCCGCCCATGAACAACTGCAACACCAAGGAAATTGCAGGTGCGTTGCCGGCCTTTTAGAAAGGAGTAAGCTCTTTCTTGAAGGTCCGTAAGTCGGAGTCCCTTATTATATAAGGAAGATAATATTAATGGGACAGTGATTAAAGACTCATTTAAAAGTAAGAAAGAAAGAACATAATTATTTATTACTGCAATTATGTTAATTTTATTAACAAAAAATACTTAATTAAATATTTAAAAAAAATGCAACAAAAAGACCGTTAACTTACTAAAGCTACTGTCGGAGCTACATAAGTTGACTCGCGAGCAATCGCTTTTTTGTTGAATTTGTTGAATTTTAACATTTTAATTACACTGATACTGTTTGCGCCATACACGAAATATAAATATTACTTAAAGTCAATAAAGTTTTCAACATTTCATTTATCTATAATTAGTGATTTTATCAGCAGCGAACATTTTGTTATGGTAGTATCATTATATTCTATCACAAATCTACTGCTGGTAGGCCCACCCAAAAATTTTCAATACAAATAACGGTTACAATCACAGTCTATATGTTGTGATCTCTAACCGGTGCGGTGGTGATACAAACATTTCTGTATGCCAGACGTAAAATAACGTGACCGGTGACAGAGACCACAGACCATCAGGTGGGATTGTGGTTAAGTACTGACTTATGTATAAGTAAAAAACCCTCCCCTTAAATTGCCTCAGGGGGCTAAATGTGAGGTACCAATGAACGCTAAGTTTATTAAATAATTATCGAATAAAAGATATATATTATTAAATTATAGTTAGACTTGCATTCACAACGCAAACAAACAAAAAAGAAAACAGAATATTTCTTTCCCTGACTACAAAAGTATAGTATATAAGCGAAAACATTCGAGAAAGAGAAACATTGTCACGTTTGCGAAAGAGATTAAAAGTTACAGGGGCGTAAAGTCGCACGGTTCAAGGAGTTTGTAAGTTTGTTTTATAACGTGAAGACAGTTAATCACAAACTCTATAGTAGTTAAGCCACTACGTTTGGATAATCTGTGATATAAGTTACGTGTGAAAATATTCTTAACTTATGTTTTTTTATAGGATAGGGTGACAAACGAGCACACAGTCCACCTGATGGTAAGTAGTTGCTGTGACCCATAGACATCTACATCTATCCTCAATAAAGAATAAAAATGCAGATGCGTTGTCACCCGTGAGGACTAAGATGGAATGCCTCTTTTCCAGTAAAAAGGGTCTCTACACTCCCCATATGAACACAGCAGTGTTAAGCTGCTATTTTACGCTGGTATTCTGTGAGGGCGTAGTCCTCCCCGGTCGAGCCGACCCATTCGTGCTCGTATTTCTCCTTTTATTCGTGTATTTACGTAAATATAAGAAATAATTTTTTTACTGGCTTAAGGTCACTTCAGCTTACTGATCCGTTGGACTATCTTAATTACTATGTCTTCATTAGACTACACAACAAATTTAATACATAGGCCCCTATTTCGAGGTTGTACAAAGTAAGTAGGTCACTTCAAAATGCCCAATATGATAAAAACTATTGAAATTAATAAATTGACCAGGCTTTAGGAATAAAGTCCGTTACTTTTTGGACAGAGTATTAAAAAATAGGTTAGGTTAGGTTCTTTTGATGTCACATATTTAAAAATTAATAATGGGAATAAAGTTTTTTGATACTGCAAAGTAGTTTTTCCCTTCCATTACATATTTTCACTTGTCAATTTCAGATTTGGTACATTATTACCTTATTGTCATGAAAGTGATTAACATGGTTGGGTTTGGTTAGGTTATATCAAATTGCCCAACAGTTACGTGGCAATATTCATAATAACCATACAATGTAATAAATATTGAATTTTAAATCAGTATTAATTACGCAGCCCGATTTGTCTAGTCATTATTCAAATTGCCCGAGCATTATAAATAGTGCCCTGATTAATCACTTGGTCCATAACATATATAAAATGATACTGTATTAAAACAAGCTGGAGGTAAAACACTTGAGAACCATAGGATAAACTCCGAGAGCAGTGTAAGCTTCGACATAGCAATCAATATTGGGTATTAGGGCACGAGTAAGCCTGTCTATAGCTATTGTTTCGTAGTTTCGTTTAGACCTATTAGGAAATAGCTCGACCTTGTTACGTGATTGATTGTATATCCTTATCTAAGAACTGTCTTTTACTTTGAATTTTTTTTCATTTACAGTTATTTTTATTCTTAGCCGTTTTCAATAAAAGGAGGAGTTAAATAATTCGGCTGCATGTTTATTGTATGTATGTATGTTACACGGTATCTTCGTCAATTTTTATTTCAATTTTAATGATTATTTTTAAATTAAGTAAGTCATATTTCAGGGGTGGTTTTATATAAATTTGGAGAAAAATTTCCACCCCGAAGTGTAGTAAAATAGGTAATGAAGTTTTTAATCTTAAAAATTATCTTAAAAATTTTAGTCCACTCAAAAGGGTAAAAGAAAAAAGCCTACTTTAAACACCTAAAAGAAGAATAAAATAATTTCCATTCTGGAGTAGAGGCTTCAATTCTTCTGTATAATGTGTCTTAGCACCGACATCAGAATGTTAAATTCTCTTTAAATCTTTTTTACAGTTTCACAATATTTATTTTAAAATTTTTAATATACAAGCTATAAAAACCGACCGGTTTCCCCTCACGGCTACATAAGAATAGTTATTTGAGGTCGGCTTTTTACTATTGATTAATTTTTTTGTGACTACACATAACTTTGAGTAAAACTTCTCCTTTTAGGCGGTAGGACTCCTCTTTTGCATAGCAGTCATATATAAATATATAAAAAGTATAATTCAATTAACATATCTTGTACTATTCGCATTATGATAAATTACAATGCATTAAGAATTGACGGCCCACATAATACTGCATCAAACGGATATTATGTAATTATTACTATTAATTAATATATAGTTATATTATATTGGTTATTACAACATATAATGCGTAATATACTATGAGACGAGATTTATTCCATATTTATTTTTACTTATTATGGATTTGCTATCCTAACTGATGGGAAGTTATCTCGCAAAATCAGTACGTTTTACCATCTTCGAATAACCACTCACAATCAAGTGAGACGCAAGCCCCAATTAATAAATGGTGATGTAGTCGAAGAGATTAAAGCGCATTCACTTGCTTAACAAAAGCCAAATCACTTTGCCTTGATGACATCTACCTTGTAATCAAAGGGAAAGATACGTTGGCAAATTGTTACGATCTTTTATGTACGCATTACCAACGACGAACGACAAAGATAAAGTAATTTTTAAAGAATAAGGGTGACAAACGAGCACACAGAGCACCTGTTGGTAAGTGAATCCTGTGGCCCATAGATATATTTTTTTTATAGGATAGGGTGACAAACGAGCACACAGTCCATCTGATGGTAAGTGGTTGCTGTGGCCCATAGACATCTACATCTATCCTCGATTACGAATCAAAATGCAGATGCGTTGTCACCCGTGAGGACTAAGGTGGAATGCCTCGTTTCCAGTAAAAAGGGTCTCCGGTTCTCTACACTCACCATACGAAACACAGCAGCATTAAGCTACTATTTTACGCTGGTATTCTGTGAGAGCGTGGTCCTTCCCCGGTCGAGCCGACCCATTCGTGCTACAACTATACTACTAATATAACTGCAGCATGGTTCTACCACGTATAACAGATCTACATCTAAAATACATAATCATCCCTGGGGATTAAGATGGAAATCCCCGTTTCCAGTAAAAAGGGTCTCCAGTTCTCTACACTCATCATACGAAACGGCGGTATAAGAATTCCCACTACCCCATATCATTCCGTGGGTGCCGTAAGAGGCGACAGAGGGAAACAAATCAGGAGATGGGCAGCAACGTCTTCTTAATAACGACTAAAAATTTAAAAAAAACCGCGCTTGCAAACCGACTTGCCAATCGTGGCAACTATGGATAATATCCCCTCTACGAAGCAATCTATGGGGGCGGCCTATGTTCAGCAGTGGACTTTAATAGGCTGTAACGTTAATGGTAACGATGGTCCTTCCCTGGTCGAGAAAACCATTAGTGCTACAACCATAATATAGCTCCAGCATGGCGCTACCACATAACAACTGAACATAGGAAAATTATGATCGTCTGAAATGATAACAACGATTATAAACAGAAGTGCAAAGTAAATTACTCCATAGAGACTAGGGCATTATAAAGGCAAAGTAGTCTTAGAACACGTTCTTTGATTTCGTATTCTTAACTAAAATCTGGCTTTAATAAATACTTTTGTCGTAACGGCACATTCATTTTACAATTAAAATAATTGTGGATAAAGGCGGGAAACAAAGGATTGCTTTGTAATTATCAAAGTAACTCTTAATTGCTTTCTAAATAAGGCTGCATTTCGGACTGATGAAAGAAAATTGTCCGAATAATGTGAAAAACGTGTTGCTTAATGCTTTTCAGATAACTTTAATTAAACTGTTTGCTTACTACTAACTTGTAAACTGTAAGTGATAGAGCCTAGCTGCAGCTATATTGTGGTTGTAGCACGAATGGGTCTGCACGTCCGGGTAAGGACCACGCTCTCACAGAATACCAGCGTAAAATAGCAGCTCAATGCTGCTGTGTTTCGTATGGTGAGTGTAGAAAACTGAAGACCATTTTTACTGGAAACGATCCATTCCATCTTAGTCCTCAGGCGTGGCTATTTCTGCTGCTGTTCTCTGCTGTGTTCCAGTTTGCAAGGTACAGAGTGCAAGTATAATACATATTATATAATATTGTTTACTATCAAACCGCCCCGGCTTCGCCTTGATAGCATCGATTAATGTGGCGTTATTTAGATTTAAGATAAGCATAGACTGTTGATTTTATAAATTTTTGTTTTTTTTTTATATAAAAAAAGTTCTTCAATTTTTTTGGATATAATATAGTCTAAAACTTTCCATTGCTCTCTATCTATTCGTAAAGTTTCGTCACTATCGATTAAGATACTCCGAAAATTATCCCGAACAGACAGACAAACAGACGAAAATTTTAAAAATGGTTATTAATATCTTAATGGCATGTAAATTGCCCCCTGAACTTAATGAAAGTCAGTTATTTCAATATTACGGACAGGCACTTAAATTTTATTTAGGGTTATTTTTCAAAGAGTAGCCAAATTTTATACTTAAGTTCAAATATACAAATAATGATATACCGTTATTGCAGTTTTTTAAAATACGAGTAAACAAGGCTTCTACTTTTTTTTATTATCTTAAATTGAATATGATTTATGGGCAACAACCACGCGTACGCGCGCTCCTCTGTGTGCGATTCAATTCACAACGTTTTTGCCGACCTTACGAATGTGTGCGTGCGTAGTAAAATAGTAGGCGTTAGATATTTATGAATACAATCAGTTTAAATACGCCGAATGGCACGCATTCTAAATTTAAAAGGTAAAATGGATGAGATATTTTTTATTAATTTTTCTTCACCATTCACCTATATTACTTATTTTGAACCTTCTCTGAAAATTTGGCCGTAGGTATATTGAAAAATAAACCCTGTAGATAATAGTATGTTTTTACTGTGTCATTATGAATCCTTTACACTTTTGTAATAATAGTATTAAAATGACAATTTTAAAACCCCCGAAACAAAAAGAGCTGATGATCTTCAAACGGCTGAAAAGATTTTCTTGAATCATAGCAAAGATCTAGTCACCTTTCAAAAAAAAATCTAAATCGGTTTATCCGTTTGGGAGCTACGATTCTATAAACAGACACACGGATACACAAATACACAGACACACCTTTTTCGTCGGGGGTTAAAAACTAAAGGTAGACGAATGCTACCGCCACCTGTAAGATTTAATATTTTAAAGTATTTGCTTAATATATAATAAATCATAATATTATGTATAAAGATATGTTTTTACTGTGCTACTATATATCCTTTATTCTTTTGTAATAAAAAGGGCGATATTATAATTAGTGATTAATTAACATTTATTGTCTCATAAAATAATAATTGTCTGTCACATAATGTCTATAGTATCTGTTGTAAGTGTGCTTAATAAATTTTGTCTTTCATCTAAGTGTATCTTGTCGTTTAAATTAATCCCCCTTAATCATCATATAAGTAATTAAACATGTAGATATTGATGAGGGCGGCAGGCTTGGATCAGGAGAATCCTCTATTAAGAACGATGTCATATACCATGAGTTTTTGATCCTTAGGTGACGTTAATTAATTAACTAAATATTAATATTACGTGGAATACATCGCACCGCTATTTATGGTTACGTTTGCTACGTTACTGCGACACTTAGATTTAAAAATAATCAAAGACCCTTCTGTTTACCCGAAAAAAATCTTCAAGTCTTTCGGATAAAATAAAGCCGAGATCTCTCCTTGCATTGCTCGTTATCTGTTCGTAAAGTTTCATCACAATCGTTTCAGGCATGCCGAGGATTAGACCGGACAGATAGACAGATGTCTTAGTAGCATGCAAACAACCCCTGAGTTTAATAGGAGCCGGTTATTTCGACATTACAGACAAAGTAGTTTTTGAAAGTTCTTTTCTTCAGTTTTTTAATATTTTTATTTTTATTTTTGGTTCGACTACCTTCATCTTTTTTTTGAATATTAATTTTTGTGTAGATCGAAACACAAATTAATATACAAAAAGTGAAGGTAGCCGGGCTAACTATGACATCGGGAAGTCTAAACATCTCAGTCCCCTGTGACCATGGGTTGCTGTAAAGCACCCGAAACGTCGGGAATTAAAATAAGTAAATTAAACGCGATAAAATCCGTAAGCATACTTTTATTCAATGTACAGACAAACACGTCGATTTTATTCATATGTATAGTACAGTAACAAACGTTCCTCGTCGAGTCTCGCGTCAATTCTTATTTGTACTGTGGTTACAATTTTGATTCGGTAGGAGATGTTGACGTTCATAAGAGTAATTAAAATCAAACGTGTTCTTTTATAGGATAAGGATGACAAACGAGTACACAGTCCACCTGATGGTAAGTGGTTACTGCGGCCCGTAGACATTTACATCTATCCTCGACTACAAATCAAAATGCAGATGTTGTCACCCGTGAGGGCTAAGATAGAATGCCTCGATTAAGGCGAATTCTCAATTTTATAGAATAAGGGTGACAATCGAGTACACAGTCCACCTTATGATAAGCGTAAACGGATACTGTGGCCCATAGACATATACATCTATCCTCGGTTAAAAGACAAAATGTGGATGCGTTGTTACCTTTTTTTTTTTTTTGCGGATGGAAAATCATCTAATGACGCTTTCGCTGTGGGTGGAGCGGAAGGGAGGTCAGACTTTACTGACTAAAACCATCCGTGTTCCTTCAGTGCCCTTACGTTCCGGAGCCGCGGTATCTCTTTCGAACAGCCCGCAGCCCCGGCAGGCGTCGGCCTTGCGGGCCCCTTCACGCTGCTGACAGCTCTTGAGGCGCGCGGAACAAACGCGCCGTCGACACGGCCTGTCGTCGTTAGACGGACGGACGGCGAGCTACCCATTGCTCGCCGTCCACAGGTCCGCGCTTACGGTGGTCAGGGGCCACGACGTAGCCCCGACGCCCGGGCGTCTCCCGCGGCGGCCGGGAAGGAAAGCTGTTGCTCTTCCTTCTCCCGCCCGCCACCTCCTTCGCTAGCATCACTGCTTGCAGAAGGTGGTGACGGCATCCCATTCCGTCTCGCCCGGACCATGGCTTCGACCAGGGCCGGACGCGAGAGGTCGCCGCCGCCCATCGCCGCTACGAGTACACGGCGGTGCTCCGCCCAAGCAGGGCACACCTCCACGGTGTGCTCCACCGTGTCCTCCGGTCGATCCTCGCAGTGGAGCACCTGGCGTTTCCTCCCGCCTGATTCGGTGCAGGAACCTCCCGAACACACCGTGTCCGGTGAGGACCTGCGTCAGGCGGAAGGTGAGGACACCGTGGCGTCTCTCGCCACCCTCAAAGAGGGTCTTATCGCCGCTATAGTGGCGCCCAGCACGGGTTGCGACAGTCGCTCTTCCATGTCGCCATGAGATCATGCCGGAAGTCTGTCGCTGCGCGACAACTTGCCGCGGCAGCGGGTTTCGGCATAGTGCCTCCGCGCGCCATTCGTGCAGTCGCGCGAGGACTATCGCCTCCAGATCCCATGGCGGCAATCCAGCAAGGAGGCTCGCCGCCCGCGGGAGATCGTGCGGTAGCCGCGAACCATCTTTACGGCAACCACCCTTGGGGCGCGTTTAGGTGGTGGACGGGCGCCGCGCCAAACCACGCGCCCACACCGGGGCCTCGTAGCGCCAGGACCTCACGATCCCGCGTAGAGCCCTGCAGGAGAGGCTTGGCCCCAGGTTCGGCAGGAGCCGCCTGAAGGCAGCCCCGGTCCGTTCCAGTTTGGGAGCCAAACGTCGGAAGTGCTCAACGAAGTTCCATCGGCCGTCGAGGACGAGTCCTAGGTGCTTCAACGTCGACTCGACGCCGACGGATACCCTCCACCATCACTGAGGATCCCAGTGGTGGCCTGTTCCGAGGACCATGGAAGTGCATGGCCTCGGACTTGTGCAGAGCCACCCGAGACCCAGTTGCCGGATCCTCTCAACGACCATCGCAGCCCCGCGTGTCATAGTTTCCGCCGCCGCCTCGTACGACCCCCTGTGCCAGTACCAGCGTATCGTCAGCGTAGCAAACTACGCTGACGCCGGTAGGGAGGTCGGCGCGCAGCACCCAGTCGTAACCGATGTTCCACAGGCGGCCCCAGAACCGAACCCTGTGGGACACCGCACGACATCTCGCCGGTTCCACTCACCGTTTCGACTGTAGATGACGGCCCTGTCCGTCAGATAGTCCCTGACTATACGACGGAGATAGGTCGGCACCCGGTGATACCGGAGTGCCCTCATGCAGCTCCAGGGCATGGAGTTGAGGCGTTGGCGATGTCGAGAGACCGCCAATACAACCCCTGGCCACTGCATCCCCGTCGTGAGGGCTCTACGCGCATGATGGCGTCCACTAGAGCGCCTCTTGCGGAAACTGGTGTTCCGCAAGATCCGGCCCTGTCCCGCAAGGTGCTCGGCGAGGCGGTTTGCAATTACTCTTTCAAAGAGCTTGCCCACCTCGTCGAGCAGCACCACGGGCCGGTATGCGGACGGAGAGTCCGCAGGGCGCCTGGCTTCCGAATGAGGACCAGCCTCCCGTCTTCCAACGAAGCGGAATTGGCCTCTCAAGCATGCGCTTAGAGCCTCCAGTCGGGGCCTGAGAGCCTCCTGAGGCCAGGACCCAGGCTTTGCCAGGCAAGCCATCGGGTCCAAGGTATTCCTGGCCTTGAGCCTACGTACTGCCACACTCCAGGTCTAGCGTTGTTACCCTGAGTCTAAGATCTAGTGCCCGTATGTAGTAAAACCGACCTGCAAGTTGGCGCATGAAGGGTTCCTGTACCATCATAATACTGTTTCTAATAGGGGAGCCCTTTTAATTTTTTATATATTTTAATTTTTAGTATTTGTTGTTATAGCGGCAACAGAAATACACATTCTGTGAAAATTTCAACCGTCTACGTTTTACGGATCATGAGATACAGCCCACTGACCGACAGACGGACGGACGGACGGACGGACGGACAGACGGACGGACAGCGGAGGCTTAGTAATAGGGTCCCGTTGGTTATCCTTTGGGTACGGAACCCTAAAAAGTGTCTCCGGTTCTCTACACTCACCATACGAAACACAGCAGCATTGAGCTGCTATTTTACGCTGCCATTCGTGGTCCTATGGCTCTACCACGTAGATTACGAAGAGGCTCATGTACAGTGGATTTGAGCTAATCAAGAGGAAGAAGAGAAAGAAACTTTTTTTGACATCGAATGGGTCTGCAGAGAAAAATATTTAAGAAAAGAAAATGCCAACTTCCAAGAGCCGAAAAGAATAAAATAATTTTCATTCTGAAGTCGGTGCTAAGACATCAAATATAAAATAATTTTGTGTGTTCGTACTTTATGCACTGCCATACTGTTCATCAGATTGCGCTAAAACTTTGTCAACTTATTGCTTGCACTGCACTGGCGCGAAGGTTATAGGCATAGTACAATTAACTTACAGTAGGTGGCGCGTGTATCGTACCAACTAATTTATTCTAAAGTTATATATCATTCAACTTCAATGAATGTATTGTTATTCCATTAAACAATACAACCCTTCCAAATTTAAAACGATATTTCCACAATTATTTTTCTGTGGCAGCAACGCACCGGGTACTAGCTAGTAGTGTATAAAAGAATTCAGAAAACCCGAATTAAGAATGTAATTTTTTTTATTCTTTCTAGTTCTTGAACTTGCTTTTTATTTTTTTTACCCTTTTGAGTGAACTAAAAATATCGCAATCTCAATGTCTTTTAAATTGTTACATTAAAACCTTCATCCCTATTTCGTCACCTTTAGAGTATGAATGTTTTCTAAACTTAAATGAGACCACCCTGAAGTATTTATGAAGAATAACGGCCCGGCTGGCTTAGCAATGAGTTGTAACCTAAGAGCCGTAGGTTAGAATCCCGCAAAGGGTTTTTGTATGGCCTACAACAATTTTTTAGAGTATGAATGTTTCCTCAGAAATTGTGTATGTAAACTGCCCCCACGATACGGGAGGAAAAGCTAATGCGGAGGTAACTTTAAAATGAGACAAAAAAAAAATAAGAAAATATCGTGTTAGATACACACAACAAAATATACAATCGAATTGTAAAACTCGTTATTTTAAAATCAGCTAAAACGATTATTAGGTCTGTAAACAAATTCACAATTAAGTGTAATTGCCACATCTAAGTCTTTAATTTTATTAAATTTAGGCAATCGGTGGTGACTCAGCTTTCGCTTACATGGGACTAAGTTCCCAGGAAGCGCTGGTTTTCAGGAACTCCTTCGTGCCTGAGATGTCACATGGGTGTCGTGAGAATTGCGAGCCACCCAGTCACCTTCTAATATTTAAATTTTACATAGGTTTTGTAATTTTATACTTGCTTTAGTCTGTCTGTGTGTGTATTTGTGTGTGTGTGTCCATTCGTAAATTAATTGGTAGTATCTATTAGTAAATTACTTTATTTGGCAGTAACTTTCCTAAATGTTTATAGAAAGAAGTTTTGTTTGTATTGTTCGGTAACCTAGGCTCCTATAACGTAGCGAACTATAAGTTTGCAGAAGTGTATTCTTTGACATAGTTTAGAAAAGGCGTGACCGGCCCAACCACGGGTTGAGATTTTGATTGTTGAGTTAAATTGACGGCTTGATAACGCAGTGGCTTATTATTTGTTTGGGGCGCTGCAGAGAGGCGGATTCGAATCCCGTAGGGAATAAACATAGCCCAAAAATGGAATTTATATATGAAAACTACCTTCATGATACATTAGATAATCTTACGTAGCACAACAGAAATATATTTGTATAATATTCCTTTAAAAATGCAGTTGCCGCCGCCTGCTAAGCTTAGCAGCTATGGGAAATATTTCCTTCATGAATTCTATGGGAAGACCTATGTTCAGCAGTGGACGTCAATAGACTGTAGTGACAGTTTTTTTTCTTTGCTAATGAACTCGTACTTTTGCCAGTGTCAAGTTTATTAATAAATTATTCTTTATAATATTTTTTTTAAAAACTTCTTTTCATTTAAAATATGTCGATGCGGCGCATTGTGAAGTGTTTGGGAGATATTGACGGCAGCTTGAGCTAGCAGACAGTCAATGACGATAGTATCTTAATGCGCCTAAGCAGACATCATCGTCTTCAGCTTCACATCATCGTCGGAACACTTGTTTCCTCGTTTTATGGTTCACATGCGCAGATATTTAATACACAAAATCACACCACTTTTACGTATCAATCTCCATTCACTTCAAACCATTATGTAAACAATAATACAAGAGCAGCAATGCAAGCAAATGATATGTGGTAGAGCCACGCTATAGCTGTATTATAGTTGTAGCACGAATGGGTCAGCTCGACCGGGGAAGGACCACACTCTCACAGAATACTAGCCTAAAATAGCAGCTTAATGCTGCTGTGCTTCGTATGGTGAGTGTAGAGAACCGGAGACCCTTTTTACTAAAAACGGGGCAGTCCATCGAAGTCTGAGGGGTGACAACTGAGGAATGGCTCGTTGAATGTACAAATGGTTTCCGGTTCTCTACATTCACCATACAAAACAAAGTGGCATTAAGCTGCTAATTTACGCTGGTTTTCTGTGAAAGCGTGGTCCTTCCCCGGTCGAGCCAACCCATTCGTTATACAATTATAATATAGCTAAGTGTAAAGAACATAGAAAATACAAAAAATATAGGAGTGGCATTAAATAATATAATATTATATTCGTTAAAAGTTCTTTAATTAGTATTTTAGGAACGGCATACAAACACGCTTAAAATACTTTGAATAATTAACAAAATTAATGGAATAAATTTGATAGTTATTATGATAATTAAGTTAATAATGACATCATTAACATGGTATTTTCATGCTCAGAGCACAAAATCTATTATATATCAAAAAGTATTATTAATTAAATTTGCAGTTATATAAATTATCTAAAACACGTAAATTAATTAATTTACCTATTCAACCCGCACAAAAAACCGTTGCTTTTTCGAGCAGAGGGATCTTATTCCAAAAAAATAATGTAAATTTATGAAATAAAAAATAAATATTTGATTAATGACGTTGAAGTTGGTTAATATTTCATTTCATTTCATAATTTTGTTATATTTTATCAACGTAACGCTAATAAGCTACAGCGTTTACATAAAAAAAAAATTATACCTATTAACTGTTATTAACAAAGAGGCACTCGGTTTATGACATAATCTTCTCTCCCATGGGCCTCTCCCAGTATGCAGATTGTAGATCGCATTATTAGATTTCTCGCACATTGGACACTGTTGTCCATCGCCGATCTGGCTGACGTAAAATGGTAATTCCACCATCTTTGCAAAGCCATAGGATCTTTCTGGCATTTAACCAAATCAGGCGGTAGTGGTGTTAGAAGTAGTGGTGTTGAGATTAGTGGTGACGAGGATAGTGCACGCAATTGAGGAAAGGCGGGAGGTGGTCTTCAAACTGCTAGCTTCTTAAGACCACGGATGAAATGAGGTGATGGATTCTTCTACTTTTCTTTATTATATTCAATTAGGGATTTAAATGACTCTTATGAACGCCAAAATCTAATACTGATTCGAAAAATGAGACCTCTATAGAAAAGAACCGGCAAGAAACGTCTGTCACTCCAATTATTATATTAAATGTCTGGTAAACGGAACCTCGGTACAATGTTTGGTAAACGGTGAATTTACGACGTAAGTTACGATACATGAGTTAATAATATATGTTTTATACAAGAAAGGGTGGTAAATGAAGGCTCAAACGTGTTAGTAAAAGTGTGCTGTGCCCCATATACCTCTACATCTATCGTGGATTATGAATCAAAATGCTGATAGGTGGTCATCTCTTACTTAGTTAGGATGCCTCGTTAACAGTAAAAAGCGTCAATGTCCTGTCACTCACCATACGAAACACAGTAGCATTATGATATTATTTAACGCTGGTATTATGTGTGAGAGAAAGAGTGATTGTGTCAGGAATAAGAATACCAAGATTACAATACGCAACATAAAAGAGTTGTATTTTCTGCATATAGATTTTCTTAAGGAGGGATTTTTAACCGTGTAGCTGGGGTGTAAGAATATCCACTACCCCATATCATCCCGGGACTCGTAAGAGGCGACAGAGGGAAACTGAAACAGGAGATGGGCATTTTCCTGATAACAACTCAAAAGTTATAAAAAAAACGCGTTTGCCAACCTGCCTGCTCTGCGTGGCGACTATAGCAATATCGCCCCCTAATTTGCCCTATGAAACAATCCATGAAGGAGGCTTCTATTCAACAGTAGACCTTTATAGGTTTTCATTGAGAATGGATGAAGCATGAAATACATGCTAACACTGATTTTATTCACCCTTAAATAAGAACCCATAATTAAATAGATTTTTTGCTATTCACTCTGTCTGATGAATCTTTACAGCTCTAGATTGCTCAAAGGCGAAATTCCTTTTACAGAAATCTAATCATTTAGTCCTTAAAGAGACTGAAACAAGAACTTGTCCTTTCATTACGATAATCAATACTTGGTAGTAGTTTCAAATACGAACCTTTTGATGAGTTGTCTGTTCTTAAACACGACGTACAAAAACTTGTGAAAACAATTTTACACATTAAATTCATAATATTTGTTAGGACTTCAATAAAACTAAATGTGCTGGAGCCTCGCCGCAGCTATATTATGTTTGAAGCACGAATGGGTCGGCCGGGGAAGGACCACGCCTTCACAGAATGACAGGTAAAATAGCAGCTCAATGCTGCTGGTTTCGTATGGTGAGTGTAGAGAACCGGAGACCCTTTTACTGCTCGAATGGCTCGTTTAATGTACAAATGGTTTCCGGTTCTCTACATTCACCATACAAAACAAAGTGGCATTAAGCTGCTAATTTACGCTGGTTTTCTGTGAAAGCGTGGTCCTTCCCCGGTCGAGCCAACCCATTCGTTATTCAATTATAATATAGCTAAGTGTAAAGAACATAGAAAATACAAAAAATATAGGAGTGGCATTAAATAATATAATATTATATTCGTTAAATGTTCTATTAATATTTTAATATTATATTCGTTAAAAGTTCTTTAATTAGTATTTTAGGAACGGCATACAAACACGCTTAAAATACTTTGAATAATTAACAAAATTAATGGAATAAATTTGATAGTTATTATGATAATTAAGTTAATAATGACATCATTAACATGGTATTTTCATGCTCAGAGCACAAAATCTATTATATATCAAAAAGTATTATTAATTAAATTTGCAGTTATATAAATTATCTAAAACACGTAAATTAATTAATTTACCTATTCAACCCGCACAAAAAACCGTTGCTTTTTCGAGCAGAGGAATCTTATTCCGAAAAATTTGTAAATTTATGAAATGAAAATAAAAATAAGTATTTGATTAATGACGTTGAAGTTGGTTAATATTTCATTTCATTTCATAATTTTGTTATATTTTATCAACGTAACGCTAATAAGCTACAGCGTTTACATAAAAAAAAATTATACCTATTAACTGTTATTAACAAAGAGGCACTCGGTTTATGACATAATCTTCTCTCCCATGGGCCTCTCCCAGTATGCAGATTGTAGATCGCATTATTAGATTTCTCGCACATTGGACACTGTTGTCCATCGCCGATCTGGCTGACGTAAAATGGTTATAGCAATATCGCCCCTAATTTGCCCTATGAAACAATCCATGAAGGAGGCTTCTATTCAACAGTAGACCTTATAGGTTTTCATTGAGAATAGATGAAGCATGAAATACATGCTAACACTGATTTTATTCACCCTTAAATAAGAACCCATAATTAAATAGATTTTTTGCTATTCACTCTGTCTGATGAATCTTTACAGCTCTAGATTGCTCAAAGGCGAAATTCCTTTTACAGAAATCTAATCATTTAGTCCTTAAAGAGACTGAAACAAGAACTTGTCCTTTCATTACGATAATCAATACTTGGTAGTAGTTTCAAATACGAACCGTTTGATGAGTTATCTGTTCTTAAAAACGACGTACAAAAACTTTTAAACAATTTTACACATTAAATTCATAATATTTGTTAGGACTTTAATAAAACTAAACGTGCTAGAGCCTCGCCGCAGCTATATTATGTTTGAAGCACGAATGGGTCGGCTTGACCGGGGAAGGACCACGCCCTCACAGAATGACAGCGTAAAATAGCAGCTCAATGCTGCTGGTTTCGTATGCTGGGTGTAGAGAATGTAATGCTGGAAAGGTGTCAATGAGAAGAGAGGCGTATTACTATTGTTATAACTTTAATTAGAGTACTCTTTATTGTAAACATAACTCTAATTTTACCTATTGTCGTGGAGGCTTTACGTCATTACAAGAAACCAGATCCTTTTTACTGGAAACTAGACATTCCATCGCAGTAGTCAAGGGTGATACTGCATCTGTATTTTAATTCTTAATCGAGGATAAATGTAGATATCTATCATCAGGTGGACTGTGTGCTCGTTTGTCACCCTTATTCTATAAAAAATACCCAAAAACTACAGCGTTGTTTTTCAAAATTTTACGTTTTAGTAATAAATTTGTTTTATTTAAAAACGTTATTAAAAATGTTATGTGTGAGTGAATGGAACCGATAGCGTCAGTCGTTTCCATTTTTCCATTTTTGTTTGTTTTTTTGGTCATGGACTTGTATGGTTAGGAACGTACTTGTTAGGAATTATCTATTATAATACTAGTATATTTAAAAACTTTTTCACATTATGCTGATGCGTCACATTGAAAGTTTTTGGGAGATTTTGATGACAGTTTAAACCAACGGAAAGTCGATGACGACAGTAATTAAAGTTCTTAAGACGCCTAAGCGAACAAAATAACTTGAGATTTATATCAACAAGTGCTTCCATGTTGGAAGCACTTGCTTCGTCGTTTTCACAAATATTTCACATGTGCAGACACTTTTACGAATTAACATCTAATTCAAACCATTAATTAAACGATAAAACAGAAGCAACAATCCGTCGAAGATCTAGTTCCTGCCAAAACTCCCTTTGTTTTTCTTGTTTTTACTTTTTTTTTTTACGTATTTTCTTTAGCGTGCAGTTTCTTCTCTTCCAGTAGGTATATTTATACAGCAAAAGTTCAAAATATATTTTTTTTATAGGATAAAGATGACAAGCGAGCACACAGTCCACCTGATGGTAAGTGATTGCTGCGGCCCATAGACATCTGCATCTATCCTCGCTTGCAAATCAAAATGCAGATGCGATGTCTGACGTGAGGACTAAGATGGAATGCCTCTTTTCCAGTAAAAAGGGTCTCCGATTCTCTACACTCACCATACGAAACACAGCATCATTAAGCTGCTATTTTACGTTGGTATTTGGTTTTGGACCGTGAGAGCGTGGTCCTTCTCCGGTCGAGCCAACCCATTCGTGCTATAACTATACTATTAATATAGCTGCAGCATGGCTCTAATACGTGGTAGAGCAAATAATTTGAATAACGAATAACAATATTGTCCTTCTCCATCATAATCAGTTCGTAGAAGTCCACTGCTGGAAATTGCCTTTCCTCTTGTAGAGAAGATTTGTTAACTTATTTGTTAACATGCCGGATAATGAGGAACTTTAGTTATTTAAATAGTTACATCCTATATTTACATTGTTATGGGCTGGTGGGCGAATATTTTCTTGCCCTAAAACCTCTCACAAATGAGAGGAGGCCTGTCCCCAGTATTGGGACGTAAATATGCGGTAACTTTAACTTTTTTTTTGCGTTTGATTTAACACTTTCACTGTCCAGTTTTCAGACACAATAGTAGTTAATACAAAAAAAAATAAGCTAGATAGAATCTGTAAAATTAGTTTTGTTAAATGAACAATACTAAAATATTTTACCTTTTAATTTTAAATTATTAACCGTCAGTTGTCCAGAGAGCTTAATACCTGAAACAAATAATATGGACTTTATAAATATCGTAAAATATGAGCCTATAAATAAGTGATCGAGTCATGCTGCAGCGATATTCATGTTGCACTAATGTATCGATCGGGGGAGGGCCACGCTCTCACAGAACACCTGCATAAATTAGCAACTTAATGCTGCTGTGTTTCGTATGGTCAGTGTAGAGAACCTTTCCACTGCAAACGAGGAATTTAATCTTGGTCCTCAGGGGTGATAACGCACCTGCATTTTGATTCATAATCTTAACTGCTGTTAAATGCATTTAACCAGCAGTTAATTAAGTTATATATTGAATGACTGAAGGAATGTTTATACTTTTATTGTATACCGCAAAACAAACAGAAACAGGAAATTTTAAAGAGCAAGTTAATTTAAATGTACAAATTCGTGACCTAATTACTGCATAGCTATCTTTTCCAGGCAACTTAAAGCGCAAACAAAGTACAGATACAAGCTGGTACAATAATATATACATACTGTATGACTAAAGCTAATACATGCCATAAATAAATTCTTTTCTTTTTTTTTTTTTAAAACGTTACCCTCACTCTAGGATTTTCTCCTGTATCGTGGAGGCAGTTTACAAACATAAACTGCACAAAGACAAACATCCAGACCTGGAGCAATTATTTGTAGGCCATACAAATACTTGTTCCGTGCGGGATTCGAACCCGCAGCCCCCAGCGTTGCAACTCATTGCTAAGCCACTGCGCCACGGAGCCGTAAATAAATTAAGTAAATATAATTTATAAAATTATATATGATATTATTTAATTTGAATGTATCCTTGTAGTACACTGACCGCCTTCAGTTGTTAGGGGTGGAATTTTCTCCGAACCTCAACTATGGGCGATTCATTGAGTCCAGAGCCAAAGCAACCGCAAGGAAACTTGGTGTCCTTGCAAGGGTGCGGCGGTACTTCACGCCGGGGCAGCTTCTAACCTTATATAAAGCGCAAGTCCGGTCGTGCATGGAGTACTGCTGTCACATATGAGCTGGTGCTGCAAAATGCCACCTGGCAGCGTTGGAATCAGTGGAGAGACGTGCTAAAAGGCTCATTGGTGACCTTGATTTGGTTGAAACCAATCTTGTCAGCCTCGAGCATAGGCGCAAAGTAGCCAGTCTCTCGGTATTCTATAGGATGGATTTCGGTGAGTGTGCGCAGGAATTACACGCTTTAATTCCTCCCTCTCCTTTCCACCATCGGACAACCAGGCGGTCGGCGGGTCTTTACCCCTTTGTTGTCGATATTCCACGAATTAGAACCAAACGGCTTCGACTTTTGTAATGTGTGAGTGGAATAATTTGCCGTCGTCTATCTTTCCGTCCGAATACAATCTGGGCGTCTTCAAGGCAAGAGTGAATAGGCTTTTGTTACGCTAAGTTAGTGCGATTTACCATCTAAGGCTGCATCACCACTTACCATCAGGTGGGATTGTGGTCAAGCACTGGCTTATGGTGAGTAAAAAAGAATATTCGAGCCGTGTAGTGATTGTGTGAGAGTTACCATTATCCTATATCGTCCCGAGGGTGTGGTAAGAGGTGACAAAGGGAAACTGAAACAGGGTATGGGCAGCAGCGCACTACCGATAAGAACTCAATATGATAAAATACAGCGATTGCCAACCCGCTTGCCAAACCTGTCAGCTATGGCAATGTATGGCGAGGTCTTTGTTCAGCAGTGGACTTTTATAGGCTGTAATAGAATTTAAAAGCTGCAAACACCTCTTTTCTGACCTAATATGTAAACTGAATAAATAAAAAACTCCTCTACAACACAAAAACAATTCTTACAAAAGAAAGCCTAGAAAAACAGATAGAAAAACGTCGACAAACTTAACGACCCGCAAAACGGGATTCTTCAATAGTGTAACATGTTGGCACCGCGCCAGATAATTTGAGGTCGCTGGATCGATCTCCAACGCAGTGAACCCGTCTCTGAGCAAGTGTACCTTACGTAAGGAAACGCTTCTTACTTTTATTGCTTGGTAGCCATTATTTTTTATTTCTTGGACGAATTAAAACACATATTTCTAAGAAAAGTAAAAAAAAATTGTTACGCTAATACAGTTCGGTTTACCGTCTAAGGCTTCATCTTCACTAGACCATTTGTGATAACCAGGTGGGATTGTATTCAAGCACGGGATAATCTATTATATACATATAGATTAAACCAAAGTTTCTGTCTAATATTAAAGTAACTGGATTCTATTAAGCTCAGGGGTTATTTGCATGCTATTAATATATAAACAAATTTTTTTAAGGTTTTGGTCAGTCTGTCTGTTCGGGTTAATCTATGGAATAGCAGAACTGATTGTAGTGAAACTTTACCGACACATACAGATCAATTTCAGTAGAGATTTAGGCTACGTTTAATATATATTAAACTATTTGATAACTTTTTTTTAAATACGAAAATTTATAAAAGAAACGGTCTTCTATTATCTTATCGCTGTCGGGTCGCTGGTATTGTATATGTTGCTAGCTATGTGGTGGCGACGCTAGAGAATTAACCACTACATTTAGTCTCATTTAGACCTGTGTCGTAAGAGGCGATTATGGTAAATCAGAAACATACCAGATACATCTTATGGCTTCCGTTAGATGGCGGTATCACCAGCTCGTAGACCAGACGCAGAATATCCTGGCTGGCGACGGGCAAAATCAAATTTGCGCGTTGCGATCTTCAATCCGCCAGCCAAGCGTAACAACTTCCTACAATGGGATAGGCTATATATACTATGACTAGGCCGATGAAGAAAAGATATTATTTTCGTAGTAGAGCCACTCTGCAGCTGTAACATATCTCACTCACCTCATTGGTCTAGTGGTTGTATGCCGGCTTTGAATGCCAAAAAATCAGTTATTGAGTTATTTTTTTAGAATAAAATAGAATCATTTTTATTCAGTATAGATTACAGTACATAACTTACTTATTGGACGTAATTTTTTTACTTTTACCACTGGTTCGCAAAAACCTATGTCCTGGGAAGAACCAGTAGCAACATAATGCTAGGTTTCGTATGGGGAGTGTGAGAACTGGGGAGCATTTTTACTGCTAACTAGGCATTCATTAGTCCTCAACGGCGGCAACGCATTTGAATTTTCATTTTAAATCGATGGTGTAGACAGAATTTATGGTATGAAATTTATTTATAATTATATACAACTTGCATAAAAAAATATTTAAATTTAATTTTAAAATAATTCTGGTCGAATTTTCTTAATTTATATACATAGAATACTGAATCTGATAACGCACTTAACGGGAACCACAGGGTTATTCTAATAATTTTATGATATAATTCCTATATTTAAATTCCTATATTGCTTTTTTGCTTAGCTCAAAATCTGTGTGGAAGTCAGATTCGAGTACACTGTAGATTGATATCAAGATAACGTTACGCGCGTAGAATCCGTTGCGCTTATTAGAATTGATCACGCAGTACAGATTGAAACAAATAGCTGGAGACATTTGTTCTCATTGCGCTATTAATTTAAACATGTCCTTAGAGCGCATAAGTTTGTATATTTATTATTTATTACTTATTTATTTATGTAAGAAAATTTACAGCGAGCGCTCAGCCTCTGAGCTACCACTACTGTACATTTCACAGTACGCGAGCAACCCTGGTTCGTTCCCCGCCGGCACCAATGAAATTGTTGATTGCAAGTTTATGTCCTGATTTACCACCTGCTCGGTGGCATAGTGAGAAAACTTGCATGCCTAAAAAAAAAAATTCTAAAATATGTGAAGTCACGCGCATCACGCACCCTCTCAGAAATGAAAAGAGGCCTGTGGGACGTATATAGACTATAACTTTAGCTTTAAACTTTCATTTAAGGAAGGCTTACAGATTAATATCTTCATAAAGTAACAAAATGGTAATAAGAATTGCTAATTACAAGCATTCTCATATCACTTTCATCTGACTTCATGCATATTTAAAGTTCTCCAGGGATTGCTTAACTGCTCACAAAACAATAACCAAAAAACGCAAAGTTTAACCTACCTAGAGACAAAGAAGCTTGCAGTATGAGTCATGCTATTCATGGCAGAGAATGAAAAACTCTTTGTTCATCAGTTTTCTTTCAGATTTCGAACTAGTAGAAAATAGGTCAATATCTAATACAGATGAAAGCTTATTAAGCTTCATTGCTCTACGCAGAAAGTTATTTTATATTATGTACATTTGAAGTCTTATAGGTATATACTTAAAGGGCTGATTTTTTAATCATCAGAAAGTTATCTATTCTATACAAATAAATAAAATTGAAGTGTCTGTTTGTTATGTCAAAATAACAGCTTTTTACTAAATGCATATGAAAGTATATACGGTACTTATAACAAAAACACAATTTTTAAATTTTTGTCTGTCTGTCTTTCTGTCTGTCTGTCTGTCTGTTTGTTCCGGCTAATCTCCAAAACAGCTGGACCAATTTTAACGGGAATTTCACTGGCAGATAGTTAATGTTATAAGAAGTAACTTAGGCTACTTTTATTTTAGAAAAAGATTTGGGGTTCCACGCAAAAAATTAAAACATTTATATTCAACATACACACAACGACATAGCCCAACGGATTAGTAAACTGAAGTGGCAATTGGCCGGCCATATAGCTCGAAGAACCGACAACCGATGGGGGAGAAAGGTTCTCGAGTGGCAGTTTCGTACCGGTAGATGAGATGTAGGACGTACCCTAACTAGATGGAGGAGTGACGACCTGGTGAGACATGCAGGAAGTCGATGAGTGCTGGTGGCTCGGAACCGTGCTTTGTGGCATTCCTTGGGAGAGGCCTATGTTCAGCAGTGGACTTGTGAGGGGCTGTAATGTTGGTTTTTATTCAATATAGATCACAAGAATACTTATTGAAAGTCATTTAGCTTTACCACTGGTTCGGAAAAGACCTCTGGAAGGAACCAGCAAGAAACACAGCGGGACATTAAAAAATTCAATCAAATATTTAAACCTTTTAGACTAATTAAAGTCTAGTGCTGCACAGGAGGAAGTCGTATTTTTAATTTAGCTGTTATCAGGAAGATGCTGCTGCCCATCTCCTGGATCAGTTTTTCAGTTAGTGACTGCCTCGTTGGTCTAGTTGCCGTTAGCGCAACTGTTGATTATGTGGTTCCGGTTCGAATCCAAAATCGCTGTGGCCCATAGATATCTACATCCATCCTTGTAGATGCCCCGTTTCCAGTTAAAAGGGTCTCCAGATCACGATATGAAACAAAGCAGCATTAAGCTGCTATTTTGCGCTAGTATTGTGTGAGAGCATTTTCCTTCCCCAGCGAGCCGACCGTGGCACGAATGGCTACAACCATAATATAGCTGCAGCTTGGTTCTACCAAGTAGGTAACTTAAAAATTTACATATATAATGCACACTCGTAAAAGAATAATATTCTAATGACGTATAACATTTGGCAACACCTTAACTTCTCGAAATACCCAGACTGCGTCTGGCAACACTGACATTAAAAATACATTACGCAGCCGTAACTTCATGAAATGAAGAAAACTGCTCCGTTTTTGGTACTATATTTAAAATTCATGTTCCAAAATTGAATATTAATCTTGTTTGCGATTACTTCGTGCGCGATTTTCACACTGTATGAACATATTAAATCCGTTACGATTGCCGGTGTTTTTATGAAAAAACCTTAATAGGCAATTTCGTCGCTTATTTAGTATTGAAGAGGGTGGCGGCTGCCGCATAGAGACCATGGCCCCGTAGGAAGACTTTAGTGGGTGCCATTTTGGTAATAATTTAAATGATGCCAGTAAAATCTTAAAAAAATTGAAATTAGCTGTTACTGAAAAAGGTTTTGATTAAAAATACGAACAATAAAGCATTGAAAGTTCTGAAAAATGAGATCATATATATTAGTTAAAATCTTAGATAAGTATATAAATACATTATATTGTTTTATTCATTTTTAAAATAATGTTAAAGAAGTATAGAAGACCCGCCGATTTTATACATTTCAAGAAACTTTTAAAATGGAGGTTAGGGCGGCATTTGATTCTGCCGGCCCCAGCTGGCAGAAGCCCACGCTACACAACTACCACACTATACTCGTATATGAGGCAGGTGCTGCTTTTAAAGGTTAATCTGCTTGTATTTGATATGCATATATTATATTATATATTATATTACGCATACATGCTGCGTAATATGCGTAGGTATATGGATATGGAGGAGGCGAGGGAGGTGTGTCAGGATCGTGCCAAATAGAATCCGTAATCTCTGCCTACCCCTCTGGGTGACAGGCGTCATACTCAAGGTAGCCGTGGTATACCTAACGCCTAAGGGCTTGACGTAAATTTCACTCCCAATTCCAATACAATTTATATCCTCGCCAGCACCAATGAAATTACAAATTGCAATTTTAAATACCAGGTATTCGGTGGTGGTTCTAGGACATGTGAAGTACGCCAACACTCACTAGAGTTACGCGGTGGACTGATATCTCCTGATATCTCCTGATATCTCCAAAATCTCAGCCTGTGAGTGTCTATGCTCAGCTGTGGGAAGTACATTGGCTGAAACTTTACTTAAAAAAATAACTTTTAACATGAATCCTGCAAAACACTCGAAACCTCAGGAACGCAAGCGTGTCTGTTCGCCGTTAAAAGAATTGCGGCCCATAAACATCTACATATATCCTAGGTTGCATTGATTGAAGAATGAAAATGCGGAATGCGTTGTCATCCCTGAGGACTAAGACGGAATACCTCGTTTCCAGTAAAAAGGGCCCCTGGTTGTTTACACACACCATACGAATCACAGTAGCATTAAACTGCTATTTCACGCTGGTATTCTGTGAGAGCGAGTTCCTTTTCCGGTCGAGCCGATTTATTCGTGCTACAACCATAATATAGCTGCAGCATGACTCTACTACGTACATATAAATACGTATAAAATATTATGCCCGGACATTCATTAAAATATATATACACACGTATTGTGATACTCCTTTAAGCGTCAGTAGCCTAATGGTACGGTTGGGACTGCAAAATCTGTAAGTCGTGGGTTCGAATCCGCCATCCGAGTGTGGTGAACCACTCTTAAAAAAGCACTTTAAGCTTAATTTTTAAAAATTAAAAAAAATCCTTCTTTTGAAATCAATTTAAAAGTTCTCGCACTTCACTTAGCAATGGGCAAAGGAAAAGCAATGAGTTGACTGAATCTGTCTGTTAATTAAGTCGGAGGAAACTTACTTCGAAGGAGCAATAGATCAAAAACGTGACGAACGGATTTTAATTTCTTACATCTCATCTCATCATGAATTTAAGATGCTTAAATTTATTTCATCTATTTCAGTAAAGTCGAGCGCTGTTTGTATTATTTCTGACTTATGAATTAGTCAAGTTTTCAAAGTTGCCTACGCCTACAAAATTTATAATACGCAGTGCGCGTAACGTTTGAAATTAAAAGACAAATTCTTCCCATTGTCCCGATATATGTCGTATTTATTAATGTAAAAGATTAAACTTCTTATGATAAGTAAAAGCCGATATTACATACCATTAACACACGAATAACCAATTTTAAAAATGAATCTGGGCTAATCTTCGGAATGGCTCAACCGATTGTAATGAAACTTGAAAACAAATAGAAAGCAACACCAGGAGTGATCTAAGCTTGCCCTTGGTGTATATCTCAAAACCTTGGAGATTTTTGACAAATCGAAGAATTTATAAAAGGTTTTTTATGATTATATTAAATTTAAAAAATGCCACATTAAAAAATCCAATCCAGGCGATGCTGAGCATGTTGCTAGTATAAAAGTAAGAAGATTAAAGGCGAACAAATGCATAAAAATTTGTGTGATTGTGTAGTATGTATGTTTTATTTTATGAAATAATTTTATTCACTCGCTTGTATAAGAGGCAAACGAGTGAACAAAATTATTTCTTACATAAGAAAAACAGACAGACGGAATAAAATTATAAGGGTCTTAGTGACAGCGGACGCTAAAGTGTTATTTGAAATTTTAAAAAATTTAAATAAGTTATTATTACAAGTACTTACCATATATTAACAATGAGCCGGCATCTCCGCTCGCCCTTCGCTAAAGTTTTTTTGTTATATTTATGCATAAGATTTAGTAAGAATTATTTAAAATAAATTTACATTCTTATACATTAAATATGAGGTACTCGCTAGTGGTTATTTTTATAGAATAAGAGTGGCAAACGAGCACACATTCCACCTGCTGGTAAGTGGATGCTGTGGCCCATGGACTGCATTTATGCTGCATTTATTCTCGATTAAGAATCAAAATGAAGACGCATTGTCATCCCTGAGTATTGAGATGAAATTTCTCATTTCCAGTTAAAAGGTTATCTGGTTCTCTACGCTCACCATACGAAAAACAGCAGCCATTAAGCTGCTATTTTACGCTGGTATTCTGTGAGCACGAATGGGTCGGCTCGACCAGGGAAGGACCACGCTCTCACAGAATACCAGCGTAAAATAGCAGCTTTGGTGCTGTTTCGTATGGTGAGTGTAGAGAACTGGAGACCTTTTACTGGAAAAGAGGCATTCCATCTTAGTCCTCCTGGTGACAACGCATCTGCATTTTGATCCTTATTGAGGATAGATGATGTCTATGGGTCACAGCAACCACTACCATCAGGTGACTGTGTGCCTGTTCGTCGCCCTATCCTATAAAAAAAATGGTATTACCCTGGTCGAGCCGACCCATTCGAGCTGCAACCATAATATAGCCGAAACGTGGCTCCACCACGCATAAATGAGAATGAGACTTTAAATAGGTTTTATATTACATGCTTTGAATGAGACATAATATTTCAGAAACTGAGTGTTTGCTGTGAATTTGACATTATGATAGCAACCCGGGTTTGATCCCGGCCGGCACCAACAAATTTGTTTATTGTATTTTATGTGCTGATTTAGCTTACTACGAACTCGGCGGTAAAGGAAAAAAATAATAACCTAAGGATATTTAGCATTGTTCCCATGCTTGGCAAGCGGGTTAGCAACCGCAGTTTTTTATTTTTATTCGGTTGTAATAAGGAAGATGCTGCTGGCCGTCTCTTGGTTCAGTTTCCTTCTGTTGCCTCTTACAACAAACACGGGATGGATTTATTTTACGTTATTAAAAAAAAAGTAAAGTAAAGTTACAGCCTATATACGTCCCACTGCTGGGCACAGGTCTCCTCTCATTTCTAAGAGGGTTTTAGGGCAAGGAAATGTCCGCCGCGCTGCCCAATGCGTACCAATATTTTCACATGTCTTCGAAATATTTTTTTGATTTCAGACATGCAGGTTTCCTCACGATGTTTTCCTTTACCGCCGAGCACGTGATAAATCACTTAAAATTGCAATTGACAATTTCATTGGTGCCGGCGGGGATCGAATTTGGAAATCCTAGTGTTTCAAGTGCTATGCAGTATCCATGGTCACAAAGGAATATGGGGTATGAGTTTCATGTTATATTTTATTATATATTATACTCGTACTATACTTAGTCTCGCAAAAGCTATAAAACGGTTCGATCGATTTTAATAAACTTTTTTGTGTGTTTTTGAGTGGGTTCCTGGATGGTTTAGATTCAAAATTGGACCTGGTAGGTGGCGCTGTTGTCGATATTCAGAAATACCCTGTATCGAAGCCGGGGCGGATCGCTAGTAAGAAACAAAATGAAATATATTTATTTCTTCGACGTTTTTAAAATAAGTTTTCGTTTGTGAAAAGTATTTTTTTTTGACCTCCTACCGTTTCTTAATGAGGTTCCTGTGACCGAAAAAGAAACGGCGATAAAATCACCGCAGGGATCTTTTTTTACCACGTTTTATTAACTCCCTATCGTGTATGTCAGTTCGGGTCGAATTTAGTAATTGATTTTCAACTAACTTCTTCATTAGCTAGATACTTAAAATTTTGAACATAGCTCAGAAAGGGATGACAATGAAAGAATATGAAAAAAAACATGCTATATTAAAAATAATTAATTATTTTAATATTCCACAATAATGTTATACAATATAAAATAGGCTGTACTGTTATTTACAACACTCGTATAAGAAGCAGCGGGCGTTACCACGTTTTAATTAACTCGCTTTCTTCCCGATGAGCTAGAGACTTGAAATATTGAACATAACTCAGAATAGGATGATGGTGGTATGTCTTTCCTAGTGTAGTGGTGTTGGGAGTAGTGGTGCTGGGATTAGTGGTGACGGGGATAGTGCACGCAATTGAGGGACGGTGGGGGATGCTCCTCAAACTAGGTAAGACACATCATTTTATTTAATTGCGCGGATCTTACCTAATTTATTTTAAACATCTTTAATATAATGGATTTCCGCAAAGTAGCGCCTGATTCTATTAATAATTTGAAAATGATATACCCAATCCGGCACACACGGAGAAGTTTTTTTTCAAAATACATAAAATCTACACCTTCACTGTCCAATTTTCAGACACAATAGTAAGACAATAGCTATGAATCATATGTGGGTGACGGGACAGGGAACGGTCCCAAAATAAGGGTGAAAAACGAGCACACAGTCCATATGATGGTAAGTGGTTGCTGTAGCCCATAGATATCTACATATATCCTCGTTTGCAAATCAAAATGCAGATGCGCTATCAGCCGTGAGGACTAAGGTGAAATGCCCCTTATGCAGTAGGAGGTGTCTCCGGTTCTCTACACTCACCATACGAAACACAGCTGCAGCATTAAGCTGCTATTTTACGCTGGTATTCTGTAAAAGCGTGGTTCTTCCCCGGTCGAGCCGACCCATTCGTGCTACAACTAATATATATATATATTATAGCTAGCTTTCTTGCTTTTCACATGTTTGTAAGAGTAACTATTTATTATTTTATAGCTTTATTTATAAAGTTAGTTTTCTTTTTGTAGTAAGAGTGACAAAGGAGCACACAGTTCACGTGATGGTAACCGAAACAGAAACAAAAACTTTTTATTCAAAATAGATAATAAATAATACTTATTGAAAGTCACCCTTTTGTTTAATTTACCACTGGTTCGGAAAAAACCTCTGTCCTGGAAAGAACCAGCAAGAAACCCAGCGGGACTTTCAATTCGAAAACAAAACAGTTTACAATTATATATGTTACACTATTAACAATACAAAACAAATTAGAAATAGCTTGATAGCGATCACCTCATTCCCAGGGGTTATTATCATCCATAAATTCCTTTATATTGTAATAACCCTTTTTGTAAGTAAATGCTATGGCCTATAGGCATCTACATTTATGTTCGATTGAGAATCAAATTGCAGATGCGTTGTAACCCCTCAGGACTAATATGGAATGCCTAGTTAACCGTTGTAACCCCTGAGGACTTATATGGGCGAGCCGATTCATTCGTGCTGTAGCTATAATACCCTGCAGCATAGCTGTACTATATCTACAAAAGTTAGGTTAGCTCTAATAATCTAGAAGTGTACTCGAATTTGTTAAATTCCAAAGTCCATACAAATAATGTCCTCCAAACCGAATTTCTTGTAGAACAGGGTTATGGTGCCCGAGTATAAAGCAAGGTGTAACTTTCTATTTTCTCACTCTAATAGTCCGATGGAACGGCAATCCGATACAACCGGAGAGAGATCAGGCGCAGAAACAACGGCTTAACGAGCATCACGAGGCGCGGGAGTGGAAAACCGCCATTTTCCTGACTCAGGCTACTGAGAATTTCTTTACCGACCAATAAGTAATTTTGGACCGACCTGGGATTTGAACCACGCGATCAGCAGTCGCGGTTACGACCACTAGAAAATTGAGACAGTACATATGCTTAGACTGTCATGTCGTTCTAAGTAAACTCCAAACTATTAAGTTCTTGTAGCAAAAAATAATACATAAACTCCTCTTCAAAGTTCACTCAGCTGGGTGCGACAGTAGTACGTTGGAATCGCGCCAACAAATATGAGGTCGCTGGATCGATCCCAACTATCCCTAACCAACCCGTGGAATAAGTTCAAACTAAGTCGTCGATCGACCGCTTAGAATACCAATGTAGACGCAGCCTGATTTCTGTTTTTTTTCAATCAAGCTGACTAACGACTTTGCAATCATGGACGATATTTCACTCTCAATGAATTGTAATGGGATTGTGAAAGATTCATGAATTTTATTAAATTCATTTCTTTTTAACACGCTTTTTTCAGCTTCACGTGTATTTATCTATCTATCTATGTAACGGAATCTTTTAATCTTCACCAACTTGTAAACGGCAGATTGACTTGAAAATTTGCAATCAAGGACCGATAACAATACAATAATTAAATAACTTTATCCTAGTATCCTGATCGGGATCGCCAGGATAAAAAACATCTTAGGTTGGTGCATGTTGTTTAGGTTTTTCTAAAGTCTAATATTATTAAACTGAATTGAAACGCCTGGTGGTAAGTTGCTACTGGATCCGTTGTACACCTGCAACCAACTTCAAATCGAAAAAGAAAGCTACAGATGTTGTCACCTCTGAGGACTGAGATGAAATGCTTCACAGCCTGTAATTATATTGGCTCCCTATACTCTTCGTACCAATACACAGCTGTTTGACGGCATAAATAGGTAAGAGGGTGGCCTAGTAAATTAAAATTGTAGCGACAAATGAACTTACAGTTCGCCTGATGGTTGGTGGTTTTTCTTTTTTTTTATCGAATAAGGGTGACAAACGAGCACACAGTCCACCTGATGGTAAGTGGTTGCTGTTGCCCATAGACATCTACATCTATCTTCGTTTGCGAATTTAAATGCAGATGGGTTGTCAGCCGTGAGGACTAAGATAGAATGCCTCTTTTCCAGTAAAAAGGGTCTCCGGTTCTCTACACTCACCATACGAAACACAGCAGCATTAAGCTGCTATTTTACGCTGGTATTCTGTGAGAGCGTGGTCCTTCCCCAGTCGAGCCGACCCATTCGTGCTACAACTATACTATTAGTATAGCTGCAGCATGGCTCTACCACGTAAAAAAAACTTTTCTGCAGCCTATGGGCACCTGCAATCAACTTCAAACAAAAAAGGCCGCACTGCGTTGTCAATTCTGAGAACTAAGATGAAATGTCTCACAGCCTGTAACTATACTAGCGCTTCATACTTTCCAGATCGGAAACGACAGCGGTGCACGCACTGCTGTAACAAGGTAACTATCGAGCAGAAAATGAGTTCTATCGCTTAGATTATTATTTCTTAAACTTGGAATTGTAAAAGAATATATTTTAAAAAAGTAAAATATTTCTCGGCACTTCAAAGTAATATTTTTTTTTAAATTTTAACAAGAGAGTTTTATTTAGAAAATGTGTAATACCGTAGATACTCAGCCACATAAAAATTTTAGGGTAAGATGTAAATTACAAAATAACATTGGATTCCGAAATGAAAGCGACTTTCGTTTTCATTTCGGAATCCAATATTTATGTTCATTTTGTTTTTGTTTCTTATTTCTCCATGTAATAGCGTAAGAGACAGAGACAGGCGACAGAGGGAAAAGAAACAGGAGATGGGCGGTAGTACATTTATGACAACAGCTTAATAAAAGAACTGCGGTTGCCAATACTTGTAGGTAAGGCAAATATCCCCCCAATGAGTCGGTTTAAATTTTTTTAGGTATAATAATTTTACTAATTATGAGTGAACTAAGGATTGTCACAAGTTCAAGGTAACAATTAAAATGTCGTCTAGTTAAATATTTTGATCTCAAATAATTATATTTTACCACGGGACCACCCGTGAGGTATTATTAAGCATATTGTTTTATATTTTTATTTATATATATAGTATATACCCATTTGATAAAAGAAGAATAATAAAAATCGATTCAGCTGTTTGCGCAAAATCCGTGAACGTACAAAAACATACTGGTCGAATATAAAGCGTCGTTTTGGGAACTCGGTTAAAAATAAACTTTTTTTTTTAAAATAAATCGTTAAACATTGCTCGAACTGTTACCTACCAAACTTTTCATTTATTAACTAGAATTATGTTATTATCTGTGGCACCACACGGTGAAACGACAGTTGGCGTCAGTCCCTGTGCTTGCCACGTAACATTTAACACGTCATCACTCAAAGACAAGCTAAATTTCGATTTTAAGAAGGCGTTTGACCTTGTTGATAAGGATGTCCTTTTATTGAAATTCGCAATGCTTGGATTCTCTACACCATTTTTAAAATAATTTATGGCAGATTATCTTAGAGACCGAAAGCAATTTGTTAAGCTAGGATATACATCTCAAAAATATTACACACGCTCGGGTGTGTAATATTCTTGAGTCCAACTCAATTTTTAATAACGATTAACGATCTACCCAGTATTATATCAACGGCAAATGTTTAATGTTCGCTGATGATTTAAAACTTTTTCATGGAGTGAGCGGAGCTGAGGATTGTATGACATTACAGCGCGACATTAACGCAGTGCTTGAATGGAGTGTAAAAAACAAATTGCCCTTTATTAATTCAAAGTGTAAAACTATAACTTTTTCTCGGTCACTCAATCTAATCACAACGACAAACCAGCTAGCAGGTACTCCATTAGGACATGACTATGCAATTCGCGATCTTAGGCCTAATCATGGATAGTAACTTAAATTTCCATGAAGATGTTATTAAAACGTGCAAAGAAGCGAATAAAAGTCTGGGTTTCATAATTAGAACTTCGTATCAGTTTAAAAATGTCCGTGTGATAAAACTCCTGTACAACGCCTACGTGCGGAGTAAGTTAGAGTATAATGCCTTAGTATGGAACCCTCGAGAAACCATGTATATAATGATCCAATGTAACTTATCCAGATATTTGTACAAACGCCAGTATGGGTACTACCCATTTCTATATCCGTCAACATTTGTACCGGGCATGGTTGGTCTGGATACCCTACAGTGTAGGCGGGAACTTATGTATATAATACATTATTATATTTTGTTAACTAACAAAATAGATAACCCTGCAGTACGTGAGACCATACCCTCTATGTACCGGACAACTATATGCGAGGCACTGGTAGGCGAAAGCGCAGACTCCTCTCCTGTCCGCCTACGTGGCGCTCCCCACACGCGGATAAAAGCCCCACTTCCAGAGCCGTAAGACTAATAAACTGTTTTCTCAGGGTCAATCCAGAAGCAGATATATTTTTTGACAAACCTAGCGTAATGTATAAAAATGCGTTACTTTTCTTAAATAACTTAATACATTAGATGTATAGTATAGGTTTAATTAATTAAGTTTGGTTTATGATAAAGTAAAAAGATCTCATTATAAATTGTTGTGTCTGTAATTTACATGGTGTGTGTTAATATTTAATTATCGGTGATTTTTGTGTATTTTATTTTGTATGTTTAGTATATATATAAGTATACGTTTTGGTTGTATATATCGTAAGCTTATATTTTATCAATAAATGAATATGAATAAAGATATTTAAGTTAATATAATAAAGTTAGCTAATTAAAACTACAGAGCTCACTTTGAAATACTGGAATTATTAATTTTCTTTAGTATATTAATTTTATTGTTTTGTTTTTGTTTTCCTTTTCTTTTCCTTTGTTTTTAGTTTTTATATAACTATATCTGTAACATCACATTATTTTATTTTATTGTTATGTATTTAAAGCTCTGTTCTAAGTACGCCGCTTTAAGTTATGTCTTCAAATCTAAAAGTAGTTCTTTTCGGTGGCACTATAGGTCCAAAATATATTATGTAATGAATATCTATGTAATTAAGGAAATTTATAATGACTGTTTATTGCCAAATAAATGAGAAAAAAACATGTTTTCAAGGTAATGATTTCTTTCCTACAATATAACAGCAAACGAAGTAAAGCATTCAGAAATTTAGACTGAAGAACAATACAAAAATTGCGTAAAAAAGATTTTTTATTTTTTATCTTATAAGGGTGACCAACGAGTACACAGTCCACCTGATGATAATAGATGCTGTGGCCCATATACTCCTACATTTATCCTGTATTAGGAATCAAAAAGTGCCAATAACCCCACCCAGGACTTAGATTAATGCCTGGTTACCAGGTGGTAGGACTCCTTTTCTGTCAGTTTCTTACCTATTTCTGCCACCAAATGTCAGTGCGTGCACTGCTTTGTTCTGGTATAAAGTGTATAATATGCTTTGTGTGGCCCATAGATCCATACATTTACATCTATCCTCAATTAAAAATCAAAATGCAGATGCGTTGTCACCCCTCGTTTACAGTAAAAGGCGTATCCGGTTCTCTACTCTCATCGTACGAAACACAGCAATATTAAGCTGTTATTTTACACTGGTTTTCTCTGTAAGAGCGTGATCCTTCTCCGGTCGAGCCGACCTATTCTTGCTACAACTATGCATATACCTATGTATATGTAATCACATTATTGCTAGATATAGCGCTGTTAGGGTAATAAAAAACTAGGATTGTGTTAGGATGTTAGGATATTTAGGTTAGTGCTCTCACTACCTTTTCTGTATAGTATATATTATAGGACATGAGAATATTACCCAGTGACACTCCAATAGACAGCCAATCAAATAAGACATCCAACACAGTTACCATACTAATACTCCATAAAATGGATAGTTGACTCTACACCTATAATCAAGTCTTAAGACACCCACGGGAGAAAACGGGGTGATACAACAAAATCCAAAGATTGTATAAAAAGAGTGACTATAATATTAAGGAATTTATGGATGATAATAACCCCTGGGAATGAGGTGATCGCTACCATGCTGTTTCTAATATGTTTTGTGTTGTAAATCACTGTGTAACTTTAATGATTGTAAACTGTTATTTTTGTTACGCACTAAATAATATTGTACAAAAAATATTAATATATATACATGCATAATAAATTATTTATTTGTAATTAGTACGTTGGCGCGAATTGAAAAAATATCTCAAGGAGAGTTTATCTTTAGAAAACTACGTATAAAGTTAAAAGTTAAAAGTTACAGCCTATATACGTCCCACTGCTGGGCACAGGCCTGCCCTCATTTCTGAGAGGGTTTTAGGGCATGTGTCCGCCGCGCTGCCCCAATGCGTGTTGGCGAACTACACATGTCTTCGAAATGTTTTTTTTTCTTATTTCTCAGACATGCAGGTTTCCTCACGATGTTTTCCTTCACCGTCGAGCACGTGGTAAATCAGCATTTAAAATTGCAAATAACAATTTCGGTTCGAACCCGGTTTGCTCGCATGCGGCTCTACGTATAATACAATTAAATAATTTACCTACCTTTATAGGAAAATGTCTTCTAAACTGAAAAATATTTCAGACTGGAAATGAAAAACACAACACAAGCGCTGTTTCAGCGAGCGTGCTTTCAGGCGAGCGCTCGGCAGGGAACTGGCGTTAGCGAGGTCATATGATCGAACTTACGCCAGCCTTTGACCTTGCGGCTTGGAGCAATTGAGCTATATTAGCTGGAAACTTTCTTTCGATTAAATACTTAGCTAATGTTGTGTTAACTGTAATATTTTTATAGCTGGTACCCGGCACGCTGCAGTCGCAGAAGAAATAATTGTGGAAATATCGTTTTAAATTTGGAAGGGTTATATTGTTCTCTACTATTCTCTGTTTCAAATCGGTCCAGTCATTCATAAGATTAGCTCGGACAGACAGATAGACAAACAAAAATTTAAAAAAATGGTTATTTATGTTTTAAGGGCATGCATATAACCAACTCAGTTCAATATAAGGCAGTTATTTCGATATTACAGACAGACAACTTAATTTTATTTATTATGTTAAAATTAAATTTCATCATCATCATCGTCATCATCATTACAGCCCTTCACAAGTCCACTATTGAACATAGGCCTCCTACAAGGTATGCCATAAAGCACGGCCCAGAGAAACCGGCATCCATCGACTTCCGACATATCTTACCAGGTCGTCACTTCATCTAGTCACTAGATGAAGTGCAGACCAGGGTTTCCCAACCTTTTTTTGACCAGGGACCACTTTGATTTTTTTGTTGTTAGCAGGGGCCACAAGCTGAAGGAAAAAAAACTATGTTGACCGAATTTTGATTGCGACGCGACGCGCGATGTTGCACTGCCCGCGTGACGAGAAAATAATAAATGTGTTATGTTTAAAAGGATTAGGTAGGTAAAATATTTAAATCTTTCGCGGACTATATTTAAGCTCTTGCAGACCACTTGTGGTCCGTGGATCACTGGTTGGGAATCACTGATCTAGTGGGATTCAGCCCTACACTTCGTCTACCGGTACGAGGTTGCCACTCGAGAATCTTTCTTGCCTATCAGTTGTCTGTTCATCGAGATATATGGCTGGTCAATTGTCACTTCAGCTTATTAATATGTTGGGCTTGTCGGTTACTCTGGTTCTACTGCGGATATAATGAGATAAGATATTCTAGATTAAAGTTATCGTATAGCAATTAAAACTAAACATTTTTGTTAAAACTACATTGAATGGCTTCACTTAGCCCTAAAATGTATTGTAAAATAAATGAGAAAATCGTTTATATTACAATACACATATGTTACAATAAATGATTTATTTTTTATTTTATTCACCTTAGAAGAAAGATTTACTGTCCAGTAAATTAATCTACACTGTGCCTGGTTCCCGTTGTAAAATATTATCCTCTTTATTGCTAACCTTACACGTAAGGCGGGCTATTTTTTTTTAATTTATCTTAAAATAATCTATCTGTGCTTAAGGACACAATAAAACAAAAACTTAATCGTTTTACAATTTCGTGTACTCGTAATATTAATGGATCATATTAATGTTAAAATTATGATTTAATTTTTTACGTGGTAGAGCCATGCTGCAGCTATATTAATAGTATAGTTGTAGCACGAATGGGTCGGCTCGACCGGGGAAGGACCACGCCTCACAGAATACCAGCGTAAAATAGCAGCTTAATGCTGCTGTGTTTCGTATGGTGAGTGTAGAGAACCGGAGACGCTTTTTACTGGAAAAGAGGCGTTCTATCTTAGTCCTTACGGCTGACAACGTATCTGCATTTAAATTCGCAAACGAAGATAGATGTAGATGTCTATGGCCACAGCAACCACTTACCATCAGGTGGACTATGTGCCCGTTTGTCACCCTTATTCTATAAAAAAATTGAATGTAAAGTGAACACTTTGTTGTCTGTTTCGATTTTTATTAATTAAAAAATGACCTGAATGTAAGTATCGACCGTCGACCTTGAACAACTGCAACGCCAGGGAAATTGCAGGTGCGTTGTCGGCCTTTTAAAAAAGAGTAAACTCGTTTTTTAAAATCCCTAAGTCGTATCGGTGCGGAAAAGTCCAAGGTGGTAAACGATTCAACAAAAAAGTCGTGACGGGAAGGAAACTTCTAGTAAATCGCACAGTGTCGCAAATTCTGTCGCAATGTACGCTGGTCTAATTTGGCGGCTGGAATTAATCTAAACAATTCTTATGAGCACGACCCGTGGTAAATGCGATAGAAAATTCAAAAAGATGCAGCATCTCTTCGCAGCGCCAGTAAATCTAGGTGATCAGAACGAACTTCGAGATTCGAGTCGCTCTTCGCTAGATGCGGTTAAGTTCCAGAGATGAGAACAGTTTTCCACGTGAGAACAAACCTGGGCTTTGCGCAAGCGGTGTGCCGACAGGAAATACGGTCCAGCTCTGCTGAGCATACCAAGCTTTTTAGAGGCCAATTTAGCCGTACCTTCTAAGTGAACGCGGAACTCTTTGTTATTCGGTATAATATATGGGATATCATTTTTTTTGCGCGAAACCCTAATTATTTTTTTTAAATAAAAATAGCCTTAGTTACTTCTTACAATATCAGCTATTTGTCAGTGAAAGTCCCGTCGAAATCGATCCAGCCGTTTCGGAGATACCCCGGAACAAACAGACAGACAGACAAAAAATTTTAAAATTGTTTTTTGTTATTAGTACCGTATATACTTTCTTAAGCATCTAGTAAAAAACGGTTATTTTGACATTACAAACGGACACTTCAATTTTATTTATTTGTATAGATTATACCCCATTCTTAAATTTGGGTTCTTTTTTGAAAGAAAGGTAAAATATCGTTTTAATAATAATAATTTTAGACCGGACCGCTCCGAGCTCAGATGAAAAAGGCGGTGCTCCTCGATACGGCCCGCATAGTCTGCCGGTTTCTTTCCCTTTCCCCTTAAACTTCGGCCTTTTGGTCTTCCCTGCCGAGGGCTTACGTCTGGTTGGGTTTTCTATTTATTTAATTATATTTCATCGTATTTATTCTATTAACCTTATATTTTATTCTATTTTTAAGTTTATAGTAAATATTTGTGTACTTTTATGAGTATTTGTATGACGTGCTAAGAAGGGTACTTTGATCTGGTTGAAACCAGTCTTATCAGCCTCGAGCAAAAGCGCAGAGTAGTCAGCCTCTTGAAATTCTATAGGATGCATTTCGGAGAGTGGGTGCAGGAATTACAAGCCTTAATTCCTTTCTCCTTTCCACCATCGCACAACCAGACGGTCGGCGTGTCTTCACACCTTTGTTGTCGATATTCCACGCATTCGAATCATGTGTTACGAGGCATGAAACAAGACATTCCATCTTAGTCCTCAGGGTGACGACGCACCTGCTTTTTGATACTTAACTGAGGATAGATGTAAATGTCTACTGACCACAGAATCCACTTATCATCAGGTGGACTGTGTGCTCGTTTGTTATCCTTATTCTATAAAAAATCTATTTCAATCCTCAAAGGTGACAACGTAACTTTAGCCTTCTTTGTCTAAATTCGGTTCGATTCTAAATATACGTTGACTGTAGCAGTTATTTACCATCAGTTATTTCTGCAATTTAGATCTATGCTATAGCTGTTGATCATTCATTCAGTCATAATAATTTCTTACCACGGCCCCCCGTGATGTGTGAATTAGTTAACATACGCGATAAAATTAGTTTCATTTAAATTAATTCAGTCATTTTATTAAAGCCTACCAAAAGTCCACAATTGAACATAGGCCTCAGTGTTTATGTAAGGCTGGGTGTTTTACAGCATCCATGGTCACGGGAGGGGGGAGGGGTTGAGGTGTTTGGCGTTCTTATAGCATCTAATCGCCACCGAAATAAAATGTAGGAATTTAAAAATAGGTTTCAGTTGAAAGCGATAAAAGCTATAAAATATTATTTTCCAACGTATAGTATTGGCGATAATATAACATATATCTACAGTAAATTTTTATTAAAGAAAAAGAAAACAAGGTTTTTCTTGTGGAAGATTAATAAAGAGACGACTCCTCGCGTTTAATACTGGAAGATTATGGTTCGCGTTTTTGGCGAAGTTTATCGAAAATCGGTAGACGGAAGCAATCCCTTTACAACGTTTATCAACTTCTCCGGCGTAAAGTGCCCGGGACGTTCAATTTATACGGTATAATAATATTGCTTTATTTTGACGTTACTTTTAGTAATTTCATAACATATGTCGCAGTTTTAGACAAGCTAAAAGGATTGCCGACAAGCAAATCAATCCATGTCCGCAATAAACTGTCGTATATACCATATATACCACTTTGTTCAGTCATATATCACTATCAAAAGTCGACTGCTGAACATAGGCCTTCCCATGGATTGTATCATAGCTAGGATATTTGACTTAGTTGTCACGCTTGGCAGATGGATTGGCAACCGCAGCTTTATTATTTTTAGTTATTACTATTACACTACACTATTATTACACCTTACTACACCCACGAGACGGTAATGAGTAGTGGATATACACCACCACTACAAGGTCATTCATACTCAGGTTAAGTGCCTTAATTGGACCTGGTTCTCTTAACACATATTTAAATGCTACAGCTAGTCCCTTGTGCGAGGAAGAAGAAACAGCGGCTCACGATCTACTGGTGTGTTCGGAGGTGGCCACATACGGGGATGATGCCTGGAATCCATCAAAGCTGTCATGGGCAATATGTCCTATGCAACGAATAGAATTACCTCACCTATCTCTTCCCGTTTGGCTTCAGTGGGTAAGATTCAAACGGAGGAGAGGAGATGACTCGTATTTGCATGACGCGATCGAAACGGAGATGTGAGATGAGTCTCGTAATCGGAAAGCTGCATGCTACGGAGAAGAGAGATCTCTCGTCTTCGCTGTGAACCCACGGGATAAAATGGATACTCTTTCGCCACCACAACAGAGTTGTTATTAAATTTAGTTAATTAAGCTCGAAAAGTAACAGGAAAGAGTTAGGTTCCAGCCTCCCGAACAAGCCGGTTTCCGAAAAGGCTTTGACACCATAGGCCACATACATACCCTTCGGCAAATTGTACAGAAGACCGAAGAGTACAATCTGCCACTTTGTCTTGCTTATGTGGAGTATGAGAAAGCCTTTGATTCCGTCGAAATTTGGGCAATGCTCCAGTCCCTTCAGCGGTGCCAAGTTAACTGTCGGTATGCCGAAGTGCTGAAGTGTTTGTACTGTAGGGCTACGATGGTTATCCGAGTACAGAATCTGAGTACGAAACCTACCCAACTGCAGAGAGGTGTAAGACTGGGTGACTAATATCTCCGAAACTCTTCACCGCTGCAATGGAATACGTTTTCAAGCTATTGCACTGTAAAGATACGGTATTAACGTCAATGGCGAGTACATCATTCACCTTCGATTCACCGACGATATAGTCCTCATGGCAGAATCACTGGAGGACCTAAGCACTATTCTCAATGACCTCAATAGTGTCTCCCAACGAATAGGTCTTAAGACGAGCATGGAAAAAACAAACATCATGTGTAACGTCCATGTCACACCTATGCCGGTAGTTCTTGGGAGCACTAAGCTTAAAGTTGTGGACGAGTATGTTTACCTGGGACAAATAGTGGGACTATTGAATGGATCTGCGACGTGGTCCTTCACTGCTGGCCGTATGAGGAAGCTCAAGATCGCTCAGCGAGCTATGGAGACGGCTATGCTCGGGGTTTCTCTGCGTGATAATCTTAGAAATGAGTATATCCGCAGTAGAATAAGAGTAACCGAAATAGTCCAACGGATTAGTAAGCTGAAGTGGCAATGGGCCGGCCATATAGCTCGAAGAACTGACAACCGATGGGGAAGAAAGTTTCTCGAGTGCTCGAGTGGCAGTCTCGTACCGGCAGGCAAAGTGTAGGGCGTCTCCTACTAGATGGAGTGACGACCTGGTAAGACATGCAGGAAGTTCATGGATGCAGGTGGCTCGGGACAGTGCTTTGTGGCATTCCTTGGGGGAGGCCAATTTTCAGCAGTGGACTTATGAAGGGCTGGAATGATGATGATGATGAATTAAAATTAAATGCATAAATATAGTACGACAAGACTAAGGTGAATAATAAAGCACATAATGTGTAAGATATGGAAAGGCAATGTGACAAAGCCAAATTAGAACACTAAAGCGGCAAACCAAATGTCAATTTGTATGCTGATTTCTATCCCATGTCACAAAATGTCGGGCAATAACGTTTTATGTCGCGATTGCGTGAGGCGTAAATCACTGAAATTGGACATTTTGTATCGGAAGACGTAGAGTACATATATGTGTTTTACTCCTTCCCCAAAATTTAGTAGTTTGGTGTCTGGTGAAGAATATCGCACTTATACAACCTTAACATTTCTTTTTATAGGATAATGTTGACAAACGAGCACACAGTCCACCTGATGGTAAGTGTTTGCTGTGGCCCAATGACATCTATATCTATCCTCGTTTGCAAATCAAAATGCAGATGCGTTGTCACCCGTGAGGGCTATGATGGAATGCATCTTTTCCAATAAAAAGGGTCTCCGGTTCGCTACACTCACTATACAAAACACAGCAGCAAGCTGCTATTTAACGGTCGAGCCGACCCATTCGTGCTACAACTATACAATTAATATAGCTGCAGCATGGCTCTGCCACGTAAAAAATGCTCTTCTTTCTTCTTCTGGCGAAGAAGACCGCACTTATCTCACTTTAATATGATATAGTTTATGGAAAAACCAATTAAATAAAACAATTTCCACATAACAACTTCAGAAGTTTGTGCTAAGGCATAGTTCATAGGGTTAGAGCCATGTCGCAGCTAAATTATAGTAGTAGTGCAAATGGGTCGGCTCGACCGGAAAATGACCACGCTCTCACAAAATACCAGCGTAAAATAGCAGCTATTTTGATTCCTAATTGAGAATAAATGTAGATGTCTATGAGCCACAGCATCCATTTATCATCAGGACTGTGTGCTTGTTTGTCACCCTATTTCCTTAAAAAATATAGTTTATAAGAGTATTTAAGCCTCAAATTAGAAAAAATATAATGGGCAAATTCTTTTATTATTATTAGTTTTTTTGGAGTTTTTATTAAAATGCTTTTACCTTTTATTTATACTCTAATTTATAACCAATTAGTGTGGACTAGCTCGTCCTAAGAATAGATACATTAAAAACGCAAATTCATACGACAAAGATACATGGCAAATTCAGAATTCAGAAGTCTATGATAATTATACTAGCTGCGTATTTATTATATGTGGTAGAGCCATGCTGCAGCTATATTAGTAGTATAGTTTTAGCACGAATGGGTCGGCTCGACCGGGGAAGGACCACGCTCTCACAGGATACCAGCGTAAAATAGCAGCTTCATGCTGCTGTGTTTCGTATGGTGAGTGTAAAGAACCGGAGACCCTTATTACTGCAAACGAGGCATTCCATTTTAGTCCTCACGGGTGACAACGCATCTGCATTTTGATTCTTTATTGAGGATAGATGTAGATGTCTATGGGTCACAGCAACCACTTACCATCCGGTGGACTGTGTGCTCGTTTGTCACCCTATCCTATAAAAAAAAAGCTGTTCCCCGCGACTTCGCCCGCGTGGAATTCATCACGATTGGATTTCATAACTTTAATTTTTTTTCCGCGGAACCCTATTTTTTATCAGCCAGTGAAAGTCCCGTCAAAATCGATCTAGCCGATTCGGAGATTAGCCGGAACATACAGACAGACAGACAAACAGACAGACAATAATTTAAAAAAAATTTTTTTGTTATACGTACCGTATATACTTTCATATGCATTTAGTAAAACCTGTTATTTTGACATTACAAACAGACACTTCAATGTTATTTATTTGTATAGATAATCTGATGTATTTAGGGGGGCCGTTTGAGATGATCACTAACTGCAGACTAAGACTAAGGCCCGTATTAATAAACGTTACTCAGCTCAAGTACACGCACTTGAGTACAATCTTGAGTTTATGATCTTATTAATAAACATATCTCAAGATGCGGTTTAGATTTACGATATCAGCTGAGTGCCACACTGATTAATAAACGAAACTCGACTCTCAAGTGTGTATACTTGAGTGCAAGTCACAGAACAGTATTCCTAAGTACAGCGTTTTGAGATACTGTTTTTATGTGTTTATTAATTAGCAACGATCTTGAGATGCTGATTTCGTAAAGAGGGCTTATCAAATGATTACGCACTTGAGTTCGTCGTTGAGTAACGTTTATTAATACGGGCCTAAGATCCGGGGAGGATCTTCACTCCAACAGCTCATGGTATTGAACACTGAACAATTTGCACTTGTCTTGGCGTGGTTCAAAATATTAATATGCTTAGTGCATCTTACCCTCAGCTGGACTGTAAGCTCGTTTTCCATTTTAATAATATCAAGATCATAATGACCATCTTACAGACTTCTGGCTCTTTCTTTTCTATCCCTTTGTTTTGAATTCCTCAACTGGAAACTACTTTCTTTAGTTTGAGTTGAGTAACAATGGCACTGGCTTTTAAATTCATGCTTTTGATACAGAATTAAAGGCTTTCTGCAATTAAGACAATTATGAGGAACGCTACGAAACAAGGCTTTCTCATTAAGATATAATGGAAGGTACTTTAATTATGTGCGTAAAACTAGAAATTTCCTCAACGTAAGAACATAAAAAGTATTATTGCACTAAAATAATAGTTAAAGTGTCATTAAATTGTTATTGATTAATACATCTGGTAATATTTATACGTTATAAAAGGATAACAAAGAATGTTCATTCCCATCTATACCAATCTATACAAATAAATAAAATTGAAGTGTCTGTTTGTAATGTTAAAATAACAGCTTTTTACTAAATGCATATGAAAGTATATACGGTACTTATAACAAAAACACAATTTTTAAAATTTTCGTCTGTCTGTCTGACTGTCTGTTTGTTCCAGCTAATCTCCGAAACGGCTGGACCGATTTTGACGGGACTTTCACTAGCAGATAGCTAATGTTATAAGGAGTAATATAGGCTACTTTTATTTTAGGAAAAGAATTAGGTTCAGCGCAAAAAAACTTACAATCCATAAATATAATCGTAATAAATTCCACGCGGACAAAGTCGCGGGGAACAGCAGCAGTTAGTAGATAATAAATTTATTTCATTAGCTCTTACCGTTTTTGTAGTGTCACAGTGTGCGCTATTAAATTAATTTAAAAAATTGGACAAATAAAATTAGTTATTATCTATAGGTACATATAAATAAAATTGAAGTGTCTGTCTGTAATTTACATGCCATTTAAACATAAATTATGATATTAAAGAACAATTTTTAAAAAAAATCTGTCTGTCCGGAATAATCTTCGGAATGGCTTAACCGATTGCGATGAAACTTTACGAACAGATAGAGAACAATGCCGGGCAAGATCTATGCTATATTTTTCCGAATATCTCGATAAAAAAAAAATTGAGACAATAAATGGTCTTTGATTATCTTAAATCTAAATAACGCCAAATTGATAGATCCTATCCAGGCAAAGCCGGAGCGGTTTGTTAGTTTTCAATAATAATATAAATATTGTTGTAATTAACAATCATCATCATCTTTACCTTACTATTACTGCGACTGGTTGTGTACCTGAAAAAAAAACTTCGCATTAGATGGTATTCGTGGCAGTGGGAAGTAATGCTAATTTTTTTTAAATCTTGAATAAAAAGTGTAAATTATTGTAACTGTAAAAATAATATAAAAAAACCCTTATCTATACAAACTAAACAAAATTGAAGTGTCTGTTGGTAATGTCAAAATAACAGCTTTTTATTAAATGCATATGAAAGTATATACGGTACTTATAACAAAAATCAATTTTGAAATTTTTGTGTGTCTGTCTGTTTGTTCCGGCTAATCTCCGATACGACTGGACCGATTTCGACGGGACTTTCACTGGCAGATAGCTGATGTTATAAGAAGTAACTTAGGCTACTTTTATTTTATAAAAATAATCATAGTTCCGCTCAAAAAAATTAAAACCCATGAAATCCAATCGTAATAAAATCCACGCGGGCAAAGTCGCGGGGAACAGCTAGTCTAGTCTATAATAACAGGCCCTGAACTAGGATTAACCTGTATCTCAAGTGAATGTGCTAACAGGTCGCTGCAACAATATTATGCTTGTAGTGCGAATGAGTCGTCTAGACCGGGTAAGGACCACGCTCTCACAGAACACCAGAGTAAAATACCAGCTTAATGTCGCTGTGATTTGTATGGTGAGTGTGGACAACCGGAGATTCTTTTGATTTAAAACGAGGCATTCCATCTTAGTCCTCAGAGGTGACAACGCATCTACATTTTGATTCTTAATTGAAGATAGATGAAGATGCCTATGGACCACAACAACCACTTACCAAAAAAATGATTTAAAAAAATGTGTGATCTGCAGTAAGAAAGATGATGTACATCTTCCTCCAATAAATGGGGTAAGCCGAAAGAATATTGATTTTGAATTCCTGAATATTAACATGATACTCGAATGTTGCATAATATATTATCTCAACCATCGTCTGAAAACGACTTCTGAGCTGAGTTTTGAAATGTGAATCGAGTGATTAAACTATACAGTGGACATTTTCATTAGTATTACTAATATAAAGTATGATGGGACTGCTATATTATAGTACTAGATTGCATCGTTGGTCCAGTGGTCGTAAACGCGTTTGCTGATCATGAAGTCCCGGGTGAGGCCTTAATTAGTTACTGATTTTTCTGTCAGGAAATTCTCTGTAGCAGTCCGGAGTTAAGTTAGAGGAGCTTTCACCCCCGTGCCTTGGAAAGCACGTAAAGCCGGTGGTCCTTCCCCTGATCTCTTTACGGTCGTGGCGGAATACCGTTAGATCTGACTATTACTGTAAGGTAATAAAAAGCACACCTGTACTTGCGCATACATTTGGCCACTATATTCCTACGAAGTGGCTAGTCCCCGTTGAGACTGCCGTAACCGAAATTCGGTCTAGAGGACACTATTATATTATAGTATCAAAGTCTCTAAACTAAACAAATTACATATTTATTGAATATTTAATTGATTCACTTTTATTCCTAAATGGGCAAACGATTGACCCCACATCTACATGATGGTGACCGTTGCGGTGTAAGCACGTTAGTTTAAGACAGGCTTATTTTTTTAAAGTAGTAAGTATATATTACATAACACAATCTGTTTTTTGTGAACCCTGTACTAGATAAACCTGTCTTACAGGGCTCCAGACCTTCCATATTGTAATAGTATACCTTGGTACATTTACAAGAAAACTTAAGTATGAATAATTTACACAGTAACAAATAGTATATGGAAAAATACACTCAAATCTATATAGTACAAAATATGTTCGGCAGGTGTTTAGGAGTTTTTTATTTCATGTTTTGAAAGTGTGGATATGCATGTGTAATGAGATATATTAAATAACAGAAATCCGAATTACAGTAATTAATTTTCTTATATTAGTAATATAGTTCCTAAACTAAAATTGTTAAAAAATACGAAGTCGTTATTTCGTTACGACGTAAGTGAGTCAGCGTATTATAGCGTTATAACCAACGTGGCCACGTTCTGGTGAGGTACGGCCATAAAATTATACTTTTGTAGTTGGACTTTATTTCTCAAAAGTTTATGTCTGTTATCATAACACATAAAAGTAGCAGCTTTAACTATTGTATTCGTATTTATAGCTTCATCGTGCTTTATAAGCTTATTCTTTATAGATGTTTTAAATAACAACGAAATAATCTCGTATAATACAGCCGTAAATATTTCTATAACTTCACATAAGCAAAATAACTGCTACAGTATTTGCATGTTATTTTTATTTACCTATACAAATAAATAAAATTGAAGTGTCTGTTTGTAATGTAAAAATAACAGCTTTTTGCTAAATGCATATGAAAGTATATACGGTACTTATAACAAAAACACAATTTTTTTAATTTTTGTCTGTCTGTCTGTCTGTCTGTTTATTCCGGCTAATCTCCGAAACGGCTGAACCGATTTCGACGGGACTTTCACTGGCAAATAGCTGATGCTATAAGGAGTAACTTAGACTTCTTATATTTTAGAAAAATAATTAAAACCCTAAATTACACGCGGGTGAATTCGCGGGGAACAGCTAGGTATTTTTATAAAACTGAGGTGACAAACGAACTTACAGTCCAACTAACGGTGACCACTGCAGTCCATCGATAAATGCAACAAACTTCAAATGAAGAAAGATACAGAATACAATAAGAAGATACTATGTGGTAGGACTCCTTTTTTGCTGGGACCCTTCTTACTGAGAAAGAAGCATTCCAACTTAGTCCTCACGGCTGACAACGCATCTGCATTTTGATTCGCAAACGAGGATAGGTTGATAGATGTCTATGTGCCGCAGCATCCACTTATCATCAGGTAGACTGTGTGTTCATTTGTCACGCATATTTTTTTTAAAAACCTATTTCTGCCGCCAAATAGCAGTGCATGCTTTGCTATGTTCCGGTCTAAAAGTATAGCGAGTAAAACATTGCATTTTAATCTTCAGATATGACAAGGCATCTGTAGCCTTCTTTATATGGCTCTTGGTGTTCATGGATGGCAGTAGGTACTTACCCTCAGGTGGACTATAAGTACGTTTGTCACACCGGTTTTATAAAAAAGTGTGTGTGTATTTATGTACGCACGTAGGAAGTTATACTTCTTAAGCGTAACAAAACAAAAAAACTTGAGAGACAATTTTATACGTGGTAGAGCCATGCTGCAGCTATATTAGTAGTATAGTTGTAGCACGAATGGGTTGGCTCGACCGGGAAGGACCACGCTCTCACAGAATACCAGCGCAAAATAGCAGCTTAATGCTGCTGTGTTTCTTATGGTGAGTGTAGAGAACCGGAGACCCTTTTTACTGGAAAGGATGCATTCCATCTTAATCTTCACGGGTGACAACGCATTTGCATTTTGATCCGTAATCGAGGATAGATGTAGATGTCTATGGGCCACAGCAACCACTTACCATCAGGTGGACTGTGTGCTCGTTTGTCACCTTATTCTATAAAAAAATTACCCACTGAAGTTGCCGCTTTTAGGTGTCGTTTTTAGGTGTCGGTGTGCGCACATCGTAAAAATTCACTCTCATAATTTTTCCCAAACGCCCCTAAAGAAGTATAACTTCAAAAACTAATTATTAGAACCAATTTTAATCTATAAACCGTTTAATAGTTTTCGCATATTTCATTTAAATAGTAGTTCCACTCATACTTCAAATGAGAGCTCAACAAAAACATATCTCCTGATTGTCGTTTTTTAGTGCAGCACTAAAAAACGACAATCAGGGAGTCGTACAAAACTAGTTCCAAGCAATAATAGCTTTACATTTAGTTGGCAAATTAAACAGAGCAAACTCAGACAAGCTATTCAGTTTTGTAAATATATTTTGCTGTTCTTACTAAAATTAATTAGGTATATCCTACACTATTATACGAACAATATTTTTTTATATTTGATTGTTTATTTATAATCGTGTACTCGAAAACCGTTTTAACGATTACTCACCATACGAAGCACAGCAGCATTAAGCTGCTATTTTACGCTGGTATTCTGTGAGAGCGTGGGCCTTCCCCGGTCGAGCCGACCCATTCGTGCTTCAACCACTATATAGCTGCAGCGTGGCTTTAACATATAAAGTATGACGCATGTGGTAGCCATATCCCCCTTCGACCATTTTATTGACTTTTAACCAGCATGACATTCTGTAATAACTATAAAGATTACGAGTTATACTCACGAAGTCGAAAAAAAGCCCTTTTAATGGGAAAAACCAGCAAAAATACCAACGGGACTTTTTTAATACCAATTAAAAATGTACCCGTACGAAGTAAAATTAAATATAAAAACATTTAGAAACAGAACTTTAGGGGTAAGTTCATTCCCAAGGGTTTATTACACAGCTTTTGTTTGACAAATTTTTTCAACGTTTTGATATATAGACCCGTATAATTTCTGGAACTTTGTTGTAGATTTAACAGAACAATTGGTAAAATTAAAAATTTGTACAAGCGACGTCAATATAAAAAAGTGGTAAAATTAAAAAATTTGTACAACTGACTTCAATATAAATAAAATGAGAACATCATCAATGTAGTCGAAGTCAATTAAATACGCATTTTTAAGGATAACTCCAAAACTACTTGGCAGATTTAGATGACCACATGAGAAGCACCAACTTTTAAATAAAAAAATAGAATCATCAAAATCGATTCACCTAGAAAAAAGATCTTAGGTAACACAAATAAAAAAAAATACAATGGAATTGAGAACCTCCTAATTTTTTTGAAGTTGTTGGAAAGTAAGAACGCTCTGTCCCTACTCCCAATACGTGTTTTAGACCTATTTCTTATATAATACGTATGACAAATGAGCATACAGTCCACCTGATGGTAATTGGACATCTACATCTATATCCTACATCATGATTCAAATGTATGTAATTGGCCTTCTTTTACTAGTTTTTATATATTACTTGATATTTTAGCTGTAATTTTTCCAATATGTAAAAATAAATTAAAAAACTATTGGTAAATCCAATTGTGCATGCCTTAAGCGCATTAAAAAAATTACGTATAACATGATTATATGTAATTTTTTTAAAATAGTTTAAAAACACAAGTTTTCACTAATAACTTTATTACTATACTTCCAATTTTCCGATAATTTTATGTCAAACATCAATTTAAAAAAAGTTTGGAAAATCCAAAAGTGCACGACTCATAATGCTCATATGATCGTGATTTTTTTTTTAATTGTAGTTCTATTAGCCAAAGAGTTCCAGTAGCAGTCGCCGAAGTACACCTTCAAGTCACTCCATCAAGTCCGGAGGTAAGGTCTATTCATAGCTAACAAAATGAGTCCAAACTCGGCACAACTTGTTCCCCTCGTCGAGGACTTCCAGTAGCAGTCATCAAAGTACACCTTGACGTCACTCTATCTAGTCCGGAGGTAAGGTCTCATCATAACTAACAAAACAAGGCCAAACTCGGCACACAAAGTTCTCCTCTTCGAGGAGTTCCAGTAGCATTCACCGAAGTTCACCTTCAGGTCACTCTGTCAAGTCCGGAGGTATGGGTTAAGGTCTCACCATAACTAACAAAACGATCCCAAACTCGGCACACCTAGTTCTACTCGTCGAGGAGTTCCAGTAGCAGATACCGAAGTACACCTTCAAGTCCAAGACGTATTTAAGTATATTTATATATAAATCCTACTTACTTTTAGCGAAACAAAATATTGTAATAAAAATCTGTAATTATAAAAAAAACTTCGAGATATTCCAGTTTCCTTGACATGTAAGTTTCCTCACAATGTTTTCCTTAACCGAGCACTAATGCAAGTGGTGCTATTATAAGATGTAAAACACTCACATTGATGAAAAGAATCAGCTTCAAAAGTCGTCTGGACGAACTGCCTGACATATTGCATGCGTTCCATACGCAGAGTGTGTGGAAGTGTGTGACACCAGGAGTACTGAATCGGTGTTGGTCGCGGGTTAGATTCCCGCAAGGAATAACTATTGAAATAATGAACTAAGAATAGCCTACAAATATTTTTTTCCGCATCTAAGTGATTTTCCATACGCAATATTTTAGATTGATCGCCCTCACGATACAGAGAACTTTCTAGTATTTTGAAATAATTAATTATTTTAAATAAATCAAACTTTGCAGTAAAAAACTCTGTTACTAAAAGTGACTCTGGAAATTTTATCCGCAGTCCACTAAGTTTTGTGCGTGACGGAGAGGAGCGTTGGCATTGTGCCAGCTGACAAGATCGATATCCGGATAAAATATAAGTAACTCAACTCGAGTATTAACTACTAGAACTAGAAAATTGTTATGTAAGAGGTTTGAGGGCTCTGTGACGCAGTGGCTCAGCACTAAGTTTCGGCGCCGAGGGCCACGGGTTGGATTCTGCACGGAAGAAGTATTTATATTGCCTGTAAATACTTGTTCCGGGTTTGGATGTTCTTCCTTGAGGAATTCATGTATGTAAATAATTGCTACGATACAAAAGAAGAGCCTAGTGTGTGGATAATGTTTTATTAAATAATTAACTTTCAATGAATAGTTAAAGCGGAGATCAAAAAAACTAAAAAGATGAAAATAATTTCACATTCAAATGTCAGTGCTAACGCATGGTGTATAGAAATATTAAAGATGCGACTTACTTACCGACTTTAAGTTGAAATAATTTTATTATTATTAGTTCTTTGAAGCCGGCTGTTGAGTGGACTTAGAAATATCACAGTCTAAATGTCGTCTAATTTTCCACTCTTAGAGGCGGAATTATTTCATCAAATTTATAAGTTCCAGACCAGCTCTAAAGTATATCTTATTTAATAACAAGTGGTAAAATGAAAAATTTGTACAGCCGACTTCAAAATAAATTATTAAGGATAACTCTAAATTTACTAAACATATTATATACTCTAAATTTTTTACGTGGTAGAGCCATGCTGCAGCTATATTAGTAGTATAGTTGTAGTACGAATGGGTCGGCTCGACCGGGAAGGACCACGCTCTTACAGAATACCAGCGTAAAATAGCAGCTTAACACTGCTGTGTTTCGTATGGTGAGTGTAGAGAACCGGAGACCCTTTTTACTGGAAAAGAGGCATTCCATCTTAGTCCTCACGGGTGACAACGCATCTGCATTTTGATTCTTTATTGAAGATAGATGTAGATGTGTATGGATCACAGCAACCACTTACCATCAGGTGAACTGTGTGCTCGTTTGTCACCCTATACTATAAAAAAAAATCTATGGGTGAAGCCTAAGTTCCGCAGTCGACTTTTATATAAAAGTAAAAAAGTAAAATTACAGCCTATATACGTCCCACTGCTGGGCACAGCCCTCCTCTCATTTCTGCGAGGGTTTTAAGGCAAGAAAGTGTCCGCCGCGATGCCCCACTGCGTGTTGGCGAACTACACATGTCTTCGACATATTTTTTTTGATTTCTCAGACATGCAGGTTTCCTCACGATGTTTTCCTTCACCGCAGAGCACGTGGTAAATCAGACTTTTATATGCTATAATGAATTATATTCAACACCCATAAGAATAAATGGTCTCATTGCCTCTTATGACGTCACCACATGGTACTTAATAAATGAATAGAGTCGTGTTGTCACGAATAGAGTTTTGGAATAGTTATTTAATTATAGAAAAGTTAACAAATTCGGGTGGAAATAACAAATGAAGCAACCCTCATTGTGTATTCTCTTCCTTATTTATTAGTCTCGACGAACCGCTTTCTGTCTGTTATAATTCCCATTTCACAATTAACTATTTTAAATACTTTCTTTTTGTTTCAATTTTACGAAAATATAAAAATATAAAATTTATTTCATTATCGAATCTACCACCGTGTTTTTGTCACTTACATTAATTTTAATATACAAGTAGTAGTTATATAAAACGTAAAAATTACGTAACTTAAAAAGTATTTAAATTCGTTCGAAAATGACTTCACACTTCGTAACATAGAGTAAAGTAAAGCTACCTATGGAATCTTGGTAGCAAAGTTTAAAATTGACGCTGTCAGAATTAATTGGTAGTTTCCAAACTAGTAAAAAAAATCAACTACCGCTTCCAAACGAGTTTCCTCTAACCGACTAAGACTAGTGGCGGACTGTGATTATAATTTATCAGCCTTTTTCTCCCGTGGATGTCATAAGGGGCGAAACTGCAGTAAAAATTCATATTGCGATTTAATATGAATAACCCTCGTGTTCACGTTTTTCTTTCTTAATTTTTTATAGTGAAATCGGAGACCACAAAATCATTCTGACATCTGTAAGCGTCTTTTGCGGTTAGTCAAGTCGAATTTATACAATCGTTAACGGTAATAGATTTTTTTATATAAAATTGAAGAGACAAAGGAACTTATGTGCAGTCTACCTGATGGTAAGAGGATACTGCAGCCCATGGGTATCTTCAAACTGAAAGGGGTTGGTATCTACCCAGATGTACACCTAAGCAGAAACAGACACCATACCATACACGCTCACCGTTACCGTTACAGCCCATTAAAGTCCACTGTTTAACATTGGCCTTCTCCATAAATTGCCTCATAGGGGGGATATTTTCCATAGTTGCCACGCTTGGCAAGCGGGTTGGCTACCGCAGTTTTTTATTTGCTGGCCACAGCGGCTATATAAACATCTATATATTCATCAGTTTTGAGTGAATATAAAGATTCGATGATCATATAGTGTAATATATACATATGCAGGAAATAGATAGCAGCGTCTTCCTAATAACAATATTTGACTGATAGCTATTCACAGGAATATAATGTCAATATATCTAATCATAGTAATGAGAGATATTGACATCATATTCCTGTGAAGACAATATGTAAAAAGCGGCCTAAGAAAACTATATCAATGAAATGGAATATAAGTACCTATATGAAACTTTATGAAGTAGATTAATGAAAATAATTTACATATATTTTGTGTGTTTGTGTTTGTAGCTTGGACAAATTAGGTTATGAGACTCAACTTTTTTTAATAGAATAAAGGGGACAAACAAGCACACAATCCAACCGTTAGTAGGTGGATATGTGGCGTATAGACATATTGTATTGTATTATACATTTTTATTAACTTTTTATTGATTCATTTTTATCTGTTTGTCTGTTTGGTACAAATTTTGTAATCGATTTTAAACTCGCTTCCCGATGAGCAGAGGGTTGAAACTAAGCATGGTGTAATGTTGGAAGGTGTTCAATAAAAAGGAGACGTGTTTTTTAGTTTCAGACTTTAATTTTTTTGTTTTTAAAACGTTACCCCACACTAGGATTTTCTCCTGTATCGTGGAGGCAGTTTACAAACATAAATTGCACGAGGACAAACATCAGACCCGGAACAATTATTTGTAGACTACAAATACTTGTTCCGTGCGGAATCGAACCCGCGGCCCCAGCGCAACAACTCATTGCAAAGCCACTGCGCCACGGGCCGTCAATTATACTGCTTTCTATTCTTAACTTAACTGTAATATATATATGGGGGCTATACTACAATACGATGGCTTAGTATTTGAAACTTAATAAAATATTTGGCTCCATTTTGAATTATAATTATTATAGTTTTCTATTAGCGTTAACGCTTGTAGAAAGTCGACTTGACTTAACCTGCTGATCTTACGTCTCCATCCATCATCCTAATGTAATAAGTACAGCAGAAGACTGTCATAAGATGATAAAGAGAGATACTAGATAGGAAGTATTCCATCTTAGCTCTTAGTTTGGTTCTTAATTGAGGATGCATGGATAGATATATGGGCCACAGTATCCATTTACCATCAGGTGGACCGTGCGCTCGTTTGTGACTATTATTTTATGAAAAAAAATCTATTGACAATATTACCTTTGAAATCATCAAACAATATAATGATAGAAATTTATAATACATTACATTTCCTATCCTATCAGAACATACTGACCATAGGACTACAGGGTAATCTGTGGGGCAGGCCTATGTCTATACCACTGCTAAACATAGGTCTCCCCCACAAATTGCCTCATAGGAGGATATTTGCTATATTTACCACGCTCCGCAAGCGGTTTAGCAAACGAAGTATTTATATTATTTTGAGCTCTCAACAGGAAGATGCTGCCCATCTCCTGTTTCAGTATTCCTCTGTCGTCTCTTACGACACCCATGGGATGATATGGGATAGTGGATTTTTTACGTCGCCACGGAATAATTTATAATATTTGTTTTTGTACCGGTTACCGCACAATCTATACATATAACAAATAAATAAAACTGAAGTATCTGTTTGTAATGTATAAATAACAGCTTTTTACTAAATGCATATGAAAGTTTATACGGTAATTATAACAAAAAAAAAACTATTTTTAAATTTTTTGTCTATCTGTCTGTCTATTTGTTCCGGCTAATCTCCGAAACGACTGGACCGATTTCGACGGGACTTTCATTGGCAGATAGCTGATGTCATGAGGAGTAATTAAAGCTACTTTTATTTTTTTTAAATAGTGAGGGTTCCGCGCAAAAATTGAAAACCCACGAAATGCAATCGTAATAAATACCACGCGGGTGAAGTCGCGGGGAACAGCTAGTAGTTAAATAAACCGCATTACTCATTAATTTAGCTCATTTAAAAACAATATTATTTGTTAATTACACACACATGTATAACTGTCGCACTTCTGCTTATACATCTTATTTTTGCAGCAGAGCCATGCTGTAGCTATATTAATAGTATAGTTGTAACACGAATGGGTCGGCTCGACCGGGAAGGACCACGCTCTCACAGAATACCAGCGTAAGATAGCAGCTTAACGCTGCTGTGTTTCATATGGTGAGTGTAGAGAACCGGAGACCCTTTTACTGAAAACGAGGATTCTATCTTAGTCCTCACGGCTGACAACGCATCTGCATTTAAATTCGCAAACGAAGATAGATGTAGATGTCTATGTGCCACAGCAACCACTTACCATCAGGTGGACTGCGTGCTCGTTTGTCACCCTTATTGTATAAAAAACATCATTTTATAATAATCATATTATTATATAAGGAATTATTCTTTTACAATAAAATCAGTGTTAGAACGACTTTCATTGAGTTTGTTTCGTACATTAACTTTCCTTACATCTCGTTTTGCACTCATCTTGTAAACTGTAAACACACTACCGTTTTTTTTTTACTTTCCGCAAATTGTAACCACTAACTTTGTACAAATAAACACACGCCGTACTCACGCAAGCCAATTAAACAGATCGTCAATAGTAGATAAGCGTTAAGTCGATTTACGATAGAGGACAGGTGAGCTGATAATGTGTAAACACAGCTGACATGTGCTTAGTCAAACTGCAGGCACTATTATGACACCTACAACATGCCGTTTAAATTTACAGCCTAAATACGTCCCATACGAACATACCACCACTTTTTTTTTTTTTGATAAGTATGCAGATTTTTTACAATTTTTTTTTTATAGAATAAGGGTGACAAACGAGCCCACAGTCCACCTGATGGTAAGTGGTTGCTGTGGCCCATAGACATCTACATCTATCTTCGTTTCCGAATTTAAATGCAGATGCGTTGTCAGCCGTGAGGACTAAGATAGAATGCCTCTTTTCCAGTAAAAAGGGTTCTCTACACTCACCATACGAAACACAGTAGCATTAAGCTGCTATTTTACGCTGGTATTCTGTGAGAGCATGGTCCTTCCCCGGTCGAGCTGACCTATTCGTGCTACAACTATACTATCAATATAGCGGCAGCATGGCTCTAGCTATATTAATAGTATTATATTGTTGTTCACCGTCAGGCACGTGTTTAATAAATCACAACTTTTATGGTGTAGGCAGAGATGCAACTGTAGAATAGAATAGAGTAATTTATTATTCAATATAGATTTTTTACTTTTACCACCGGTTCGGGAAAAAACCTATGTCCTGGAAGAACCAGCAGAAAACCCAGCGGGATTTTTTAAAAGTATATTATGCAATATAAACACAATTTTTACAAACTACTTACAAAACTTAGTTAAGAAACAGGTTAAAAGTGGCCATCTCATTCCCAAGGCTTATTATAAACCATGGTGTTCATTTATATTATAATATCCCTTTTTACACAGTTTTTGTTTAATAAAATATTTAAACTTGGTAATAGTAGTAGACCTTGTATATTTTCTGGGACTTTGTTGTAATAGCTTATACATTGCCCCATGAATGAATTACCGATTCTGTGGTGTTTACAGAGTGTTTATCACTTTTTTTATTAAAACTACTTTTGTACAGATATTTGGAACGCTACCTCGTTGGTTTGGTGGTCTTAAGCGCTGACTTCTCATCAAGTCAATCTTAATTAAGTTATAGGGTTTTATTCTGTCAAGAAATTGTCAGTCGCAGCAGCACGAAGTCTGGAAGGTTTTCACCGTATTTCGTCTCCGTGACTGGGATAGCACGTAAAGCCGTTAGTCCCGTGACTTATGACGTGTTAGTGAGTGCACCTGTTCATGCGCACAGACTCGAGCACTGTTATCTTGCGCAGATGGCTAATCTTCGCTGAGACTAGCCGCCGTGACCGAAATTCTCTTTTACTTAGTGCTATGCCTGAGAATTAACTTTTGATAAGAAGCTCTCTTTTTGCTAAATTTTGAAGAAAAGCTGAAGTCGATGCTATTTTTTTTTCAGAGCACTTCCCTTGGTAAATTCTGTAGAAAACGTAAAAACATAGTAAAAAGTTAAAAGTTGCAGCCTATATACGTCCCATTGCTGGGCACAGGCCTCCTCTCATTTCTGTGAAGGTTTTAGGGGAAGGAAATGTCCACCGCACTGCCCCAATGCATGTTGGCGAACTTCGCATGTCTTCAAAATATTATTTTTTCTTATTTCTCAGACATACAGGTTTCCTCAGGATTTCCTTCACCGTCGAGCACGTGATAAATCAGCATGAAACCAGGTTGCTTGCGTACTGTGAAATTTACGGCGAGCGCTTAGCCACTGAGCTACTACGACTCTTTAGAAGAAGAATTAAAGCCTCGACTTCAAAAGTAAATATATATTTTTTTAGTTTTGAATTTGGTTTTATTTTTATAAAAGTTATATATTTTACTATTCGGAGTTCTCTATGTATTATCACAATCTCAATGTTTAACTTGTTACACTAAAGAGTCCATTTCTATTTTGCTATCCTTAGGAAAGAATTTTTCTCCAAATTTATATTTTATCTAATATAATATTTTATCCTATTTACTAATAAAGAATCATCAAAATCGGCTAATAATTAGAGAAAATTTCGCGTCCAAAAAAAAAACACAATATACAGCCCAATTGTAAACGTACATACACTCCTAAATAATATACAGTATACGCACATGAGTGAAGAGTATAAAATGTTTGTGCTGCGTTATATAGTTCCAATATTACATGTAATGTAATTATTAAATAAATAAATAAATTCAGTCTCAAAGATACTATAATTATTGTAAGAACGCTGAGCCAATATAATTTGACGCTGAACTGGATAAACTTCTCACCATTTCTGGTACAAATTCATTAATTAGTTTTATGGCTGCAAAAAGAGGAAATACGACCAATATACGTCCCAATGGCACAGGCCTACTTTAATTTAAGAAAAGGTTATGTAGCAATTAGCTTGCCGCTCTACCCCGGTGCGTGTTTTGGACTTCATATGTCCCTGAAATATTTATTCTTAAATTTATATTTTATTCCTGACTGAAATAAAAACCGAGCCGTGATAGCTCAGATGGTTAGCGCCCGCTGTTGATTTCACAGTACGCGAGCAACCCGGGTTCAATTCCCGCCGGCACCAATGAAATTGTTAATTGCAATTTTAAGTACGGCGGTGAAGGAAAACATCGTGAAGAAACCTGCACGTCTGAGAATTGAGAAAAACATATTTTTCGAAGACACATGAAGTTCGTCAACACGCATTGGGACAGCGCGGCGGACACTTCCTTGCCCTAAAACCCTCTCAGAAATGAAAGGAAGCCTGTACCCAGCAGTGGGACGTATATAGGCTGTAACTTTAACTTTAACTTTTTAAGTGAAATAAAAACATAGAAAGAAATAGAAAATTTTGACGGCTTCATGGCGCAGTGGCTTGGCATTGAGTTTTGGTGTTGAGGGCCGCGGGTTCAAATCCCGCACGGAACAAGTATTTGTATGGCCTACAAATAATTATTAGGCATCTGGAGTTTTACCGTTACCTATTAAAGTCCACTGCTGAACATATGCCTCCTGATAGATGGCCTCATAGGGGGGATATTTGCCATAGTTGCCACGCTTGGCAAGCGGGTTAGCAACCGCAGTTTTATTTTTATTTTAAGTCGTCATTAGGAAGACGCTGCTGCTCGTCTCCTGATTAGTTTCCCTCAGTCGCTTCTTACGATACCCAAACGACGAAAATACGGGACCTATAAGTCCCAGATAAATTACATACATCATACACAAGTACACGACAGCATTTGTTATTCTATTGCAGTTGGATGGTAACCATAATTTTATTTTTAGTCGTTATTAGGAAGTCGCTGCTGCCCATCTCCGAATTTATTACCCTCTCTCGCCTCTTACGTCACCCACGGAATGATATGGGGTAGTGGATATTTTTAACTTCCACTACATGGATGGTCTAGATGTTTCTCCTCGCACAATTTATGTTTGTAAATTGCCTCCACGATACAAGAGAAAATCCTAGTGTGAAGGTAACGGTTTTTTTAAAGAAATAAATCTTTTTTAAAGAAAGAAAAATTGTTTCTAAACATGGTGGTGGTGCTCGTATCCCTAAGTTCCAATTTTAAGGGGCCATGTTAGATAATTTCTTTTACATTAGGCGAAAACTTATATGTATATCAATATGGGATATTTCGCCCCACAGTTGGGCACATATATCTTATCACTTGAGTCTACCGCGCTATCTTAAGCTACCGTGGCGCGCTTAAATCTTACTTTTCATAAATCTTTGTTTGGTACAAGACTTTACTATAAAAATGTGTAAATTGTAATGTGTAAAAAGCAGTTTGTTTCATTCTAGCATTATGGTTGTATGTTTTTTTGTAAAAGAAGGTGAAAGTAATCATCACCATCAACCTGCGGCAGTCCGCTGCTGAATATAACCTAAAAGTAATATAAATAATATTTAAGTATATTTAAGTACCTACGTTCAGCGTCAGTAGATAGAGACAACTCTACTATAAATTTTAATTTACCTCATTTTATTTATTCATTTTATTATTTGTAGTTTCAGTCTTCTATATCAAATTCAAAACTATTTGTTTTATTGAATCTCATTTAAAAATTCTTATGAATCGTATTGAGTCCCATAAAAGTCTCTCATGAATTCTTATAAATGATTCGAAAAACAAAACTTTCTCAGAGATTAACCGGCAATAAACTCTGGGGTCTTTTTTTGTAATTTAACACTAAATAAATATCAAAGCTACCAACCCGCCTGCAAAGCGTAGCAACTATGGCAAACTCCCTCTTATGAGGCAATTTATGGGAGAGGCCTATGTTCAGCAGTAAACTTTTACAGTGTATCATTAAAAGATCAAAGCAGCCAAGCGGTCGCTTTTAACTTCCGGGTGGTATTTTACTAATAACAACCCAACAAGACCGGGGGCTGTGCTAAGTTATGCTAGTTTCTTCGGCTTTTATACATAAATGGCTCTACGGTTTTAAAGCAAACGGTAGTGTTATTAAAGTAAAATAACTAATCTATTATTAATGTAATTAGTTAAATAACTAGGTAGGTTAGAGATTCATTAGAGTTGAGCTCTATAAGGGTACATCTCTAGGTACTAGAGTTCATTTTCTGCTTTCTTAACTTCCAGCTTTGAAAATTAATAATTTTCAAAAGTAGGAAGTTATATATATTTCGAGTTTTCATCAGATGTCCACGTTTTGAGGTCTTAGGAAGCCGTTCCGACTCTTCCCGGCTGGACTTATGGCCATGTGTGTGTGTGTGTGTGCGTGCGTGCGTGTGTGTGTGTGTGTGTGTGTGTGTGTGTGTGTGTGTGTGTGTGTTTGTGTGTGTATGTAAATTATATCTTTAGAACGAATCAAGCAATCGAGATGGGCGACACGGCGTTCAAAAGTGTTCATTGAGACTTCGAGCTGATTAGATTGCGCTCGAAAATAAGCGGAAAATTCCAGGGATGGCCTGCAGGGTCAACCGTTTTTCAGATTTTTTTTAGAAAAGAATACTAGTAACGCTATTACCAATAAAATACTCCCGTCAACCACTGTAAGTAAACTTGAATATGCTTGTGTTAAGAGTAGTTCCCCACAGTAGCCGAATGTAGGATTCGAACCCACCACTTTCTGAATTTTCAGTCCAAACCGTACTATTAGGCTACTGTCGCTTATTTCTAAATATTCTCTATATATTTTAATATATTATATGTCTGCTGCCAAACAGCAGTGCAAATGCTGCTGTGTTCTAGTTAGAAGGTAAACACAGCAAGTACAAATAGAATTACAGGTTATAAGTCTTCTTAGCCGTATAGAGTAAGAAAACCCTGTATTCTTATTACCTCGGCAAAAGTAAAGTTACGTTATTTAGGGCAAGGAAAGGTCCTCCGCGTTGCCTCAATACGTGTTGGCGAACTTCACATGTTTTTCTCAGACATGCAGGTTTCTCACGATGTTTTCCTTCATCGCCGAGCACGTGGTAAATCAGCACTTAAAATTGCAATTAACAATTTCATTGGTGCCGGCGGGGATCGAACACGGGTTGCTCGCGTGCTGTGAAATTTACACCGAGTGTTTAGCCTCTGCGCTACACCGCTTAGCTTGGAGTTAGTTGTTAATATCCATGGGCTGTAGTAGACATTTATCATCAGGTAGAGTGTTAGCTCTATTATCATGTTAATAATATAAATAAAAAATGTCTCTCAATAAAATTACGATCGTTATTTATGGATAATGTTCCTAAATATATACACAATTGTGATCATGCACATTTTGTTTACCATGTCGCAGTTTTTGTACTGTGTGAAATTTCTAAGTATTAACTGTATAGCATGAGGTAATACAAGCAGAAAAACAAGCGAAATTATTACTTACACATACCAAAAACAGCAGCTTCTTGCCAAGAAAACAATGCAGAATCACGATTAGAAGAAATAACACAGGGCACTCTACGAATATTTACATAAATTATCAAATTACATAAATATGTCGCGCTGCAAAACCCACAACAAAAGGCACGCCTTTATCGTACGCCTGACGTGAGCTCACTAAAGCCGGTGCCACAGATAAAATATTACTGTCATATTTACGTAGGTGCGAGAGAGACGATGCTTTAATACGTGGTCGCGTTATAATCGAAGTGTTTTACTTTAGGCACGATGGCATTGACCTTGTGTAAAAGAAATCCATTGCTGTTGTGATATGTGGTGGTGCCGTAAGGATTTCCTTACCCAATACATTCCCTGAGCCCCATACAAAACTAGTATGGAAATACAAAACAATATTATACGTAAGTATATTACACGGTAGAGTTGCGCTGCAACCAGAACAAGCTGCAGCACATCACGACCTAGAAAGGACTACACTCGCACAGAATAGCAACTGTCAAATAGCAGCATAATGCTGGTGTTTCTTTTTTTATATAAAACTTGCTGTTGCCCGGCGCGTTGCAGCTGTAGAAGATATTATTGTGGAAATATCGTTTTAAATTTGTAAGAGTTATATTGTGTAATTAGGAATGATAAAACATTCGTTGAAGTTTTATACGTGGTAGAGCCATGCTGCAGCTATATTAATAGTATAGTTGTAGCACGAATGGGTCGGCTCGACCGGGGAAGGACCACGCTCTCGCAGAATACCAGCGTAAATACGAAACACAGCAGCATTAATAGCAGCTTAATGCTGCTGTGTTTCGTATGGTGAGTGTAGAGAACCGGAGACCCCTTTTACTGGTAGTGAGGTATCCCATCTTAGTCCTTAGGTGTGACAACGGGCCAACATTTTTATTTCATCATAAAGGTACATAAACTTAAATGTTTATTTAATTGTTTGTTAGTACCTTGTAAATATTAATTTATCCTGTTTATAAAGTGTCTTGGAGTATTTCATGAGAGCAAAAAGGCATTCGCAATTAAATTACATTCGCAATTAGTAGAAAAACATAAAAGCTATTTCTTTGAATTCAACATTTTTAGCCTGCATATTTTTATCAAGCTTATTATAGAGTCCGGGAGTATTTCATCTAACTGCGAAAAATTCATTCATTTCAGCATATAAAAGTCCACTGTTGAACATAGGCTTACCCCATAGGCGGTATTTTGCCATAGTTGTAGTTTTTTATTATTTTGAATAGTTTTCAGGAAAACGCTGCTGTCCATCTCCTGTTCGAATTTCCCTCTGTCGACTTTTACGACACCCACGTGATGATATTGGGTAGTGGATATTCTTACACCGCCACTACACGGTGTTTAAACATTTTATTTTAACAGAAATGTTAATTTGTTATTTACTTCAAAATCATTAAAAAATATATAGAAAAAGTGTGACGAACGAGTACACACTCCAACTCATGGTAAGTAGATGCTGTGGTCCATAGACATCTACCCATCCCCGATTAAAATTAAAATGCAGATGCGTTGTCACCCCTGAGGACTAAGGTGGAATGCCTCGTTTTCAGTAAAAGGATCTCCGGTTCTCTACACTCACCATACGAAACACAGCAGCATTAAGCTGCTATTTTACGCTGGTATTCTGTGAGAGTGTGATCCTTCCCCGGTCGAGCCGACCCATTCGTGCTACAAATATACTACTAATATAGCTGCAGCATGGTTCTACCATGTACAAAATTGGTATACGTACTATATAGCAAAATTTAATTAGTAAAAATTATTTAGTAAAGGTTTGTTGTGTGTTTTGTAGACCCATAAAAACTCTCATGAAACTGTAAAGACTTTTTTAATGTATTAAAATATAATTTTTAATATCAATAGAGTATGTACAAAATCATTTGCATGTTACGTTATTTGGATGTGATAAAACAGAAAATGGAACGTATAAAGGAACTCCTACGCGTTGTTAGGAGCATGTCAAGTCTAACCATACACTGTGACCACTGTAAGGTGTAACCTCAATTCAGTGTACTGTGAGGCCTTTTTAGTTTACTATACTAGTTACTGTTTAAACGGAATGCAGTCCAGTATACTATCATCCCCATTTTTTGACTCTGTTTTCAAATGAAAATATTTATTATGTACACGTATTCTGTTCAACAAGAAAGAATATTATTTGAATGTTGTTGCTTTTAAAACTTATTTGTTTATTTATTTATTTATTCTTTATTGCATTCCTTAAAATAAAAGAATACAAAGGGCGGACTTAATGCCTTGAGGCATTCTCTACCAGTCAACCCATGGAGTGGTGAGAATTTGACGTAGGTGTGGCAATATAGAATAAAAGAACACAAAACAAAAATGATAATTAACTACATAATATATTATACATTTTATTAATAAATAAACTATAAATAACCTATACATGTATATACATACAAATATACATATTTAAATACATATATAATTAGTACAAAACTTAATGTCCGAGTTTATTTGAATAACAATATTATTTAATAATAATAACAATCATTCGTGGGAGCTGTTAATTCTCTAGGCGCTGTTATGTTTTTTGATCACGTGATCAAAGTACTGAGAGCACCTTACCTCAAAAGCGCCAATGCTCACAGTACAAAAATGGCGGCGATTTATGACGTCATATATTTCCCTAGGGTACTGCGGCAGTATATTGGCAGTCCATAACGGAACGAATTTTCCACCATTGAGAGCACTGAGCTGTGCTCGCAGTGTATATCGGAACACGACCTAGAGCTGTTCGGAATTTCCTTACTCTCACTTAAAGTTGTTTATGCAGTACCACGAGCACGAATATTTTGCTATAAAATACGTGTAGTTTATGTCAGAGTTTAGTTAAAGTAAAATTTTGTATCGGAATTTGATCAGCACTCGTATAGAACAGCACTCTATAGAACTCGAATAGGAACTAAGGAATCTGTTAACAGCAACAAATTAAATTCATAAAGTTGGCTTTATGAATTTAATTTGTTGCTGTTTTCTTTAAATAAATTCACAGAATTTTTATCATATTTGCATTTTCATCATCATCGTTACAGTCCTTCACAAGTCCACTGGTTAGCAACTTAAACACTTATTATTATATTTAAAATCTAAGATTGAAATAAGCTAAGGTAGTTAAGGACAGCGCAGTGAACACAAGTAAGAACTCTGTGACCAACTGTGGGGCGAACAATCCTTTATTGTTCGCCCCACAGATAATAATTTATACTCTATGCATAAAATATCGTTTTAAAATTAAGAATAGTTGGAAGGCAAAGACTTTGATCGTACATGTTATTGCTTTTTATTAGTTTAAGTGCATTTTTACATCAAATTCCTATTGATCGTGAATTAATTAAAAAACCCGACTAAATACCAGTGGCCTTGCGAACCCACATATACTGAAGCAGAATCCTATTTGAAAGCACACAACTATTTAATTACCTGTAAATTCATGTTTCTGAATGTTTTGTGTTGGTCAAATGCATGTTTCTTTCTTTCTTTCTTATAATAATCATAACAGACACGTACATACATATGTATACAATATTACAAAAAAGTCCCAGAAAATAATATACAAGGTCTTTATTAGCAAGTTTAAATATTTTATTTAACAAAAATGTATTATCATATAAATGAATACAAGGTTGATAATAACCTCTGGGAATGAAGTTGTCGCTTCCAAGCTGTTTTTCAAATAAGTTTTGTATCTAGTTTGTACAACCTGTGTTTTACTGTATAATTTTACTTTGAAAAAAGTCCCTCTTGGTTTATTTATATACTTTATTGTAACACCTCACAACCAAGGTAATTTCTATCTTTATAAACATATACTATATGTATGTCAATCCAAACTATATAAATATAAATAAATCCAAACCATATATATACATACATATATATATATATATATATATATATATATATATATGGTTTTCAGGAAAGAGGTTTTTTTTCTGAACCAGTGGTAAAAGTAAAAGAATGACTTTCAATACGAGTTACTTACACTTCCGCGAAGGTTATAGGCATAGGTACAATTAACTGACAGTAGGTGGCGTGTATCGTACCGTCAAATTTATTTGAAAGTTATAAATCATTCAATTTCAAGGAATGTATTATCATTCTATTCAAACAATATAACTCTTCCAAATTTGAAACGATATTTCCCACAATTATTTCTTCTGCGGCAGCAAGGCGCCGGTACCAGCAAGTATTGAATAAAAATTATTCTATTATTTTCTGTTACTATACACACTGAATTAGCGCAATTGGTTTTCTCGCTCCTATTACCTTTCAGTAATGTGAGAAAGTTTGTTCTCATCTGTGAAACGTTTATTGACTTTTTGATTAGGACAAAAAGAACACTTTGTAAGGTAATATTGTAGCAAATCCTTAATCGAGCTGATTCGACTTTGTTGTAAAATCTATTCTAGCTAAAATGTGACCGCACGAAACTCTTCAAAAGATAAAGTAACTGTTGTTTAAAATACAAATATTAAGTATTTATTTCTTTAGGCTTAATTTGCACACCAAGTACAAAAATGCGGAATGAATGCAACAAGGAATTCTCTATCTGTCTAATTCCAGCTAAGCAGCGAAGATATTATGGGTACAAAGTGCAAAAAGCATATTGGATTTTTTTAATATTAGAAATACTAATATTGATTTGCAAGTCAATATTATCAACAGAATTAAGAGAGGTATGCACCGGTGTTTTGGACACGTAGAAAGAATTAATGAGGAAAGAGTGACAAAGCAAAGTTATACTCCAGAAGTAAGTGGTAGAGTCGGCAAAGGACGCCCCAGATGGAAGTTTATCGACAAAACTAGCGATATATTAAAGATGGGCCAAGTTAGAGTAGGTGCTCTAAACCGACTTTATGTATCCGAACATATATGGATGCGAAAAAAGCAAAAATGTGTGTCAGGATCGTGCCAAAGGGAATTCTGTAGCCTCTGCCTTCTCCTTTGGGAGACAGGCGTGAGAGTTTATTTTATGCAATAAGTTTTAGGAATATAAAACACACGATCACTTTATTTCAAAGAATCTGTTGCCAGTTTTTGTCATCTTACAGTGACATACGAGCTCACAATCCATATGGATGTAAATAGATACTGCGGTTTATGCACACGAAATTCACATAAGACCTTATTGCGTTGACACCACTGAGGACCAGGATAAAATGCTTCAGTGTCCGTAATTAATCTAACCCTACTACAACCTGCAACACAGCAGGCGATGGCACTAACCCAGGCAGAGTCCTGGACAAGTAGGAAGACTTTTACGTAATAGAACCACGCTGCAGCTTTATATAGCTGCAGCACAAATGAGTCGGCTCGGAAAGAAAAGTAAAGTAAAAAGTAAAGTTAGAGGATTTATACGTCCCACTGCTGGGTACAGGCCTCCTCTCATTTCTGAGAGCCTAGATTACCCTGTCGTGGTTGGTACTTCGCTCTTTGACTAATATAAGAATAATTTTACATATCAGTTATAGGTTATAATATTACAATATAGTTATATAGAATCCTAGCGACAGTAGCCTAATGGCAGGGTGCGAACCGTGAATTCAAAAGGTCCTGGTGTCGAATTCGCCATTTGACTACTATCGTGAACCACTCCTAATACAAGAATTCAAAGCTTACCAGGAGTACATAATTGAAGAAAATATTAGAAATGTGAATAGCATTGCTAGTATTTTTTAAATTAAAAAGAATAGATGTAAGCACATCTTTAAAAAATAAAATGTTTTAAATATTAACTTTAAAAGGGCTAAATTACGGCTACAATAACTTAAACTCGAAACAACACGTTTTGTATAAATACTAATGACCTTTGAAAAAGGATAACAGTTAACACTTTAACGCTGAAAGTTTAAACTAGTTTTAAAGTAAAAGATTGAAGCAAACATTTTGCTAAATTGGAACGCGCGCCATTTGCCAACAATTGATTTTACAAAATGGCGGACGAAATGGAACTGTCTAATCCGTGCAATGCAATCGTTCGTAGATCGTTTTGGGAATAAGTTTTATTTCGCCAATGGACATACCGCTGTGTGTCGTTTCAAATAAATTGCTTTTTTACTTCTTCAGCTAAAATACTTTCTTTAGTATCATTTCCTTCTGATGAAATGTAATCATAACGTAACAAATCTTACTTATGTTACTGTATATTCTCGTTTGTATTTACTTTTTTATATAAAGGAAGGTGACACACATGCATACAGCCTATTGTTAGTCCTAACGGTAAGTTGATACTGTGACCCATATACACTTATATCTAGTATCCATTCATCCTTCCCTATATTACAGCCCAACAAATCCACTGCTTAACATAGACCTCCCCATAGATTGCGTCATATATTTGCCATAGTCGTTACACTTGGCAGGCGCACTGGCAGTTAGGTTGTGTAGTGGCGGTGTAAGAATATTTACTTATACATATCGTTTAGTGGGTGTCGTAAGCGGCGACAAGGGGAAACAAACTAAGAGATGGGCAGCAGCGTTATCGCAATATCTAGTATGCTCGATTACAAAATAAATTGCAGGTGCGTGACACAGTTGAGGACCAAAAAATTCCGTCATTAAAAAGGGTCTTTGGTTTCTATACTCACCATCCAAAACACTGCAGCATTATGCTGTAGCTGTGTCTTACAGCTGTATTATGGCAGTATGACTTTATCACATAAAAATAGACGTTCAACAATATACCTAATTATTTATTTTAATATTATATTATCGTCCAAATCCAAAATATCCACAGACAGTAGAACATAATATACCGTCCACTCTAATACAATGAATATATCTTTTATTTTAAACTCCAGTTAAGTATAAAAATTATATGGCATGAGGACGCCAAATACCTCAGTTTCTAGTTCGGGAATTAATACAAGGTAAATTTAAACGCGATAAATCCTTAAAATTAACTTTATTCAATCAATATAAAGAATTATCATACATAAAAATATACCTACCTATTTTAAATAAAAAATTAAGTATAAAGGCATCTGACTCGTCATTATTCAATGATGTAACCGCAGTGCTGCTTATATAGAGAAAGAAGTAAAATAGCGGTCTAAATAGCAAAAAAACAAAAACAGCAAAAGCTTTTATTTTTAAAAAAATCGATAATTAACCAGTACTTCTGAATACAGCCGTAATTGCTCTGTCAAAATATATTATAAAAAAACAAGCCGAACACAATGCAGTTATGACACAAACAAACATAACTTTAAAAGAATATTATTAAATACCGGCTACTAATATGTATGTAATAAGTAATAACCTCTTTTAGAATAGAATTGTATAAAATAATTTTCATTCAATATAGATTACAAGAATACTTATTGAAAGTCATTTAAGCTTTATCAATGGTTCGAAAAAATTCTGTCCTCCTGATCTGATATCGAAATCCTGTCATGGGAAGAACCATCAAGGAACCTATTGGGACTTTAAAAACCATAATTTACAATATAATATTTTATAACAATAATTATTTTTTGTTTGATTATTATTTTGTAACCTATGTTTCACAATAAATGTATTTGATTTGATTTCCTGTGTTCCGGTGTGAAGGGTGAAAGGGTGGCTCTCTGCCAGTATAATAACAGGACGTGAGACATTCCATCTTGGTTCTCAGAGCTCTCATCTGTAGCCTTCTTTGTTTAAAGTTGTTTTCAGATGTTAGGTTGCAGTAACAACTCATCATTAGGTGGACTAAATGTTTGTTTGTTGCTTCATATTCATAAAATAATGTTGAATGAAATTAACTTTATGAATTTAATCACGTTTAAATTTAACTACTTAAAAATACCAAAGTTTGCAGAGCATAACAAATTAGATCCTCAATATTTTATCCGTAGAAGCGTAGATATAAGAAATCATTTATTTAAAATAAATTTTATGAAAATTATTGAAGCGTTAACTTTGAACATAATTTGAAGTTTAAGTGGCAGTGGAATGGTTGACCCAGTTTGAATTAACCGCGCCGTCAGATCGAGCCATTAATCGCAAACCAGGTCACTGGCCGCGAGCGAGCCGGATGCAATTTTATTATCTTAATATTGTATCATACTCGTAACTTGAATAATGAAAACTTTTGTAAACCAATTGTCAGATTATTCATATGTCTACAAACAATGGTTGACGTGGGAGCCCGTTATATGGAGATAAGAATAGAATAGAATCGGATAGAATAGAAGATAATATTTTTCCTTATGAATATAGTTATAAGGAAAAATATTATCTTAGTTAGTAGTATTTATAAAATTTATATATTTACATAAAAATTTGCTGAGTTTTGGAACGTCAACCCCAATATTGGGTTTATATTATTATAGTAGAAAGGGTTAGGTAAAGATGTTTTAAATTGAGTGTGCTTCACAAAGTGCTTCCAAAAATTCTAATCGCTAATATTCACAGCATTTTTTAAGAATTATTGAATTTTTTTTATATTTTATGACCTAGGATGTCTTCGTATAAGTTTTTAGTGACATTAAAAGAGGTTTAATTCGTTGATTTCTTTATACGTTTATTAATCTTTAACCACCCATAAAGACTGGTTCGGTTTATTTCTACATCATTTCTTTTTTTTATATAGAATAAGTGTAACAAACGAATACATAGTCCAAGTATCACAGTAAGCGGATGCTGGGTCCCATAGAAATTTACATTTATCCTTAATTAAGAATCAAAATGCAGATGCGTTGTTACCCCTGAGTACTAACATGGAATGCGTCGTTTCCAGTAAAAAAGGTCTCAGGTTCCATCTGCATTTTGATTCTTAATTGAGGATAAATGCAGATGTCTATGGGCCACAGTATCCCCTTACCATCAGGTGGACTCTGTGCACGTTTGTCACCCTTATTGTACAATAATCGTAAGGGCTTAGAAAATATTTGATATATGTAAGCACTTGTTACAGAATATCGTGCCAGAATTCTGATTTATTAATTTTTTGTATGAGATGGGGCAAATGAGCATGCGCCTCACCTGATGTAACAACTGCAAAACTGGGAGTATTGCAGATGCGTTACCGGCCTTTTTAAAAAAGCGTAGGCTCTTTTCTTGAAGGTCACTAAGTCGTATCCTGGATGCTGAGTCATACTTCTTTTTAAGGATGCTGGTGTTTACATCTCGGGCTACCGAAGCGTCAGCCCAGGCCTGAAAACACTCCTTCTTACTGCGTAATGCAGTCTTACAGGAGCGATCAAACCAAGGCTGAGATCTGCCTCCGATGTGTACCACAGATGATGGAATAAATAGTTCCATTCCCTGAAGCACCACATCAGTGACAGAACCAGCAACAACGCTTGTATCATCCGGCGACCAGCCAACCTGCTCCCATGGGTAGGATGTAAAGAAAGACCGCATTCCGTCCCAATCTGCTAAGCTTTTTTTACATGGGGTGTCAAATGGCTACGCATACCCGCCTCGCGGGGGCGAGGACGGGTTATGTCGGACTCGTACAGACTAAAACCCCGTGGTGTTCCACCTTCGACGCATATTGGTAGGGCTACGGGAATGATTTCGCACATATCCGCGGCCCCACCAGCGCCTGCCGCCCCATGGTGGCCCCTCCTAGTGGGAGGACTACTCCTCCCCTATCTCCTTCTCAGGTGTCATGTGTTCTGGTGCGCCTTGCACTAGAACACATGGCGCACCTTCCTCCGTGGCTTCCAACCTCAGCTGCGCAACGGACGCCCCTTTGTCCGATACCCGAAGGTCATGGGGCCAGGAAAAACGAGCGTTCAGAAGCACTAGCCTTCCTGACCCCTGGTGGCGAATCTGGTCTATGACTCCATCGCCAACCAAGTTTTGGATGCGAAAGGTACAGAGAGCGGCGCCTCGCAATACCGTCACTCCGCTCCCCCCGCAGTCCCACCATCATCGCATCAACAGTGCGGCCCCGTCAGAGCCGCGGAGGATAGGGCGAGTGGCGCATCGCCATACCAACACTCCTCTTCCTCCGGATTCCACCTCGGCTGCAAAGGTAGGGGAAGAGGACACCCTCTCGTCACAGCCCCCTAACACATATCTGACGTGGTCTCATCAAGCCCACTCAGAGTGGCCACCTCGGGCCGGCCCTTGACCTCAAGCCAGCCATGTGGGTTACTCTTTGTTCACCGCGGTTAACCAAGACACGGCTAATAAGCTCCCCGCCACGACAAGGCGGGAACCCGTTCGGGGGACCCAATCTGCTGACCTGTAATGATATGCGGCAGGGTATAGAAGGGAGCGTAAGTGGCACCACGCTCCGGATCAGACAATGGTCCGAAGAGCCGAGAGGGCGTCGACGGAGACCTGACCTTTAGATCCTTATTTACACCCATTTCTAAAACAGTAATAACCTCTTACAGTAATAAATATAGTTTATATAGTAAAACATACATACAATATTAGAAAACGTTCAAAGTTTGTCAACAAAGAAGCTTAAATAATTTATTAAAGAAAAATTGTACAAAAAAGGTTATTATAATATCAAGGAATACATGAACGAAAATTACCCCTGGGAATTAGGTGATCGCCACCATGTGGGTTCTATTAAAATTAATTTAAAATTAGTGAAACGTCAGGAATCAAAATTAGTAAAATTAAACGCGATAAAATCCGTAAAAATAGTTTTATTTAATTTAAAATTGTACAAAATTATTGTCGTGACATGTTTGAAAAAAACATGCGTGAGTGTCGTGGAACAATCGGTTGGAACGAAGTTCCTTTCGTAGTATATTATTATTGATAAACGTATTATATAATTGATTAACAAATACAAATAAATGAATTACTAGCGTCTATTAAAATGAAGCGTCATTTAAAATAATATTTCTTTCATGGCAAGATAATAAAAAGTGCGAGGGAAATGGATATTATTCTATCCCGTTCCCACTATAGAAAGGAGTCGTGATGGAAAAATCTTACACTTTTTCTCGCCTAGCCCCCATCAGTCTTCGTACCGTGCGATAAGGAACTTCGTTCCAAAAATTATCCCGCTGTTTCTTGCTGGTTCTTCTCAGGACAGAGTTATTTTCCGAACCAGTGGCAAATAAAAAAGTGAGTTTCAATAAGTATTATGTTTTCAATAAGTAATATCTATATTGAATATAAATCAATCCGTTCTATTCTAACCAGGAATGGGGTCTTCTTTTAAGAATAATAACTCGTATTAGGAGACTCACTCTTCCGTAGCCGTTATATTACTAAATAGTAAATAGTGTATGACATTTACATACTGACCTTTGCGTAACTTTCGGCCTTTAAGTAGTCTTAGAACTGAATATAAAATATAGTTTCCTAACAGTAAGTACATTATTTAAACCAATGTTTCAACATTACAGCCTATCAAAAGTCCACTGCTAAACATAAGTCTTCCCCAAAGATTGGGGACATTTGTCATGTCTGTGGTCACCGACCCCCCAGCCACGCTTGGCTGGGGGGTCGGTAACCACAGATTCTTGTTACTTTGAGTTGTTATCAGGAAAATGCTGGATACTAACGTTCTGTACCTTTCCTCTGTCGCTTCTTAGGACACCCACGGGATGATAGGGGTAGATTATTTGACACACCATTTCCAAAGGCAATTTTTTTTTCTTTTCTATACGATCATAAGAGTGGAGTAATGACAACATTTTTTCATTTTAGACTTGTCCAAAATGAAAAAATATGTTAAATCATTCAGTGATTTCGTGTTTCATTAAGCTTTAATTTTACACCCTCAAGACACCATCGCAGTTTTCCATATCCCAAATTTACGGCTTAAATATTTCTTCAGAATCAAAATTCAATTTTTCGTCTCTGAATCCTATAATTGTGCTATCACATTCGATTTCTATGCTAAATTTCAAGTTAATGCGTCATTTTTTTTAAAGAAATTCGTTTGTGTTAAATGGTTAAACGCCCATCGAAGTAAAGTTACATAAAATGTCATTACATAAGATATTTTACATTTATTTAGTCATGTAGAAAAAATGAACGACGAAAGAGTGACACAGCAAATTTATGTTGCAGAACTGAACGGCAGAGTCATGAAGGGATACCCTAGATTAAAGTTTATCGACCAAATTGGCGATATATTGAAGATGGGCCAGTTTAAGAGTACCCTTAACCGACGAGCGTGTATGCGTAGGTATACGGATGTAATGGAGGTGAGAGAAATGTGTCAGCATCGTGCCCCTTGGGTGTCAGACGTGAGTCTTTATGATTAGAATAAAATATTTGTCACATCCACAAACAAAATGTTACTAAGAACTTTAATAAAAATAAATACAAACATAATTTTGCATAATATATGTCGGCGATATGCCAGGGTTTTCACGCTCATAGTCCATCACAATGAAATAGCACACCAAATATTACGTAGTTTATTTTCGCACAATTGCTAGTATAGAACAGAACAGTCTTTACATAAATCAACCGCTTTTATAGTTTCCTTACAAAAATGGATATACCAAATACAACTTTTAAATCAAACAAATAAAATTAAGTAAGAAAATAATTCTTAAAATAGAGCTCAATATTCATAATAAATATTTTAATGAATTTAAATAACTACAAACGATTTATATTATATAAATGTTTGTTCATTTAATTTGAACAAACATTAGTTTATCATAGTCAGTCAAAATCTGGGCTCTAATAGTCTGTCAAAAGGTGGCGCTGCAAGCAAGATTCGAATTAAATTAAACAAGACTTATTGCATAAAATAATAAAATTTGATACAAAATAATGATATTAATTCTAATAGATATTAATTTGAACATTTAAACAGTAAAATGAGTATTTTAACAATAAATTAAACATCAAACGTCTTCAAAATTTTCAAACAGTCAAAACAGTGTCTACTAAATATCAGACCTTAATAAATAACGGATTTATGTTTATAAATAACTATTTAAATTTAAATCTTATATATTTCAGATATTCCTATACTAATATATTCACTTAAACGATAAACTAAAACATAAATATCAATATTTGCCAATTATTGCCGATAGATGGCAATTGCGCCCATATATACTATGCAGTTTTAAATTATTTTTATTTGTGCACGAGCTACTTTCAGATTTTACCTATTAATTTTTGGTTCAATATACGGAAAACGAGATAGAATATCTTCATGAATTTTATATCAAATATGACATCCCAAACAGATGGTAGCAACCCATAGTAAATAAAATACCCCAGCTATCTCCTCTATTGATTTTTTTATTTTAATAGCCGCATAGCCTCCATACAAATCATACTTATTTGGTGTCGGTGTTTTTGTGAGAACTTATGGTAATGGCGGAATCGGTTTTGAACATGTGCGCACACTGCAGACTTCCAGCAGCTTTAGTGTTTCAAAACAGCTTGTGTATGTAAATTAATTTGTTCTTTTTATTTTTTTGAAATCAGCTTTTACTTTTTATTAAAAGTTAATTTTTCAGTTGATGATTTTCAGCCGAATTCTAAAAAGAGGGGGTTGACAATCCGACTGTATGCTTTTTCACATTGCTTGTGGATGCTTTGGCCTACACGATCCAAGTGGAATGTGTGATCGTATATCATTGTCACTCGAGTAAAAAACCGAGTTCTTAAAAAATAGCTTTAAATGGCATTAAAATGGCTAAGCCTTTACTAACTCTGCCCTTTGAAAATAGAGACCACATAGTGTTGAAACTGCTAGATCAGTTTATTTTAGTTATTTTCATAGCATAATGTCATATGGAATCTTTGTAAAACATATTTTCAAACGTTGCAAAGCCTTGCTACAGCTACGTTATGGTTGTAGCAAGAACGGGTCGACTTGACGGCGAAGGACCACGCTTCCACAGAATACCAGCGTAAAATAGCAGCCTAATGCTGCTGTATTTCGTATGGTGAGTGTAGAGAACCGACGACCCTTTTCACTGGAAACGAGGCATCCCATCTTAACCACAGTGCAGTGGTGACAACGCATTTGCATTATGATTCTTAATCAGATGGACTGTGTGCTCGTTTGTCACCTTTATTCTATATAAAAAAAATTAAGGCCCCGACATTAGAATGTAAGTTATATTTTATACATTTAGGGCATTTTTCAACCGACTTCAAAAAAAGGAGGAGGTTCTCAATTCAACTGTATTTTGGTGACCGATTTTGAAGATTCTTTTTTTATTTGAAAGCTGGTGCTTCTCATGTGGTCCCGTATATTTGATCAAGATCTGACCAGTAGTTTTTGAGTTATCCTTAACAATGCGTTTTAATTGACTTCGACTACATTAATGATGTTCTCATTTTATTTATATTGAAGTCGTACAAAGTACAAAGTACGTATGTACGGTTGTACAAAGTTTTTAATTTTACCACCTGTTGTTATGGCGTAAGCAAATCAATTTGTCAAAAAGTGTCAGATACCATCTAAAGCAAAAAAAGGCTGCAAACAAACTTTGACATGATAAGTTGCCAGCATGAGTAGGGTAAAAGGGTTGCATAACGAAATAAAGTTTCGCATTGCTTTAGGTTTCCAGAAATAAAAATTCGACGTGGCTTTACGTCAACTGTTTATATATTCAAGAAAGTTTGTACGTCCGTTGTCATCACGCCTGTCTCTTTTAATGTAGGTAAACCTCTGAGGAATTGCAAATCAGTTTTCAAGGGGCCTGACATTCGTGTGACAGAGTAAGGAACAGTGTGATAAAGACCAGTGTGTTGTGAAAACGGATTTAGTGTCATGGACTGAGAAAGGTGCTTTGATCATTTGAGAAGATAAAACATTTGATGAGTGTGAGGCGGTAGTACATTACTATTTTTTTTATAGTAGAGGGAAAACGAGCATGCGGCTCACCTGATGGTAAGTAACTACCGCCGCCCATGAATAGCCGAATTACAGGGGCGTTGCCAGCCTTTTAGAAAGGAGTATCCAGAAAAATCGCTAATGGTAAACAATTCCACAGAGAAGTTGTACGGGGAAGAAAACTCCTAGTAAAACGCACAGTGGTGGACCGCCACATCCAGATGGTGAGGATGGTATCTTGAATTTTGACGCGATGTGCGTTCGAAAAATTTGGCGGCTGGGATTAATCCGAACAATTCCTCAGAGCACTCCCCGTGGTAGATGCGATAGAAAATGCAAAGAGATGCAACATCCCTACACAGCGCCAGTGAATTGAGTCGATCAGAAAGAACTCGGTCGTCGACGATTTGAACCGTTCTGCGCTGGATGCGGTCAAGCGGAAGGAGCTGGCACTGGGGTGCCCCGCCTAGATATGAGAACAGTATTCCATGTGAGGCCGAACTTGCGCTTTGTAAAGTTGCCAGCGATGTGCCGGCATGAAATACTGTCTCGTTCTGCTGAGCACGCCAAGCTTTTTAGAGGCCAATTTGGCTTTCCTTTCAAGTGACCACGAAACTGCACACATCCGATGCTGTGGCGACTAACGCCGGTATTCCTTAGGGGTCCGTTCTCTCCGCAACTATCCCGATTATCTATGGGTATGCAGACGACAGCACAGTTGTGGATATATACCAACCAGGTGCCCGGGCCAGTTGGGATCAAATCCAGTCAGAAAGAGAGGCTATGGTTGAGCGTGTGAGACTCACACTACAGGCAGTCTCCGAATGGGGCGATGCCAATCTCGTGAGATTTAACGCCTCCAAAACACAAGCGTGTCTTTTCACCGCTAAAAGGAACCCGCTCACCTTGGCTCCTACATTACTCCTGTTTCCTTGGAGTATACTGACCGCTCAACTATGGGCGGTTCATTGAGTCCAGAGCCAAAGCAGCCGCAAGGAAACTTGGTGTCCTTGCAAAGGTGCGGCGGTACTTCACGCCGGAGCAGCTTCTTACCTTATATAAAGCGCAAGTCTGGTTGTGCATGGAGTACTGCTGTCACATATGGGCTGGTGCTGCAAAATGCCACCTGGCAGCGTTGGACTCAGTGGAGAGCCGTGCTAAGAGGCTCATTGGTGACCTTGATTTGGTTGAAACCAATCTTGTCAGCCTCGAGCATAGGCGCAGAGTAGCTAGTCTCTCGGTATTCTATAGGATGCATTTCGGTGAGTGTGTGCAGGAATTACACGCTTTAATTCCTCCCTCTCCTTTCCACTATCGGACAACCAGGTGGTCGGCGGGTCTTTACCCCTTTGTTGTCGATATTCCACGCATTAGAATCAGACGGCTTGCTTCATCTTTTTTGACGGCTCCGTGGCGCAGTGACTTAGCAATGAGTTGCAGCGCTGGGGGCCGCGGGTTCGAATCCCGCACGGAAAAAGTATTTGTATGGCCTACAAATAATTGTTCCGGTCTGGATGTTGTCCTTGTGCAATTTATGTTTGTAAACTGTGAGACTTTGTTCAGCAAAGACTCGACTTCGAACACAAGTTTGTTCCGGTACTCGGTGACGTTTTCCCGAGAAATATTGACACGGCCGGTGTATAAGGCATCACCAGTGCTGTCCACTGCATAGCAATGATGCTGGGGCTACACTAACGAGAAACAACATCACGCAACAATTATTGCCTTAATTTTAACGCGATAAAGTGAGTGGCCACACTTGGACGGTCAACGTCATTTCAATTTCAATGCCGTTGAACGGCGTTAAAGTTGGCATTAATGTAAACTGACCATTTATTTTTTAACTCAAAACGGGACATGGGTTTATTTATACTCCCCAGTTAGCAGGTTAACAATAAAAAAATATTATGTTATTTATTTAAAAACTGTAACTTTATACAATTAATGTTCACTATAATTATAATCACATTAATTATAATTATTTTTATTTTAACAAATTGTGAAAAATAAAAATTAATCATCAGTTCAATTTGCTTCATTAAAGCAAATTTCCTCAGACAGTAATTATTAACATATTTTTAATTATATCAATACATTTTTTAATTATATTGCAAAGCATCCAGATGATGTGGATGGTAATGTGAGTCTGAGAAGGTATTAAAATATTTCCACATTACAGAAGGAGCAGCGCGGCAGACAAATATCTCCATTACAATTACAGTTTTGGAATATTCGAACTCATTTCACTGTTACTCACAGTCACGCTACAGTGAACTGTAAATATTAATAATTAACCGCCTACTTTTACATAGCGAACTGCACGGTCGCAGACCTACATTGTCAGTGGAACAAATTTGCTTTAATAAAGTTGGTGAAGATTTTAAATAAGAATAAAATTGTGGGCAAGTTTTTTTACATTGACCATTTTACATTGTTATCAACATCGCCTTGAGAACTGGAACCTGTAAGTGATTTTTTTCAGACGTCCACAATTTATTCATAATAGAAAATAGTTTTCTACTGAGCATTTGTACCAGGTAGACATAAAATATATTCAATTAAAATGCAAAAGAATTTATTGAAGATTGTTGGTGAAAGTGTTTGAATACTGGAAGTATTCAAACACTTTCGCCCCAACGAGTTTCTGCGAAACTTTAAATTATCCCATTCGGTTATTTTTGGTCGGTCCCGCTCGCACCGTTCGTGTCTGACGAACTTCATAGTTTAAAATTTTCGCGCGGTTAAGGAAAACGGGACTATTTTGCGTCCCGGAGCTTTGTTTGGGGACAACGGGACAGGTGACCGAGAAAGGGATAGTTCCGTTAAAACGGGACGTGGAGTCACTTTACGTTAATATTCCTTGAGTTTCAAGGAATATTAACGTAAACTCTATATTTGATGAGTGTAAATGTTTATTATATGAATATATTTTATCATTGCCTAAGCATGGCTCTGTTTGCAGAATGTCAAGAAACGTATAACTTTTCATTACTCCACTCCATCATAGCCAACGTGCGACCCGTTGCGCTCACCGTGTACAATGAGACAAACGTGGTGGGCCGTTTCAACGCGTTAATTCGTGCGTTAATCTTTGATGTACCGCCACTCGAGTTATCGCCCAACGGCAAACGGCATTGTTAATGCCGTTGTAAAATTATCGTTAATGTGCACACCCATTCAACGCCCATCAACGCGATAATTAACGGCATTTTCGTTAGTGTAGCCTCAGTATGAATGTTACCAGCTTGCAACATATCATTGATATGCAGATAAAACAGCGTTGGTGATAGCATGCAGCCGTGTGGAACACCAGCGTTAATAGGCTTGTAATTCGAGCATGCACCGTCTACTACGACCTTGATGCTCCGATCAGCAAGGACACTACATCACATGTAACAAAAAACCCTGTTTTTCTCGTTAGGTGCGTTATCAGATTCAGTATTTAAACATTTAAAAAATTAAATTTAAGTAAAGTTTTATTTGCTAATGCATGTGGGTTTATTACCTCTGCATTGGCCGGGGACAGAGTATTGTCAAAGACCCTGCTCTATGGATGCGCGTCAGTTAGTTCAGATGTGAATAACATTTTACACAAGATTGAATTTAGTTAGTGTTAGAATTGTGAAAACTAAAATCCATATAATAACGACCAAAAACTTTACTGTCATGCCTATATTTACATCTATACGTCCCAAAAGGATCACTCTTTGTGATGGTATGATGGTAGCGGTATCTTTCTTCATCCCATTTCGTCACATGGGTGTAGCAAAAGGTCACTAAATCAAATTCTAGATAGATCATACAAGTAACTAACTAACGATGTATGTCGGTATAACCACCTTTTACACTAAGCGTAAAACCGGCGACCGAGAGTAGCGTCAAAATTGAAACTTCTCGTATTCCGATTGTCTATTCGCCTGCAGATGTAACAAATCTTAAGAAGTGAGAAAAATTATGATTTTTTTATAAAACATATCTGTGTGAAAAATGAACGTACAGGCCACCTCATGGAATGTGGCTTCTGCAGATCATGGATACCTGCAGCCATCTTGAAACAAAAAGGCTACAGATGCGTCGTCACCGCAGAGAACAAAGATGAAATGAGACACAGCTTGTAATGTTATAGTATAAGATCATTATCATTTATCATTATCATCATTACAGCCCTTTACGAGTCCTCCTCCCAAAGAATGCCATAAAGCACGGCCCTGAGCCACCTGGATCCATCAACTTCCTCAGCCCAGTGGGGCCGCCCCACACTTAGCCTACCGATGAAGCTGCCACTATAGGATGCATTTCGGTGAGTGTGTGCAGGAATTACACGCTTTAATCCTCCCTCCCTCTCCTTTCCACTATCGGACAACCAGGCGGTCGGCGGGTCTTTACCCCTTTGTTGTCGATATTCCACGCATTAGAACCCAACGGCTTGCTTCATCTTTTGTCATTTTGACGGCTCCGTGGCGCAGTGACTTAGCAATGAGTTGCATTGCTGGGGGCCGCGGGTTCGAATCCCGCATGGAACAAGTATTTGTATGGCCTACAAATAATTGTTCCGTGTCTGGATGTTTGTCCTTGTGCAATTTATGTTTGTAAGCTGCCCCCACGGTACAGGAGAAAATCCTAGTGTGGTGACGTTTTTTAAAGAAAATAAAAATCAAAAATAATGCGTACAGCAAAGGAGTGGAATAATTTGCTGGCGTCTATCTTTCCGTCCGAATACAATCTGGGCGTCTTCAAGGCAAGAGTGTATAGGCTTTTGTTACGCTAAGACAGTGCGATTTACCATCTAAGGCTGCATCACCACTTACCACCAGGTAGGATTGTGGTCAAACACTGGCTTATAATAAGTAAGTAAAAAAAAATGTCGACGCCGAGGATTCCGATGCTAGCTGAAGCAGCAAAGGAGTGCCTTGAAACTGAGGAGATACGACAAAGGGTTCTTTTTAGCGGTAAAAGCGCAAATTTGTGTCTTCTGGGGATTGAACTGGACTAGATTTTGTCAGCTCCAATCTGAGAATTTGTTCAGCAAAGACTCGACTTCAGACACAAGCTTGTTCCGGTACTCGGTGACGTTTTCCCGAGAAATATTGACATGGCCGGTGTATAAGGCATCACCAGTGCTGTCCACTGCATAGCAATGAATATTACCAGTTTGCAACATATCATTGATATGCAGAAGAAACAGCGATAGCACGCGGCCTTGTGGAACACCAGTGTTAATAGGCTTGTAATTAGAGCATTCACCGTCTACTACGACCTTGATGCTCCGATCAGCAAGGACACTGTAGTGTCTGTGATGTATCACATGTAACAAAAAACCCTGTTTTTCCCGTTGGTGCGTTATCAGAATCAGTATTTAAACATTTAAAAAATTAAATTTAAGTAAAGTTTTATTTGCTAATGCATGTGGGTTTATTACCTCTGCATTGACCGGGGAGAGTATTGTCAAAGACCCCGCTCTATGGATGCGCGTCAGTTAGTTCAGATGTGAATAACATTTTTTACAAGATTGAATTTAGTTAGTGTGTTTGAATTGTGAAAACTAAAATCCATTTAATAACGACCAAAAAACTTTACTGTCATGCCTATATTTATATCTATACGTCCCTAAAAGGATCACTCTTTCGCGTCTGTGTCACGGGTTGTTTGTTACATACTGTATATGATGGTAGCGGTATCTTTCTTCATCCCATTTCGTCACATGGGTGTAGTAAAAGGTCACTATATCAAATTCTAGATAGATCATACGAGTAACTAACTAACGATGTATGTCGGTATAACCATCTTTTTACACTAGGCGTAAAAACCGGCGATCGAGTAGCGTCAAAATTGTAAAACTTCCCGTATTCCGATTGTCTATTCGCCTGCAGATGTAATAAATCTTTAAGAAAAGAAAAAAAAATATGATTTTTTTTATAAAACATATCTGTGTGAAAAATTAACGTACAGTCCACCTCATGGAATGTGGCTTCTGCAGACCATGGATACCTGCAGCCATCTTGAAACAAAAAAGGCTACAGATGCGTTGTCACCGCAGAGAACAAAGATGAAATGAGACACAGCTTGTAATGTTATAGTATAAGATCATTATCATTTATCATTATCATCATTACAACCCTTTACGAGTCCTCCCCCTAAGAATACCATAAAGCACGGGCCTGAGCCATCTAGATCAATCAACTTCCTGCCCAGTGGGGCCGCCCCACACTTAGCCTACCGATACGAAGCTGCCACTAGAGTACCTTGCTTCTCCATCGGCCGTCTGTTCTTCGAGTTATATGGCCGGCCCATTGTCACTTCAGCTTACTAATCCGTTGTTATGCAAGTAAAAGCCTCCATTATACTATATTTGATACAAAAGTTCGCATGCCTATATTAAATTGTGTTATATGTTTAACGTGTATATGTGTATCTGTATATCGGTGTGTCTGTCTGTGGCATCGTAGCTCCTTAACGGTTGAACCAATTTAGATTAAATTTCTTTCGTTAGAAAGGTGACTTGATTGAGAGTGTTCTTAGCTATGAATCAAGAAAAGGAAATCTTTTCAGGCGTTTGAAGATCATCAGCTCTTTTTGTGTTGGAAGTTTTTAAAATATTCAATTTAAGTTAGTCATATTATTGACTGTGAAGTTCAAAATTAAATCATTTGTGTACATTTTAAAGGAACGCCTTAAATTATATTTATTAAATAAGTATTCTATTTTTAGTCTTGTTATCGTACTTTTTAAATAATACCAAAAGTGCAGACGTCTCCAGTTCTAGAATAAGGGAGTAGCAGGCGTCCGGTCCATGTCGCACCGCTCTAGGGAGGTCATCTTCATGTTAAGAAAATTTTAAGAAAGGTCATATCCAAATGAAATTTAAAATAGAAAATTTATAAAAAAATGAATTCATAAAATTTATTTTTGAACTCGATTTTTATATTTTATACGTGGTAGAGCCATGCTGCAGTTATATTTAATAGTATACACACACCGCCGGCAACTTTACAAGGCACAGGTTCGGCTTCACATGGAATATTGTTCCCATATCTGGGTTGGGGCTCCCCAGTGCCAGCTCCTTCCACTTGACCGCATCCAGCGCAGAGCGGCTCGAATCGCCAACGACCGAGTCCTTTCCGATCGGCTCAATTCACTGGCGCTGAGAAGAGACGTTGCATCCCTTTGCATTTTCTGTCGCATCTACCGCGGGGAGTGCTCTGAGGAATTGTTCGAATTAATCCCAGCCGTCAAATTTCACCAACGCACTTCGCGGCAAAATTCCCGATACCATCCACACCATCTGGATGCTTGGCGGTTCACCATTGTACGTTTCACTAGGAGTTTTCTTCCGCATACGACCTCTCTGTGGAATAGCTTACCACCGGTGATTTTTCCGAACCGATACGACTTAGGGACGTTCAAGAAAAGAGCTTACTCCTTTCTAAAAGGCCGGCAATGCACCTGCAATTCCCCTGGTGTCGCAGTTGTTCATGGGCGGCGGGAGTCACTTACCATGAGATGAGCCGTATGCTCGTTTGAACCCTCTCCTATAAAAAAACTGAGTTGTACAGGGGTAATATTGTAATTTTTATAATTTTTTACCTAATAAATCATCGTGAAGTACACTGTTACACTTCGTCATGATTTACCAGCTATTATATAGCTAGACTAGATATTATATAGCTATATGGAATATCAAATACCCCATATCGTCCCGTAGGTGTCGTAGCAGCCGTCAGAGGGAATCAAACAATGAGATGGACAGCAGCGTTTTTCTAATAACATCTAAAAATTTAAAGAATACTGCGGTTGCCAACATGCTTACATAGCGTGTCAACTATGGCAAATATCTTCCTAAGCAATCTATGGGGGAATAGCATGCAATAATATTTTTATAGCATGAAGTAATTTTTTTTTAAATGTCACTCCCAGATTAAGAGTTTCTTCTGTATCGTGGATCATCAGTCAAGAAATATAATTTGCACAAGGACATACATCCAACCCGGCACAATTACGTGTAGTACAAATACTTGTTCCGTGCGGGATTCAAGCCCGCGGCCCTCGACGCCGCGACTCAATGCGACGCCAGTGGCTTTGAGTGGCCACGGAGCCTTCAAATTGAAACCCATGGGAAGAAATAGCGCCACACGTAATTCAATAATGGAAGTCACCCGCTGATGTCAAAGAAGTTTTAGAATTTTTGTTTGAAAGATTGGTGCGACAACTTTTTTTAGAGGTAAACAACAATTATTTGGTATCCCCGTTTTTCTGTATCTATATGTTATATGAGTATATTTATTCGTTTTTTTTAAAGAATAAGGGTGACAAACGAGCACACAGTTCACCTGATGGAAAGTAGAAGCTGTGGCTCATACACATCTACATCTATCTTCGTTTGCGAATTAAAATGCAGATGCGTTGTCAGCCGTGAGGGCTAAGGTAGAATGCCTCTTTTCCAGTAAAAAAGGTCTCCTGTTCTCTACGCTCACCATACGAAACACCAGCATTAAGCTGCTATTTTACGCTGGTATTCTGTGAGAGCGTGGTCCTTCCCCGGTCGTGCCATTCGTGCTACAACTATACTATTAATATAACTGCAGCATGGCTCTACCACGTAGAAAAATTAGTTAATTAGTTGTAATAGAGTTGTTTTTTGTTTTATATTTAAAGATAGGAATGAAATACGTCCTTCTTTGAATTCGTTTTATTTGCAACTGTTTATAATAAGTTGTACAAATGAATGATAATATGGACATAATATCCTAAAACATTCACTTCTAATAATTGCGTACGCAAATTGAATTCTATGCCACATATAGTATCTATATCTGTGTATAGATACGCATATAATATACTATACTTACTTTAATGTTTGAATAAGAACCAGCGAAATTAGTTACTTAATTATTTTACTAATGCGGTTACAGATGACAGATCAAAGAGACCAACCATTCGTGATGTCACCTAATGGTGCGTTCATAGTGTTTTAGACATCAGACACACACTCATATGTATATACATATATATATATATATATATATATATATATATATATATATATATATATATATATATATATATATATATATATATACATATATATATATATACATATATATATATATATATATGTATTCTTATGTACTTATGTAGAATAGGAATTAATAGTTTAACTGATTTTCTTTTCTAAGTTTTTTGTTCTTTATTTACATCTACCATAGGGCATTAAATCCACCCTTTATAACTTCTAGTTGTAGGTGTTTGCAAAAAGGATAAATAAATAAATAATGGACGAAAACTTTGCAAATGGACATGTTCATTACAAGTTTTTTACAGAATTAGTGTGACAAACGAGTACATAATCCACTTGAAGACAAATAGATGCTGTAATCCATCGACATCTATCCTCGTTCAAGAATCGAAATTCAGATGCGTTGTCACCCCTGAGGACTAAAATAGAATACCTCGTTTCCAGTAAAAAGGATCTCCTGTTCTCTACACTCACCATACGAAACACAGTAGCATTAAGTGGCTATTTTACGCTGGTATTGCGTGAGCATGGTCCTACCCCGGTTGAGCCGATCCGTTCGTGCTACAACCGTAATATAGCTGCAGCATGGCGCTACTACGTATTAAAGAGAGATTTATGTGTAAATATCACTAGGCGTCAGTTGGGCGCGGAGTTCTTCCAGTATCAGTCACGTAGACAAGGCGCGCGTGTATGATTGGCTAACTTGTATAACTTGTTTACGACTTACAATCGCACGTGTTACTGATTGGAACTGCTTGGTTCTTATTTATTTGTAACATCGATGGATTAAGGCCAAAATGGCTTAAGCGACATACTTTTTTTATAGAATAAGGATTACAAACAAGTTATTGGTTACAAACGGTGGATGTAGATAACCAAAAACCCTTTTTACTGGAAACGAGGCATTCCACCTTAGTCTTCAGGGGTGAAAACGTATCTACATTTTGATTCTTAATCGAAGACAGATGTAGATGTCTATGGTCTACAGCATCAGCATAAAATCTAGCATATTAAAAAAATTTAACTGAGAACTATACTATAGCTGTATCCTGTGATTGATAAAACTAAATCTAAAGCAAACATACATCTGCAAAACTTCAAGTTACTGAAAGTTGCTACAATAACAATTTACACACGATATTTGCTTGAACTAAAACATATCTATTTAACTTCCATACAGTGCGCGAGCCTGAAATATATACAAAACAACCATCTCTTATACTAACAAAGCAATCTATTGTCTAGAACAACGTTCAGCTACTGCATTTAGATTAGATCGCACTGAACAAGTTAAGTTGTATTTATGTTAAAGATATGCAGAAAACATAGATTTAGAATATTGTTTTACGTAGGTAAAAGCATGTAACAACTAATAGGTGGTAACTCTTTTGCTGCCAAGAGTTCGTCTGAGTGGGTGTCATCTTACCTCTTTTGGCTGCCAAAAAGCATTTATATGTGTGCACCGCTGTGTTACAGAGAGCCAGTATAATAACAGGCTGTGAGGCATTCCATCTGAGTCCTTAGAGGTGACGACGCATCTGAAGAATTTTTTGTTTGAAGTTCGTTGCAGGTGTCCATGGCACTTATCATCAGATAGGCGGAAAGTTCGTTTGTTGTTGTATATTTTATTTAAAAAAGAAAAAAAGATGCCTTATAATCGGGAGGATTTATAGCCATGCTTTCAATGTAAGATCTGAAAGTTCAACTACTATTTTATATTAAAAATAAAAATAAACTAAAATTTTGAATAAAAATGCATTATTCGCGACTGCAACATAAGATAGTACTAAAAATACACACCAGTTCCATCACCATCCACACCATCAACATCCATCCGTCCCTACATCCATTACAGCCCATAAAAGTCCACTGCTGAACAAAGGCCTCTCCCATAGATTGCCTCTTAGGGAGGATTTTGCCGTAGTTGCCACGCTTGGCAGGCAGGTTGGCAACTGCAGTTTTTTATTATTTTGAGTTTTTATCAGGAAGATGCTGCTGCCTATCTCCTGTTTCAGTTTCCCTCTGTCGTCTCTTACGACACCCACGAGACGATATGGGGTTGTTGATATTCTTACATCGCTACTACACGGTTTCATCATCGTCGTCATCAACACAGCCCATTACTAGTCCACCGCTGAACGTCGTTTCACTCATAGATTGCCACAAGCAGATCCTGCGACACGTATTCATAGACTACGTGCAAATTTCAGCAGGTGAAATGGCGCACTTCGCCTAAGGCTGCCACTTAACTTTTCTTCCATTCGGCTGTCTGTTCTCGAAACCACCCATTTCCACTTCAGCCTACTGATCACTCTGCAGGTATTCCATAACGTGTAATTTAATTATCAAGCAGAGAATCTGCAGTGCCCTCTCAGTTTTTGGTATATAACTTTAAGCATTTTATACAACATAAACTGAAGGACCACGTCTCGGCTTCTTCATCATCATGTTTTAATATAATGGTAATGGGACCTATACTCACATAATAATAACCCCTTGGAATGAAGTGATCACAACATTGCTGTTTCGAAACATTTTCATACTTATTTATATAAAATATTATAATGTAAATTAATGTTTAAAAAGGCCCGCTGGGTTTCTTGCTGGTTCTTCCCAGGAAAAGGTTTCGGAACCAGTGGTAAAGCATAAATGACTTTCAATAAGTATTCTTGTAATCTATAATGATTAAAAATTATTCTAATCTATATTTTCTCGCCACGTAAACTTTAAAACTTGAAAACTCGAGTATACAAGCAATGCGTCATGCCAGTGTGAACATAAGGATCTGAGATGTGTTTCGTCTCTGCTAGCCGTATAAAAAGCTCAAGGTTGTGCAGTAAGGGGGCTTATTCGGAGTTTTCCTGTGTGATAGTCTTCATAATGAGGATATTCGCAGTAGAACCGGAGTAACCGATAAAATCCAACGGATTAGGCTCGAGGAACCGTCAACCGGTGGGGAAGATTTGTTCTCGAGTGGCAATCTTGTATGAATAATAGAAGTATCGAGTGACCCCTCATTAGACGGAGTTAGAACCTGGTGAGAATTGCAGGAAGTCGATGGATGGCAAATATCCCCCCATGATGAGAGTTACGAAGAGACAGCCCCCAGTCCCCAGTGGCCCCGCTATTCCTGGCTACGGTGGCGACCATGGTAACGGCGGGGCAGGGGGTGCTAAGAATCTCCGGTGGAGGTTCGGTTGCCACCTAAGACAACTCGACCTGGCAACATACAACGCACGCAGCATCTGTCCCAAAGAGGTGTCGGATTTATCGTTCACAAGTCTCCCGTTAACAACGTTGTAAAGATTGTGAGTGTGTCGACGAGGGTTGCGTACCTATACTCAGAATCACCAAACGGTATTCGTTGAAGGTTATACAGGTTTACGCACCAACCTCGGCACCTAACCTCAATAGTGTCAGATCATGTTTAATGTCCATGTTACACCTATGTCAGTAGTTGTTGGGAGCACTAAGCTCGAAGTTGTTGACGCGTATGTTTACCTGGGACAAATAGTCCGACTAGGTAAGTTCAACTTCGACCGAGGGGTCAAAAGACGGATTCAACTCAGCTGGGCAGCGTTCGGGAAATTACGACACATCTTCTCGTTAGGTATACCTCAAAACCTGAATACTAGGTTGTACAACCAGTGCGTGTTGCCAGTGATGAGTTATGGATTTGAGACGTGGTCCTTCACTGCTGGCCGTATGAGGACGCTCAAGGTCGCTCAGCGAGCTATGGAGAGGGCTATGCTCGGAGTTTCTCTGCGTGATAAAGTTAGAAATGAGGATATCCGCAGTAGAACCAAGTAACCGACATAGCCCAACGGATTAGTAAGCTGAAGTGGCAATGGGCCGGCCATATAGCTCGAAGAACCGACAACCGATTGGGAAAAAAAGGTTCTCGAGTGGTAGTCTCGTACCAGTAGGTGAAGTGTAGGGCGACCCTCTACTAGATGGAGTGAAGACCTGGTAAGACAAGCAGGAAGTCGATGGATGTAGGTGGCTCAGGATCGTGCTTTGTGGCATTCCTTGGGGGAGGCCTATGTTCAGCAGTGGACTTGTGAAGGGCTGTAATAATAATGATGATGGATGTCGGTGGCTCAGGACCGTGATTTGTGGTATTCCTTGGGAAAGGCTTATTCAGCAGTGGACTTGCGATGGGCTGTAATGACGATAATGATACAAACACTTGTGCGACGAGAAGTTATATCGTGATTTCTCGAACGGATTTTTCTGTTCGTAAATAAAACACCTGCAAGCTCTCGAAGCAGAAAATTTATCGTCACCGCTACTGCGCGGCGAGCGGATTAGCAATCAGACCCCTCGCAATTCTAATTATTTATAATTAGCCTTACCTAACTAGGTTTGCTCTCATATTTTGTATTTAAACATTTTTACCGAATTTTCTTTTTATACAATAAGGGTAGGGTGACAAACGAGCACACAGTCCACCTGATGGTAAGTGGATGCTGTGGCCCATAAAAAATTACATTTATACACATTACATCACATTAAAAGGGAGATCTCTGAGCAAGGTGTTCAGCCCGGACAGCTGCTAACGCTCCGTGTGGTACTACTATTTCCGTTGATGTAACTACTGTTAGCCTATGCGGCTCTTACAGCTTTATCTGATCCAGGGCTCGCGGTCTAATAAAAAAAAAAGGGAAAGGCAAATGAGGATGAGAATGATGATGGTTTGTGATATGGTATTGTTACCAATCATCATGTCTCCTCTGTTGTGGTGAATTGAGCTATCTAACCGTTGTCCGAGTGGGGGTGTGCGTACCCCCGCCTCTGACTGCTTAGCTCCTGTCGGTCGATGTTCTGTGCGATAGAGAAACGCCCAGGTATGCGGGTGTACGGTGGTTACGCGGTGTGTGCTGGAACGCGTCGCGCCCACCTACCGATGCGACGGTTGGTTTAATGTTAATAACTTGCATTTAAATAGCACTAAAATGAAATGTATGAAGTTCATGACACAATTAAATACTAATGTAATTTTAAATGGGGAAGAACTGAGTCTTGTCGATACCACCATTTTTCATTTCATTTTCACAAAACACGATCCTGAGCCACCTGCATCTTATATAATAAAATTGAAGTGTCTGTCTGTTATATTGAAATAACTGGCTTCTGTTAAGCTGATGGAGTTATTTTTTTTTATAGGAGAGGGGGCAAACGGGCATGCGGCTCACCTGATGGTAAGTAACTTTCGCCGCCCATGAACAACTGCAACACCAGGGGAATTGCAGATGCGTTGCCGGCCTTTTAAGAAGGAGTAGGCTCTTTTCTTGAAGGTCTCCAACACGCACAGTGGTGGACCGCCAATCATCCAGATGGTATGGATGGTATCTCGTGTTCTGTCGCGATGTGCGATGGTGAAATTGAGCGGCAACAAATCCTCAGAGCACTCCCGTGATAGATGCGATAAAATACGCAAAGAGATGCAACATCTCTACGCAGTGCCAGTGAGTCCAGCCGATCGGAAAGAACTCGATCGTCGACGATTCGAGCCGCTCTGCGCTGGATGCGGTCAAGTGGAAGAAGCTGGCACCGGGGAGCCCCAGCCCAGAGATAGGAACAGTATTCCATATGGGGACGAACCTGCGCCTTGTAAAGTTGCAAGCGGTGTGCCTGCATGAAATACTGTCCCGCTTTGCTGAGCACGCCAAGTTTATTAGAGGCCAATTTGGCCTTTTCTTCCAAGTGACCACGAAACTGCACATCACTCGATATGTTGACACCGAGGATTCCGATACTGGCTGAGGCAACAAGGGGAGTGCCTTGAAACTGAGGAGATACGACAAAGGGGTTATTTTAAGCGGTAAACGCGCAAACTTGTGTCTTCTGGGGATTTAACTGGACTAGATTTAGTCGCCCCCAGTCTGAGACTTTGTTCAACAAAGTCTCGACTTCAGACACAAGTTTGTTCCGGTACTCAGTGACGTTTTCCCGAGAAATATTTAACGGTCGGTGTATAAAACATCACCAGTGCTGTCGTCTGCATAGCAATGAATGTTACCGGTTTGCAACACATCATTGATATGCAGAAGAAACAGCGTTGGTGATGGCACGCAGCCTTCTGGAACACTAGCGTTAATGGGCTTGTAATCGGAGCATGCACCATCTACTACGACCTTGATGCTCCGATCTTCAAGAAAACTGGTGATCCAATTGCACAATTTCTCGGGAAGCCCATAGGAAGGGAGCTTCGAATGAAGCGCTTTGTGCCAAATCCGATCGAAGGCCTTCGCTAGGTCCAAACTAACGGCCAACGCCTCCCCCTTGGACTCCACTGCCTCCGCCCATCTATGAGTTAGGTAACCTAGATGATCACCAGCAGAGCGACCTCGACGGAAGCCGTACTGGCGATCACTAATCAGCTGGTGATCCTCAAGGTACCACATGAGCTGGCAGTTAATAACAGTTTCCATTACTTTGGAGAACAAGGAGGTGATAGCGATAGGCCTGTAGTTGGACGGATCTGAGCGGTCGCCTTTTTTAGGGATCGGGTGCACCAAAGCTGTCTTCCTGAGTTCGGGAATACGCCTAGGGAGTAGGAGTACCGGAAAAGACGCGTTAAAACCGGTGCCAACTCCGGAGCACACGTCTTCAGCACAATAGGTGGAACTCCATCAGGCCTACTCGACTTGTTGACGTCTAGGGAGAGGAGTGCTTTACGCACCGAGAGCTGTGTAAACAGCACTTCCTGCATGGAGCACTCACATCGCGGGATGGTAGGCGGTGTGTTCCCCCCGTCATCAAGAGTCGAGTTGGAAGCAAAAAGAGAGCCTAGCAGATCGGCTTTCTCCTTTGCGTCATGGGCCAGTGAGCCGTCCACCCTGTGCAGAGATGGCAGAGATGGCTGACAGAAGTTCCCTTGGACCTTCCCGAAGGGAGGCGAACTAGTTTCTCGCCAATTCTGCCGATGTGCTCTGACTTTGCCTTGGCAATGACACTTTTGAAGGACCTGGAAACGGAATTATACTTCTTTTTAAGAGCGCTGGTGTTTACATCCCGGGACGTTGAAGCGTCAGCCCAGGCCCGGTAGCACTCCTGCTAATAGCGTGATGCAATTTTACAGGAGTGACCAAACCATGGCTGAGTTCTGCCTCCGATAGGCACCACAGATGATGGAATAAATAATTCCATTCCCTGAAGTACCACATCAGCGACAGAATCAGCAACAACGTTGGGATCATCCGGCGAGAAGCAAACCCGCTCCCAAGGGTAGGATGCAAAAAGACCGCATCCCGTCCCAATCGGCCGACCCATGTGCCAAACACGGTGGTGAGCTGCAGATCGCAACTGCGATGGGAGCGTGAGTGACACCTACTCCGGATCAGACAATGATCCGAAGAGCCAAGAGGGGCATTGACGGAGACCTGATATCCGTCCGGATGAGAGGTCAGCAGAAGGTCCAACAGGTAAGGTACATGGTCCTCCACATCATGGATCCGCGTAGGCGAAGTAACCAGTTATGTCAGACCATATGCCAAGGCAAAGTCATAAACAGATCTAGACGCATGATCGGTTAAACGGGAACCAAGCCATTCAGCGTGGTGGGCGTTAAAATCACCGAGCATCACGATCTCTGCGGATGGGACCTGTTGTAGCACAGAGTCTGCAGCCATTTGGACGTGGTCGATGAGTCGGTCTGTGTCTATGCTGCTATGGTACCTATAGAGGTCCGTAGATGCGGGGATGGTCGTCGCTGTCTACGCGCAGCCATAGGATTGACAAATCCGTACCTTCAAGACTGCCGAGGCGTCGAAAACAGATGTCCTCTCTGACGTACACGCAAACTCCAGCCCGGGGCACAAAGGAGTGTTCCAATCTGTACCCCGGGTAGGAAAGATACGAAGTATCAGCCGGAGAGGACACCTGTGTCTCGGTTAGAAAGAGCGAGGCCGGCTTTGCCGTCTCCAGGTGGTAGTGGACGGCGTTAAGGTTTGAATGAAGTCCCCTGATATTGCAGAAATCCACGGAAAGCGTAGCAGGGGTTGCCTTAGTCTTTTTGCTCCGCTTGCCCCGAACAGGTTTCGTCTTGAGCGGGATTTCGCCCCCCCTCCCCCCCAGAATACGCGGAGCAGCCTGAGCACCCACGCACAGAAAAAATAGGGTAGCATGAGCGTGGATGCTCAGCGAGGGATTCTCCAGGGATGCTGGTACCCTCCTGGGGTAGTCTTCCGTTTAATTCCGCTACCATGTTGATGGGAGGGGGGGATTGGGCCTCCGGCCACCTGCACTCACCAGGCGAAATGCAGAAGTAAACCTCTAATTCACGCTGGTATTGTGTGCTAAAAGACATAAATAGCCATTTAAAAAATATGTCTGTCTGTCCATCTGTCTGAACTTCGGAATGTCTAAAGAATGGCTAAATGACGGTAGTTTTTATCTAAATAACGCCTAATTAATAAATCAGGCCAGCTCGCTAGTAATACAATAAATACTTAGATATAACTGGTTTCTTTTCTTTGAAGACTATTTGTGCTACAGTTATGGTCCACAAATTAAGCATTCTTTGTAATAAAAAGTAATATCAGATGACCACTGGAATTTACGGTCGGAATGTCCCAACGGTAATTTTATTCATAAAATACGAAAATACAGGCCAGAGAGAAATTCCGTGCTGTTTTGTAGGAAACATTAGGGCTTACCTCGAAATATCGCAATTGTAGTCGTACTATATACGATCGCAGCAATAAAACGATTTCTTACTGTACGTATGTTAGTAGGCTATAAAAAACAAACACCGAGGATAAGGTTTTATTACGAAACACGTAGCCGTCTGGCACGAGTCGCCCAGGGTTAACATCCAGCTCTGTCATTTATAGTTTTAAGGATATTGTATGTATTTAACTATTTACAAAGTCTGGCCTAATTATGCCTCATAGACCACTTATGGGATGATATCTAATAACATGGCAACAGTCAAAACAACCAGCTTCAACTAAAACGTTGACGTGGTAGAGCCACGCTGCAGCCACATTATGGTTATAGCATGAATGGGTCGGCTCGACCGGGGAAGGACCACGCTCTCACAGAATACCAACGTGAAATAGCAACTTAATGCTGCTGTGTTTCGTATGGTGAGTGTAGAGAACCGGACACCCTTTTTACTGGAAACGAGGCATTCCACCTAAGTACTCAAGGGTGACAACGCACCTGCATTTTGATTCTTAATCGAGGATAAATGTAGATGTCTATGGGCCACAGTATCCACTTACCATCAGGTGGAATGTGTGCACGTTTGTCACCCTATACTATAAAAAAAAAGTCAATTAACTAAGGCATTGTTATCAGCTACAATTTTTAATTACTACATACCATAACATACCATAAATTAATCCGTTGGGCTATGTCGGTCACTCTGGTTCTACTGCGGATATCCTCATTTCTAAGTTTATCACGCAGAGAAATTCCGAGCATAGCCCTCTCCATAGCTCGCTGAGCGACCTTGAGCTTCCTCATCCGGCCAGCAGTGAAGGACCACGGCTCAGTTCCATAGGTCAACGCTGGCAACACGCACTGGTTGTACAGTCTCGTTTTAAAGTTTTGAGGTATATCTGACGAGAAGATGTGCCGTAATTTCCCGAATGCTGCCCAACCGAGTTCAATCCGTCGATTGACCTCTCGGTCGAAGTTGGACTTACCTAGTCGGACTATTTTTCCCAGGTAAACATACTCGTCAACAACTTCGAGCTTAGTGCTACCAACAACTACCGGCATAGGTGCGAGATAGACATTAAACATGATCTTTGTTTTGTCCATGTTCATCTTAAGACCTATCCGTTGGATCATTGAGCATATTGCTTAGGTCCTCCAGCGATATATATATATATATACATATATATATATATATATATATATATATATATATATGTGTGTGTGTGTATATAATATCGCCAATTTGATCGATAAACTTTCGACTAGGGCGTCCCTTCCCGACTCCTCCGTTCACTTCTGCAACAAAAATTTGCTTTGTCATTCTTTCCTCGTTCATTCTTTCTATATGGCCAAACCACCGAAACATTCCTTTCTTAATCCTGGTCACAACATGCATGCATGGAGACCTGCATTCTTACTACATACCATTACCGCTTATCAAAAGTCCACTGCTGAACATAGGCCTCCCCCATATATTGCCTTATGGTACATAGATGCCAAACTTGGATATCGGGATGGTAGTTATTATATATAACATAACTAAAGTATGACTTATCTATCGTATTAGGGCAATCCTGTAATGATGGTAGTAAGTGGATATATAATAATAATAAATAAACGTTGTGATTAATAACAGAAAAATATCTTTCCAGATATTTTTTTAGTTTTGTTCAATCGCTATTAACAAAAATGATTGTAGGTGTAAACCGTGTAGTGTTAGTGTAAGAATATCTACTACCCCTAACATCCCGTGGATGTCGTAAAAGATGACAAAGGAAATATGAGCTACAGCATTTTTCTATCGACTTCAAAAAGTAGGAAGTACTCAATTCGACTGTATGTTCTTATTTTATGTGAGGATTTTTTTATTTGAAAGTTGGTGCTTCTCATGTGGTCCCATATAAATTTGATCAAGGCCTGACCAATAGTTTTTGTGTTATTCTTAATAATTTATATTAAAGTCGGTTGTAGAAAATTTTAAATTTTAAATTATCCTGATATTGGCTGAACGAATATAAAAAAATACAGTTACCATTAATAAGTCTATAAACTAAAACATAGAAATAACAAGGTAGCCTTTGTGAACTAGTTCAGAAAACATCCGAATAAATCAATCTGCTCAGCCACCTCATTGAGCGTACGTAGCGCGCGGGTGAGTGACGCCTCGCGTAATAGGTTAGTTCTCGCGCGCGGCAGTTCCAGCAGTCGCACTCGTTGCCGCCGTTCGGCACTTCGATCTGGCACGCACAACTTCATCTCCTGCAGGATAACTGAGTTGTTAACTACACCCCGTAACACCTTAAACAAGTATGTGGCCAGCGATACTTCCCTTCTTACTTTCAGTTTACTGTATCCTACCATACCGAGGATAAACAGAGTAGGATACAGTAACGGATAACCCAGATACACCACATAATGTATATACACCATACAACATAATGTATATACACCATACACCATATAATTTGAGATATAAAATCTAGCAAACTTGTTTTGAACACCTTCCGACATTGACTTATACTTGTCTTCATTTGGAGTCCAAAATCACAGAGTTGCACTCCAAATGATTTTTTACCATCGCTTCATACAAGGTCCTTATTGCGTTAATGTTAGTGAACCCATTTGATTGTCTCAGAACAAAACCAAGATTGCGGTATGCCCTCTTGTAGACTTCAGTAATGTGTTCTCGAAACTTTAAATCACTTGTGAAGTGAACACTTTCATGACGCGCTGCAGCTGCTCTCCCTCCATGTGGTTCGGGTGATGGCGCGGAACACGTGTTCGGCTAAATGACAACGTAGAGCATTTGCCCACGTTAAAATAAAGTTTATTGTAATGATTTCTTATATACTAAGCCGGGACAATAAATTTTATTCAAAGTTTATTGTCCCGGCTCCACTTCATGACCTCATTTATAACCCGCTGCAGTCTAGCATGGTCAAAGGTATCTCTTATTTCGATAACTAATTTTAGGTCATCAGCAAATAAAAGGCACGTCGATTCCTTGATCACCTCCGGTAAGTCGTTTATCAAAATGATAAAATGGTTTACTGCCCTCCTTCAACTGATTATTTTTCCCATATTGAATCTGTGACCGACTCCATCAGCACAATTAACAAACATATTATAATAATGGGTGACTTCAACACTAACTTACTAAGGGACTCCTCACAGAGTCGTAAACTCAAAGCTATCATGGACTCAGCAGATCTCTGTATTCTTCCATCTGGTCCAACTCACCACAACGTGGACACCGAAGATTCATGGCTAGACATCATTTGCACTAATTCAGCGGGTCATGTTATATATCATGATCAACTGGCTGTTCCGGCGTTTTCTCGACACGAGCTTCTGGTCATATCGTATAAATTAAAGCCCCCCAAGCCAAGACTAGTAATTGTGTACTTACGTAGTCGACACAAATAATATTGACGACAAAATTGTTTATTTGAACACCCAAATTCTCGACTTATTCGATAGGCACGCTCCAGTTCGAGCAGTCAGGTTGCGCTGACCTCCTGTACCGTGGATAACTGATGAAGTGCGTAGAGCAATGGTAAGAAGAGATCGAGCTTTTCACATTTTTAAAAAGAATCGGAATAGTCTCACCTTTCAACACTATAAGCGAGCACGAAACCGCTGTAATCAGGTGGTAAGAACTGCCAAACGCCGCTACATCCACAATAGTATTTTAAACTCCTCTTCTGCAAACATATGGATGTTACTTAATTCCCTGGGATTTGGAAAATTACATTGCAATTCTCTAATTCCAAATACTTCACTCAATGACTTGAACATACACTTCTCTTCTGCTTCGCGTCTGCATTATTCCACTAAAGTTACGACTCTCCAGGAACTTAATTCCATGCCATTGCTATCGAGTAATTCTTTCAACTTCAGTTCAGTGACTGATGAGGATACTAGAAAAGCCATACTTTCAATAAAATCTTCCGCAACCGGCTATTATGAGGTGAGTAGATCTATGATACTTCTCATACTCGACATCATTACTCCAGTTCTCACTCACATCATCAATTTCTCAATTTCTACTGGTGTTTTCCCCAAGTTATGGCTAAAAGCTTTTGTCTTGCCCCTTGCTAAAGTACCAAATCCATCGCTTCCTTCCCATTTTAGACCTATTTCTATACTGCCGTTTCTTTCCAAAGCACTTGAATCATTGGTACAAAAACAAAACACCTCTTTCATTTCAAAATGCAATTTCCTTAGTACGTATCAGTCTGGCTTCCGCTCGGGACACAGTACAACCACAGCATTACTTCAAGTTACAGAAGACTTTAGAGAGGGAATGAAGAGGTCATGTTTGCCTGTCCTTGTCTTTATTGACTTTTCAAACGCATTCAATTGTGTTGATCACGACTTACTCCTTGGATTACTTTCACGACTAAGTTTCTCCTCGTCAGCACTGAACTTATTTTCATCTTATCTTCGCGGTCGCCAGCAGGCTATTCGGTCTGGTCAAGATTTTTACGACTGGTGCGATCTGTCTCTAGGTGTACCGCAAGGCGGCATTCTTTCTCCTCTCTTGTCTTCGGTGTTTATCAATCTTCTAACTACCCACCTTCAATGTTCTTACCACCTCTATGCTGACGATCTCCAGTTATACTCACAAGTGCCCGTGGCTGAAATTGATACTGCTATCGCAGCTATTAATCGTGACTTACAACTTATATCACACTGATCACAGCGCTTTGGTATAACGGTAAATCCCAGTAAATGCCAGGCTATCGTCATTGGTAGTCGTCGATTGGTGTCACAACTTAACATATCTGAACTACCATCCATTCACTATGAAAACTGCGTAATACCCTTCAGGCTTAATTATCGACCCGTCTCTTAGTTGGATATCACAGGTGTCCGGGGTTTGTCGTAAAGTCACAGGCATACTTCGTTCCATCTATCGCCTTAAATTCTTTCTACCTCCTTCAACTAAACGTCTTCTCGTCCAATCTCTAATTCTTCCATTATTTGACTATGCCGATGTTTGTCTCACTAATATTTCTCAGGAGCTGCTAAATAATTTGGACAGGCTACTTAACAACTGTATACGATTCATCTTTGGCCTGCGCAAATATGATCACGTTTCAGAATTTCGCTCTCAGTTAAAGTGGATGACTATAGGCCAGCGCAGAGATTTCCGAATCCTGTCCACTCTGTTTTCAGTTCTTAATGATTCTTCCTCGCCACTTTATCTAAAAGAAAGATTTCAATTCCGTAGTGACACTCATTCTCTCAACACCATTCTGGGTTTATGTCAAATTCGTTCACAGTTACTTCCATCTCCCACTGAAACAGAAGTTTTTAAAAGAAAATTATACGAGCATATCCGTAGCCTATAAAGTTGAGTCTACACTTATTGAGATATATATGTATAAATGTGTGTTTGTATAAATATATATAATTGAATAATATATGTGTATTTTATGTATGTCTTGCATGTATATGAATTGAATTTGATCGTAACAAGTTAACTGCCCAACCTCACTCTCTGTTCTACCCAAGGTTAGCTGGTAGAGAATGCCATATAGCATTAAGCTCGACTTTTGTAGAACTATCTGGTTCAATAAAGAATAAAATAAATAAATAAATATATCCGAACCAGAGGATTCGAGTAAAGATAAAAAATTTAATGTCTTTGTTCTTAGACCTCTTACATTTTGATATAAAATATTTGTGCTCTTAATTCGTAGATTGTTGCCCTGTGAGTTGTACCACTAGACGCTGTATTCAGCGTCTAGTGGCTCTTACTACTCTTTTCCCTTAATGAGGCTGATGTAATTTTCAAGCATCGATAGTGGTAACTCCCTTTGCATCCATTACATTTTAATAAATCAAATTTTTCGATCAAACTTTTACAGCAAACACAGTTCTTCATTTTATTTCGCATTTAATTTTGTAAGGCTTTTATTGTATTGGGCATACAAACTGTTGATCACACAGGATCAATGTACTTTTTCCCATAGCTATTTACACTTGAATTCAATAACACTAATAAATAAACCGTCACTGATTCCTTTACACAAATATCTAACACCTAATAACACAAATAAAATAAAATTTAATTGAATTAAACATACACAGATTTGACACCTTTGACGTTGACAAACACGTTAATATAACTATTAACGTATTCATTAACGCCGAGAAACAGAGTAAAAGGTACGAGATGTCTGAAACTGAGTAAAACAAACCGTGTGCCAAACGCCAAGCGTGGTAATTATGGAAAATATTTCCCTACAGTGTGAGAGCCGATGAAGACGAAAAAGAAGACTTAATAATGATTAAGCTAATGAGTATTAAATTCTGACGGTGACCAATTTCTGTCAAGAAGCTCATCTAGTTAGGTACTCTCTCTTATATCTATATATATATATATAAAAATCAATTGCTGTCCGTTATTCTCGCTAAAACTCGAAAATAGCTCGACTGATTTTTATTTGCAAAATTTGTACAAAATTTGTCAATAAACATAAATGTTTTATTAAAGAAAAATTTTACAAAATGGGTTAATTATATATATAATAATAGTTAAATGAAAATAACCCCTGGGAATGAGGTGATCGCCACCATGCTGGTTCTATTAAAATTCATTTAAAAATTGTACAAACGAAATTATTGTAAAGTGAAATATGTTTAAAAAAAGTCCTGCTTGGTTTCTTGTTGGTTCTTCCCAGGACAGAGGTATTTTCCGAACCAGTGGTAAATAAAAAATGATTTTCAATAAGTATTATGTAATAATCTATATTGAATAAAAATTATTCTATTCTATTCTATGAATTTTTTGTATGTGTTTCCCTGGATGGTTTACATTCACAATTGCATCCGGTAGGTGGCGATGTTGTCGAGATCTAGAAATTACCCGTGCGAAGCTGGAGCGGATCGCTAGTATATTCATAATTCTGCCGCTAAGCAGCAACGCGTGCACTGATGCGTTATGGCCTAAAGGGTATAAAGGGCCAGCATAATTACATCCTGTGAGACATTTCATCTCAAGACCTCAAAGGTGACAACGCAACTGATAAAGTTGGTTGCAGGTGTTCATCACTAACTATCAGTTGGACTGTAATTTCGTTTGTCACATCAATTTAGTGTACCAAAACATTAAGCACAAAGCAATATTATTTTAATACTAGCTGTTCCCCGTGACTTCGCCCGCGTGTTATTTGTTACGATTGGATTTCATGGGTTTTAATTTTGTAAAAAGCTGTTATTTTGATATTACAAACAGACACTTCAATTTTATTTATTTGTATAGAATAAACTAGAATATGATCACCATATGACTGATAGATCAAAGCTTATTCTCTTTTGTATCTAGAGCTCCGACTCTTTGGTGACTATTTTCGTCGCCGCTGTCCTCTTTCTTGACAAGTTAGAGCTTAAAAAAGTTATTGATTTTAATAAAGATGTAACCAAATCTTGTTATTATTTATAAACACGTTAATATTCCAAAAAGAAACAATAATTTTAAAAACACAGGTGTCTTAGATTAGCAATGTACATTAACTGTCATCTGTAATTATGAAAAATATTACAACTTTTAGACAAAGTTTTGTGTGAGGAAAATTAACCGCGAAGTAGGCTCGTGAAATTTTACATTGGCTGCTGTTGTCGGAGATGCTGACACCTGAATAAATTATTTTGATTATGCTAAGCAAAATGTGGACTCAAAAAACATACACATTTATTTATCATGGCATTACATTTTACGCTCGTGTTAGAATATCAATAGGCTTTTCATTCTTGCCAGTTGCAAAGGCATGCCATCCACATTTTAAGCAACATTTAAGCAACAGCATATGGCAGCGCAGCGTATCTATATTTCGGTGTCAATGGGCCTTAACGTCCACGACTGTTTGTCACCCTTATTCTATAAAACAAATTTAGTATTATATAAACATAAAACAGTAAAAAATTAAACACAATAGTATATAGTATTTTCATTATGTACTATTTGGTAGGAAATGGTTTTACATTGAAATACGAGCTTAATAGCGCTTTTGTAACCGTACACTTACGTGGTAAATAAAACAGTTCTCCCAGCAATAAAACAATGTCTAGGTTCGCGTTTGTGTAAGGGTATGTAAGCACGAAGAACAAGCTTTTATTACCTACTGTAAGCAACATTACAGAAACTATATTTCTAACTCAAAAGTATTTGCCGAATTTGCTAAATGTAAGGTCAATGTGCATATTATAACGTTTTATGTTTGTGTATATTCATATATTATTTCTTCCTAATGAATATATAACTTCTATATATATAAAGAGTCCGTTTGGGGCGGTACATCACAGTTTTACCTACTTCTAATGGCAAATTGCAGTGCTTGATCTGCTATGCTCCTGCCAAAGGAGTAAATATAATTAGAGATTGTGAGGCACTCCATGTGAGTGTTCAGTGGTTTTTTTTTATAGGAGAGGGGCAAACGAGCCTGCGGTTCACCTGATGTTAGTGACTACCGCCGCCCATGAACAACTGCAACACCAGGGAATTGCAGATGCGTTGCCGGCCTTTAAAAGGAGTAGGCTCTTTTCTTGAAGGTCCCTAAGTCGTATCGGTCCGGAAAAATCGCTGGTGGTAATCGGTTCCACAAGGAAGTTGTGCGAGGAAGAAAACATCTTCTAAATCGCACAGTGGTGGACCGCCAATCATCCAGATGGTATGGATGGTATCGCGAGTTTTGTCGCGATGTGCGATGGTCAAATTGAGCGGCTGGAATTAATCCGAACAATTCCTCAGGGCACTCCCGTAGTACATGCGATAAAATACGCAAGAGATGCAACATCTCTACGCAGTGCTAGTGAGTCAAGCCGATCGGAAAGAACTCGGTCGTCGACGAGTCGATCCGCTCTGCGCTGAATGCGGTCAAGTGGAAGGAGCTGGCACTGGGAGCCCTGCCCAGAGATGGGAACAGTATTCCATGTGAGGCCGAACCTGCGCCTTGTAAAGTTGCAGGCGGTGTGCCGGCATGAAATACCGCCCGCTCTACTGAGCACGCCAAGCTTTTTAGAGGCTAATTTTGCCTTCTTCCAAGTGACCACGAAACTGCACGTCACTCGATATGTCAACGCCGAGGATTCCGATACTGGCTGAGGCAACAAGAGGAGTGCCTTGAAACTGAGGTGATACGACAAAGGGGTTCCTTTAGCGGTAAACGTGCAAACTTGTGTCTTCTGGGGATTGAACTGGACTAGATTTAGTCGCTTCAATCCGAGACTTTGTCCAACAAAGTCTCGACTTCAGACACAAGTTTGTTCCGGTACTGGCGACGTTTTCCCGAGAAATATTGGCATGGCTGGTGTATAGAATATCACCAGTGCTGTCATCCGCATAGCAATGAATGTTACCGGTTTGCAACATATCATTGATATGCAGAAGAAACAGCGTTGGTGATAGCACGCAGCCTTGTGGAACACCAGCGTTAATAGTCTTGTAATCGGAGCACGCACCGTCTACTACGACCTTGATGCTCCGATCAGCCAGAAAACTGGTGATCCAATTGCACAATTTCTCGGGAAGCCCATAGGAAGGAAGCTTCGAAAGAAGCGCTTTGTGCCAGACCCGATCGAAGGCCTTCGCTATGTCCAAACTAACGGCCAATGCCTCCCTTGACCTCGATCGCCTGCGCCCATCTATGTTAGGTAAACAAGAAGATCACCAGCTGAGCGACCCCGACGGAAACCGTACTGGCAGTCACTAATCAGCTGGTGCTCCTCAAGGTACCGCATGAGCTGGCAGTTAATAATTGACTCCATTATTGTGGTGCAAACGCATATGGAGCCTTTTTTGTTTGAAGTAGACTGCAGGTGTCCATGGACTGCAGTAGCCGCTTATCATCAAGTGGACCGTAAGTTCGTTTACCACTTCAGTTTTATACAAAAAATTACGATATTTATTAATTAGTTTTTTTGTTAATTTATGATATACATATAAAATTAGACACATTATACAATTTCAATTCAGTTACTTATTACATTATAATTTTTCACAGTTTTTCCCATTTTGTTAAATTATTTAAAAACGTCGTCGTCGCAGGCTCCTTTGGCGTTTGATGTTTTTAACATTAATCTTAATTGCTGTAAGCGGTTAATGGAACCCTATAATTATTTTAAAAGGTCTAGCTAATGTGACCCTACTCAATATGGAAATTGGAGAATATTTTGCACACCCTGCGTACACGGGTTAGTAATAAAATATAATGATATTAAAAATTAAGAAAACTTAAAAAAACACGCTTTGATCATGAGCTATGATGATTCTAGAGAGAATGATCCTGGTAAGCCTGATGAGGACTAGCATAAAGTTTTTAAATTATTATATTGTCATCGGTCCTTGATCCGAGTGCAAATTTTCAAGTCAATCAGCCTCCTACAAGTTCGTGAAAATTACATTAAAATATTCCGTTACATAGATAGTTAAAAAAGGAAAATATCTAAATCGAAATTAATCTTAAATTTTATTTATTTTATTTACGCTAATACGAAACACTGAAGAAAACTAATTTTACGGATTTTTATAGAACGAGGGTGACAAACGAGCACACAGTCCATGTAGATGTCTACCACAGTAGACATCCTACTACATAGTAAGACTACCACGGCTTATTTGAAATGCCTTTACCTTTTACCTTTTTTAAAATGTGAAACCCATTGTGGCCATTAGGTTGCTTACCTTTTAAATTAAAATTAGTAATCGTTACTTGTCCAGTAAAATTACCTGAAACAAAAAAATAATAATTCGTAAGTCACGTAAAGTAACTGGGGATGGGGGTCCATTTAATCCACTGGTAGACACAACATTCCTGGTATTTCTGATAAGGTTATAAAATAGTAAAGTCCACTGCAATGATTTATTTAAAATGTTTAGATGTAGTCAGAATTGAATTAAAAATAAAGGGCGACTTAAAAAACTTAAAAGAATTAAATAATTGGCTATGGATTAGCAAATGGAATGCCTCGTTTCCAGTTAAAAGGGTATCCGGTTCCCTACACTCGCCATATGAAACATAGCAGCATTAAGCTGCTATTTCACGCTCGTATTTTATAAGAGCATAGTCCTTCCCCGTTCAAGTCAACCCATCCGCAGTACAACCGTAATATAGCTGTAGCCTGGCTACAATGTAAAAAACGACTGCAGCAACTGCTTGAGACTTTGTAATAGTGCTAAAGCGAACAATTATCTTTCACTCGAAAGTAGAAAAATCTTCTGTACCGTATATTCTACATCCTGTTTAAAAATATTTTGGAGCGAAAAATATCTAAGAGTTAACATTTTAAGATAAGAAAAATAAGTCTCAAAACGGATACTTTAGAAATATTACTGCTTACAGCTTTCACTAGAATTTTGCACACGTTGCGTTTCAACAACGTGAGGTTGCTAACATTTACTTTAAAAAATCAAGTAAAATGCATTCTATTCTAAACTGAAATATTCTAGTAGTCTCTTGAGTTTTTAAAAGTAAAAATGTGTAAGCAATACTCAAGTTAAAATTTTAAGATCAAACTCTATCGAACAAATTTTTTTTCAAAAATATATGTTACAGATAAAACATATTGCATTTTAAGTTATTTTTTTTATAGAATGAGGTTGATGTCCACCTAATAATGAGTGGATGCTGTGGCCTATAGACATCTACATCTATCCTCGATTAAGAGTTATTAAATTCAGATACGATCGAATGCCTCCTTGCCATTAAAAAATCGTTCTCCATACGCAACACAGCAGCATGAAGCTGCTATTTTACGCTGGTATTCTGTGAGTTTTTTTACGGATTTAATCGTGCATAATGTTCACTATTAAACCGCACGTAAAATACCCAGCCCACTGTGTAGTGGCGGTGTAAGAATATCCGCTAACCAGTATCGTCAGGTGGAAGACATTAAAGGCTACAAAGGGATACAAGCCAGGAGATGGGCAGCAGCGTCTTCCTTTTCTATTTTTTTATTAGAAAAGAATACTAGTAAATCTAATAATATAAGTAAATTTAATAAGAGATAATTACTAATACTCCCTTTTACCACTCTAGGTATGTTTTAAAATGCTTGTGTTAAGAGTGGTTCACCACAGTAGTCGAATAGCGGATTCGAACCCACGACTTTCTGAGTTTGCACACCGAACCGTACCATTAAGCTACAGTCGCTTCTTCCCAATATCAACTAAAAATGAAAACTGCGGTTGCCTACCCGCCTGCCAAGCGAGGCAACTACAGCAAATATTCCTTTACTTAAAAAAAATGTAAGTTCTGTATAAGTTTCTCTAAAAATAAGTCGCAAAGATTACAGTTTCCCGTTGACGCCATTTTAGTTTCGTTATTTACACAAACAACTGTGATACATTGGCTTAGTAAAAGTTTAAACTGCAGTTGCAACAAATTGCTTTTGTTTTATTCTGGTGTGGTTTACCACAAAAAGAAATAAGTATTATTTATGATACTATTTGTGCTTATATAAAATTTAAGGAATGAACATCCATGACAATATCGTCCGATATGAGGTAGATGATATTCTTACACATCCACTATACGGCAGTGGCATGTAAAAACATACTTAAGAAGCGACAGAGGGATACAAACAGAAGATTGGCAGCAGCGTCTCCCTGATAATAAATAAAAAAATCTGCGATTGACAACCCGCCTGACTAGCGTGGCAACTATGACAAATATCCGTCCTATGAGGTAATCCATGGGGGAGGCCTATGATCAGCAGTGGAATTTTGATGGACTGTAACGGTAACGGTAGCAGAGGTACAAACGAGCTGACATTCCACCTACCACTGCAAAATATTGAACATCTACAACCATCATTAAACAAAATAGGTTACAGATATGTTCTCACTAAGACAAAATGCCTTACAGTTTATCATTAAATTGGCTGTACATACCAGAGACACTGCTCCATTGTGGCAGAAATAAATATGAGGGTGATACTTACTCCGGTGGACACCTAGCTCCAGAAGAAGAAGCTAATTTTTGATCTATGCAAATATTGTATTGGATTGTTAATTAGCTATTCTTTAATTCATATTCTGTAATGCGCATTACATTTCTTTTATAATTGTACATTGTGCTGAACGTCTCGTTTCCTGATTTATTTTGTTTGACATAATAATGTGAGCCAGTTAAATTCATATTAATGCAGCCGCACGCACGTTGAGCAGAAAAACAGGTTGCGATCTCTGATTTTTTTATAGAAGTAAGCAGCAAACGAGTAATTAAGTGGATGCTGTGGCTCATAGAAACCGATATATATATATATATATATATATATATATATACTTGGTAGAGCCACAGCAGCTGAAATAGTATTGAGGCACTAGGCTACTTTGTTTCGCATGGTGAGTGAAGAGAACAAGACCTTTTTCACTGGATACGAGGCATTTCATCTGATTCCTCAGATGGCAACGCATCTGCATTTTGGTTCTTATTCGAGGATAGATGTAGATGTCTATGGGGCACAGCATCCACTTACCATCAAGTGAACATTAAAAATAAAAACATCTATTTTCATAACATAAAAAAAACATAAAAAGTCACGCCTGCAACCTAGAGGGTAGGCAGAGACTACGGAATTCCATTTGGCACGATCCTGATACACCTCTCTGGCCTTCATATACCTACGATTACATGCTCGTCCGTTAAGGGTATTTTTAATCCCGTGTAGTGGCGGGTAAGAATACCAACTACCCCATATCTTCCCGTGGGTGTCGTAAAAGGTGACAGAGGGAAACTGAGGCAGAAGATGGGCAACAGCATCTTTCTGATAACAGCAAAACAACGATAAAAAACTGCGGATGCCAACCCGCTCGCCAAGCGTGGCAACTATGGCAATATACCCCCCATGATGTTGCCCGGCGTGCTTCGCGGAACTGCAGCGCCGGGAGTGACGAAACTGCGTGCATCTGAGAGGTGGAGGTACTTGCATCTCTACTATGTTCAAGAGGGTACCACAGTGGAGGAGGTGCGTGCTCATTTCCACTCTATTAGTGGAAACAATTATTGCACAGTGGAAGAACTAAAACCAAGGGGGCGTTACTCATCGTTCAAGCTGGGAGTCCCGTCGAGGATTGCCGACAGTGTTATGTCACCAAATAACTGGGCGGAAGACATCTGTATAAAACCGTGGCGTCAGAACTTTCGTGCGAAGGAAAAAAGTGCGTAACCTATATTTTTGTTATCAAAACGTTAGAGGTCTACGTACAAAATCGGATACTTTTAGGAATAATGTGACTCAATGCAATTTTGATGTTATAGTCTTGACTGAAACCTTTTTGAACAGTTCCGTATCTGACGGCGAATTATTTACTTGGGAGTATTTAGTATTGCGTAAAGACCGTGCAGGCGACGTCGGGTGGGGAGGAGTGCTCCTTGCTGTACAAAACTGCTATACAGTGCAACAAGTAACTAATGTAGATCCTTATACGCCTGATATGGAACTGCTTTTCGCCATTATTGATGGAAAAAGTGTTGGAAAGTTTTTATGTTGTGTCGTTTATTTGCCTCCTAAATGTAGTGATAATCTATATCTCAACGTCTTGACGTGCATTGAAAATGCTATTATTTTATATTCCTCTCTGAATGCCTTAATAGTGGGAGATTTTAATTTGAACTCTTGTTGCGTTAATGTTAAGGATAATTTTAATTCCTTTTGTGTCTATAGTGGGCTTCAGCAACATAGCATTGTGTATAACAAATGTGATGGCGTGTTGGATCTCGTGTTGAGCAATTTTAACCCGGAGCAGGTCTTAGTGTCCGAGGGTTCAGAACCCTTAGTACCAATTGATAAGCACCACCCCCCGCTGGAGGTAACGCTCAAGTTTCAGTGCGACGCGCTGGCCCAGCCGCCGTCCTCTCCACCATCGGCTCAGCGCCCGGGAGCTGCTCCAAACTGGAATTGGCGTAAAGCAGACTTTCTGGGCCTATACACGGCATTAAAAAGTATAGATTGGTCGGATATGTTTGTAATTGCAGACGTTGACGACGCAGTTGCGTTATTCTATCACCGTCTTTATAATTGTATCAGTCAATATGTTTCAACTAAATCCCGTTACATGCCGAAATATACGTAAAAATAATATACGTAAAAAATATTATCATTTGAAATGGTATAAGGTTGAAGGTAAAGAGTTCAACAGGGAATTATTTAAATACTATAGGTGGCATGTTAAAAACTTGATTGACAATGCATATAAGCAGCACTTACATCTGACAGAACAAAATATAATTAACGATTCAGTCAAATTCTGAGAGTACGTTAAAGATAGGAAGAATCACAGGCAGCGTGCGAACGTTTATTCGTCCGGTGGTGTCGAAGTTGTTGGGCAATCTGCAGCTGACGCTTTTGCAGATTATTTTAGTTCGGTGTATCAAGACGAGGTACCTGTACTGGACCATGTTGATGCGGTACGTGCCGCAGATAGTCAATATGACTCTACCTGTATGACCATTAATACTGTTGACGATATCAAACTGAAGGAAGCAGGAAGGCGGCTAAAACCGAGATCTTCGGATAGCCCTGATGGTATCCCTGTTTTTTTAGCAAAGGACTGCATATCCGCTTTTGAGAGTCCGCTCATGTACCTCTTTAACTTGTCACTGACTCACTCTAAGTATCCAGAAATTTGGAAAGTTTCTAGGGTCACTCCAGTTCCTAAGAATGCTGGTGAAAATGACGTTTCGTCTTTTAGACCGATTGCGATTGTCTTTGCAAAATTATTTGAAATTGTCTTATGCCAGCAAATTAATAAGCAAACTCAGAATTTATTGAACGATAGTCAATACGGTTTTCGAACTGCCCGTTCTACCACTACTAATCTTGTGGCTTATTTTGACTATAAATTTGCTGAGTTGGATGCTGGTAGGCAGGTGGATGTTGCGTACTTCGATTTTAAAAAAGCATTTGACCTGGTCGACAATGATATATTGTTACGTAAATTGGCGGTGATAGGCTTTGCCCCGAAACTTGTCGAGTTTTCTTCAAATTACCTACGTGATCGGCGTCAGTTTGTTAGAGTGGGTGCATTTGAGTCTAGTGACTATTACATAAGATCTGGGGTGAGTCAGGGAAGTACGTTGGGGCCATTGCTTTTTATTATTTTCTTTAATGACTTACCGAATAGCGTGATTGCCTCCAAAGGTCTGTTGTTCGCGGATGATCTCAAATTCTCAAATAAGAGCAATCTATGATTTAAAACCAAAGAGTCGCTCAGACAAAATTTAAGGAAATTAATATATTAACTTTGGCCTCAATACATTTATGAAAATGTAATGTACGTACACAAAATAAAAGTAGTTATACAAAAATAAGTGATATTCATTCTGTAAATACTAGAACAAACACAAGCTAGTAGTACCAGTTACTGACTCCACTGAGTCAGTAATTCATTCTTGGGCGATGTATACGCTTACAACAAAATCCCAGAAAATATACAAAATTGACCTGCTCAAATTCAAAAACTTTATTAAACATAGTTTGTATAAAAGGGTTATTATAATGTTAAGGAATTTATGGATGACAATAACCCTGGAATGAGGTGTTCGCTGCCAGGCTGTTTCTAATTTGTTTTGTGTGGTTAAGTGTAATATACATGATTGTAAGCTGTTATTTAAAAAAGTCCTGCTGGGTTTCTTGCTGGTTCTTCCCAGGACAGAGGTTTTTTTTTCGAACCAGTGGTAATTAGACAAAGAGTGACTTTCAATAAGTATTATTTATAATCTATATTGAATAAAAAGTTTCTGTTTCTGTTTCTAAGCCTAGGTGTAGATGACCCATCTGACTGCGAGGTATTGCAAAGAGACATCGATTTGGTTATGGTTTGGAGTATATTAAATCGTCTTCCATTTAATAATAATAAATGTAAAATAATAACATTCACGCGTAAACGCTGTCCACTAAATGAAGATTATAATTTATCTGACACGCCCTTAGAAAGGGTAAGTGAAATTCGTGACTTAGGATTATTATTAGACGCAAAACTTGACTTTCATAACTATGTGACTACTGTTTGTAAAAAGGCCAGTAAAATGCTTGGCTTCGTTATTCGCACTTCTTCACAGTTCGATGGATTAGGGGTAGCTTTGGTACTTTACAATGCATATGTTCGTAGTAAGCTTGAATACGGTGCCATGGTATGGAATCCCTATGAGGGAAATATATTTTGATGATAGAGAGAATACAGCGCAAATTCGCGCGATGGCTATATAAGCAGAAATACGGTTATCATCCCTATCTATATCCTTCATTATTTGTAAAGCTGGTATGGTGGGTTTGGACACTCTTAAACTTAGGCGGATTATGCAGTTGATAACATACTACCTAGCAATCATCCATAATAGAATAGATAGCCCGACGATATTAAGTAGAGTGGGGTTATTGGCTCCGAAGCGGCTGGGCTGTGATGTGAAGGGGACGGTAGTACCGCGGAGGCTGCCGCGTCTTCTGTGGCGGCCGCCGGCACGCACCAGGAGCGGCGCTCACGCGCCCACTACTCGCGCTATACGGCTTATTTTAGATATGCTCGCACATGATTACGAGACTGACTTATTTGCTGATAGCTTTGGGCAACCATGTAACAAAGCCTTCTATTTTTGACATCCAATGTTGACATATTGTAATATATTAATTTAATCTTAGATTTTTACAATGACATTTTGCATAATCTATTTGACATGTAATCTATTTGACATCTAATATATTTGGCATGTATTTTTTAATTTTTAATTTTTATTTAATTGATCTATTGGACATGTATTCTTTAATTAATTTGACCTTTTTGACATGTATCTTGTATTATTACTTATTATTTAAAACTGTAATTTGTAAATTAGCATGCTGGCGTTTTGGGCATACTGTCAGCCAGCATGTACACTATTTAATTAAATATAAATAAATATAAATATAAAATATAAATGAATAAAGTTACGAAGAGACAGCCTCCAGTCCCCGGCGGTCCCGCTATTCCTGGCTACGGTGGCAACCATGGTAACGGCGGGGCAAGGGGTGCTAATAATCTCCGGTGGAGGTTCGGTTGCCACCTAAGACGACACGACTTGGCAATATACAACGCACGCACCCTGAGGACTGACGAAAAGATCCTGGAGCTGGAAGAAGAGATAGACAAGTTGCGCTGGAATATTATAGGATTATCTGAGGTCCAAAGAGAGGGGAAGGACAAACTAATCCTCTAATCCGGCATCTCGTCCTATCACCGGGAGGGCGACCATCTGTCCCAAGGAGGTGTCGGATTTATCGTCCACAAGTAGAGACTGAGACTTAAATGCAAAACTAGGCACAAGAGAGAACGGTAAGCTGAAGGTAGGGAAATTTGGAATAGGGCAACGGAACCAAAGGGGCCAGCAGCTGGCTGACTGTATGGAGATAGAGGGGCTCTTTATGATGAACTCTTTCTTCCAGAAGCGGCCCCACCAAAAGTGAACCTGGTCGAGCCCCGACGGTTCGACAAAAATTAGATTGACTTCATTATGACGACCAGACGACAACTGTTCAGTGATGTCTCAGTGACCGCGAGCGTGAAAACTGGTTACGATCATCGAATGGTTAGAGGAACACTGAATCTAAACGCTAAATTGGAGAGGTATCTTCCAATGAAGTCAACGCTCCGTTGCCCTCGTGCTCTAATCCAAAGTCCCCAAAAAATGATGATATTCCGGACGTTAGTCTGAGCAAGATTAGAATGGCTCTCCAGCACCTTAAAACGGCAAGACCCCAGCCGAGGATGGAATTACAACGGAGCTTTTGAAAGCAGGTGGAAAACCGGTACTTGAAGTACTTCAGAAGCTCTTTAATTCCGTTCTCCGTGATGGCACTACATCGGAGGCGTGAAGCAGAAGTGCGGTAGTCTTGTTCTTCAAAAAAGGCGACAACGCTTTCTTGAAGAACTATAGACCGATTTCCCTTCTGAGCCGCGTCTACGTGCTATTTTCGAGAGTCATTACGAATCGTCTCGCATGCAGACCCGACGACTCCAGCCTCCCGAACCAGCCGGTTTCCGGAAAGGCTTTAGCACCATAGACCACATACATACCCTTCGATAAATTGTACAGAAGTCCGAGGAGTACAATTAGCCACTATGTCTGGCGTATGTGGACTATGAGAAAGCCTTTGATTCCGTCGAAATTTGGGCGGTGCTGCAGTCCCTTCAGCAGTGCCAAGTTGACTGTCAGTATATCGAAGTGCTGAAGTGTTTGTACAGTAGTGCTACGATGGCTATCCGAGTGCAGAACCAGAGTACGAAACCTATCCAACTGCAGAGAGGTGTAAGACAGGGTGACATTATATCCCGGAAACTCTTCACCACTGTATTGGATGACAGTTTCAAGCTACTGGACTGGAAAGGATACGGTATTAACATCAACGGCGAGTACATCACTCACCTGCGATATGCCGACGATATAGTTCTTATGGCAGAATCGCTGGAGGACCTAAGCACTATGCTCAATGACCTCAATAGTGTCTCCCAACGGATAGGTCTTAAGATGAACATGGACAAAAAGAAAGTCATGTGTAACTTCCGGTTTATGCCGGTAGTTTTGGGGAGAACTAAGCTCTAAGTTGTTGATGAGTATGTTTACCTTGGACAAATAGGCCGACTAGGTAAGCCAACTTCGACCGAGAGGTCAATCGACGGATTCAACTCGGCTGGGCAGCGTTCGGGAAATTACGACACATCTTCTCGTCAGGTATACCTCAAAACCTGAAAACTAGATTGTACAACCAGTGCGTGTTGCCAGTGATTACTTATGGATCTGAGACGTAGTCCTTCACTGCTGGCCATATGAAGACGCTCAAGGTCGCTCAGCGAGCTATGGAGAGGGCTAAGCTTGGGGTTTCTCCGCGTGATAAACTTAGAAATGAGGATATCCGCAGTAGAACCAGAGTGACCGATATAGTCCAACGGATTAGTTAGCTGAAGTTGCAATGGGCCGGCCATATAGCTCGAAGAACTGACAACCGTTGTTGAAAAAAGGTGTGTCTGTAAATGGACCTGCCATTACCACTTCATCTTACTGATCCGTTGGGCTATGTCAGTTAATCTGGTTCTTATGTGAATATCCTTATTTATAAGTTTATCACGCAGAGAAACCACGATCGTAGTCCGTTCCATAACTTGCTAATTTATTATCTATTTTATTAATCAAAATGCAGATGTGTCGAATGAAACCCATGAGGTCTAAGATGTAATGCTTCGTTACCAGTATTAGTGACTCTCCGGTTCTCGTCGAACTTCTATGGAATACACCAGTATTACGCTGCTATTTTATGCTGGTGTTCTGTATGAGCGGGATCCGTTATCCGGTCTGGCCAGTTCCTTCGTGTTGCAGCCCTAGTATACCTCTGCGTGGCACTACCACGCACATTCTCTATATTTAAGAGAATACCCCTCCTATTTTCACACTTGAATGGGTTATTATCATAATGTAAACTATAACCTTTGAATCAACACACCACTTTTATATTTATTTAGTTTTAATTTAAAGAGAAAAAAAAATTAAATTTGCTAATTCTCGATTTAAAAATAATATCTCAAAAGTGCTTCACTTTTGCATTGAGCACTCTTACGGAAATATGACCAATAGCCAGTAGCCCCTCGTTATATAATTAAGTTAGTAAACAAGAATACCCTGGAAAACTCCCACTGGATTTCGTTTAGTTCAGTTATTATTAGCACAAAGGTAATTTCTAAAGTAGTAATAAAAGCAAAACAACTGTCTATAAATAAACTAATACGTGAGTGTATTAACTGAATATGTTATATTATTAGTTTTGAGAAGTTATTAGACTAGAGAATAACCTACTTTCATATATTCTGATAATATTACAAGTGACACTTTAATAGAAGGGGCAAATGTCAAACGCCTTTGAAGTCACTCACTTTGAGCTTCGAATATAATTAGAAAACCACTTCTTTTGAATTTCCAATAAAGATACGGAGTTAACAATAGTATTTTATAATTAATGATAAGTTGATTGTAACGTAACATTTTGATTATATTTTTTTAGAACAGGGGTGACAAGCGAGCACACAGTCGACTCACAGTACACGATAGTAAGTGAGTGAGCCCATATCAATCTAAATCTAACCTTGATTAAGAATCAAAATACAGATGCATTGTCAATGCTGAGGACTAATTTAATGTCTCGTTACCAGTAAAAAGGGTCTCCAGTTCTCTACACTCACCATACGAACACAGCAATATTCTGCTGTTTCACGTTGGGAATTTTTAAGAACATGGTCTTACTCCGGTCTAGCTGACCCATTCGTGCTGCATACATAATATTTTTATTTAGAAGAGGGCAAACGAGCTTACGGTTAACCTACATAGCTGCAGTATGTCCCTAATACTAAAAGATAGTTTTCGGCAGATTTTGACAGTGGAAGGAAAAGGGGAGATTTTCCGCCGGGCAAGGTGTTCGGACCGAGGAGCGGCCAACGCTCCGTGTGATAGTAAATATCTATATATATATAGTGAGCTCTTCTATGTATAGCGCAGTACTTCAGAATATTGATAGCGTGATTTAGGCTTCGGTGCGTTTTGCTTGTGGCGCGACGACAAGATAATAAAATAGGAAGAAGATTATAGAATTTACAGCGACATGAGAGAAAATAGTACTCCATTTTGTCCCTCTGGAAAAAATCCATTGGTGACTAATCTAAAGAAATCATTTCGAAAAGTATCCACGATAAGATAATAATATTCTTCCTTCTTTATCTTTATTAGCTTTATAAGCCTCATAAAACATTCTCCAGAATGAGACAGCGGAAATATTAATAGCTTCTGAAGTACTTAAAGATACTCCGCTCCTTGACTTTCTTAAAATTCTAGAGAGCCCTTTAAATCTTGCTCAGACTGACGTCCAAAATATTACCAAAATAGAGTCAGATGAGGGTTGCTCTTGGAATGACAACGAGATTGAGAGCTTTAACCTCTCAATCTCACTTAAACTTCGGTCCTCGGAAATGACTGCCACTCTCTCTTCAATTTTGACAGTTAGTTCTTTCCAGCAGGCAGAATTTTTACGAATACCTGGAACCTTGATACCGCTTATGTAATCACTTTTTCAATAAAAGTTATAAAATAGTTCTGAGAGTATGTGCATCTAATTGCCTGTACACTTTCTTGTCCGATACTACAGTTTCAATTCAAGTTAAGATAGTAGCGAGAGAGTTTTTCAGGTTTTTATGTGAAGGATCTAGCAAAACTTAGCATTGGCCGCACAAATAGTTTTCACTAGTATTGTCCACTTACAAGATAATCTTCTGGAGATGGAAATCAAATTTTGCAGTTCTAGCTGAAAATTTTCTGAATAATTTATTACGAGATAATAATTTTCGATATGAGAAATTAATTTCTAAACATATTTTATTTTTCATTTTTACAATACAGGATTCCTAAAAAAATTATAAAAGTTATTAATCTCAATAACGAGAAAGAACTTAAATGAAGATAATAATATTATCATAATTTCTAAGAATAAGTACTTAAAACAAAATATTTTTAATGGATATTAGTAATTCAATTCAAATCACAATTATTGCTGTTATTTTATAAATAAAAAACAGAAGACGAAGACCACAAGTGATCACATTCGAATGTGTGTTTTATAGCACGAGCTGTAAAGCCACACTGTCGCAAAAAAAAAATGTTCGCGTATATATAAAAAGCGATAAAATCCATAAAAGTTATTTCATTCAATCTATATTACTAATTTTCTTGTGATATTTATATCTTATACTAAGATGGAATACCATGGTGCTTCTCTAACTGAAATGTGAATTCAATATAAACGTTATTAAGCACGTGTGAAACCACGCATAAAGAGGATTACAGAGACGAGATAGACAGCTTACAAACTCGTGGTATTTCAATTTCATGTATACAGCAACACTCCATTTCAGTTGTTGTGTAGATAACAACATTTGTTACATGCTGCTGTCTAAATTAATTAATTTAATCTGACGTTTTCGTTACATTTTTTTATTTTTTGCAAACGAGCACACATTCCACCTGATGGTAAGTTGATGCTGTGGCCCATATATATTTATCTACATTTATCTTCATTTAAGAATGAAAATGGTCTCTGGTTCTGTACATTCACCATACGAAACACGGCAGTATTAAGCTTGTTTTTCACGCTGGTATTCTGTTAAAGTGTGATCTTACCACGATTAAGCTGAGCCGACCTATTCTTTATGCAACCATAATATATCTGCAGCGAGGCTCTACCACGTATCAAATCAAGTCATTATTTTTCATAAGTCTACTGCTGAGCTAAACCCTCCCAACTCCACATAGAATGCTACAAAACTTGATCCTTAGTTCCACTTCCTACATACCTTACCAGATCATCACTCTATCTAGTAGGGGGCCGCCCTTCACTTCGCTTGCCGGTACGGGGCTACCACTCTAGATTAGTTGCTGAGCTTCCTACATCTGTTATCAGGTCGTCACTCCATCTAGCGAGGGACCGCGTTATAATTCGTTTACCGATACTAGGATGCCATTCGATTATTTATTTATAGTTAATTATATTAACACCTTTTTAATGGAAAAATAGGACTTGTCGACATAACGAGAGGCGCCACATCGCGCTTCTCAAATTGCGAAGTAATTTATTACTGTTCTTACCAGATTTTACCCGCCCTAATTTTTTAACGGAAGTTACTTATTCATTAACAGCGACAAATTGAACATTCATTATTCATTACAGCCTGTTGAAAATCCACTGGAGATATTTGCCGTTCCTACCACGCTTAGTAGGCATGTTGGCAACCGCATTTATTTTAAATTTGGAGTTGTTATAAGGAAGATGCTATTGCCTATCTCCTGTTTCACTTTCCCTATGTCACCTGTTACGACACTCACGGGATGATGTGGGATAGTGTGTTCTCTTACAATGTCATTATATGGTAAGTAAATAATCTATCTTGCTTGTTTCTTCTGGTGACACTCCGTTTAGCGAAGGTTGGCAATCAACTTAGTGAACTCCGTTCTATTCTTCGCGAAACGAAACAGTTCGGCGGCATTCACGATATTCGTCCACTCCCAGATGTTATATATCCCGTAAGTTAGTCATAGATATCCTAAATAAAAAACTGATACATAGTACAAGTAGCGGCACGAAAGTCTAGCGGTGAGCTTTTTTGCGCATAAGTCGCGCTGATTGGCTCGTGCGTATCGGTAGTTAGTTGGTATGACAGCGGTGGAATATTCAACAGTAAACCGAGCCAATGTCAGCCGCATATGTAACAAGAGAGTCTTCTTTGTTATTCCACGTGTGTTGCAACGACAACTACGTACGACATTTCGTACAATACAAAATGTCGTACGATACAAATGTCGTACTGTCTATCTAATTTTAGGCAAAAAATCGAGATTTGCCTGTATCATAACACAAAGCCGTGTCCATACACGGCCGTATGTGATACGAGAATACGTGTACGTAATGTCAAAATTTATACTAAACAGAAATTATGTGCCGCAGCGAAACGACCCTAACATGGCGGCGCTCCCCCCTTCGCTACGTGCGATGCGTTACAGTCCTCATCCAACGTCACGAATTCCCTGATCCTTTAGCTATCGAGTGTTGTAATAAAATTTTAGATGTATATGATAGATAAGCAGCTGCAACACCAAATTCAATCCCCCGATTTTATTCTTCTCAGGTTTCTGAATTCCCTCATACCATGGAAGCAAATTTGGGCTGTAATGATGATAATGATGGAAGAAAAATTAAAGACGTATTCACGACAAAAAGGTTAAGCAAAAATAGTCCACCCTGTCTGACACCACACTCCAATCCATATGATGCAAAGAGAGCAAAGAGAGTACGATACGACATTTAAATCAAATTATATGTATGTTTCTATATGTCATCATCATCATCATTACAGCCCATCACAAGTCCACTGCTGAACAAAGGCTTCCCCCAAGGAATGTCATAAAGCACGGTCTCAAGCCACCTGCATCCATTGCCTTCCTGCATGTCTTACCAGGTCGTCACTCTACCTAGTGGTGGGACGCCCTAAACTTCGCCTGCCGGTACTAGGCTGCCACTCGAGCACTTTTCTTCCCCATAGGTTGTCAGTTCTTAGAGCTATATGACCGGCTCATTGCCACTTCAGCTTACTAATCCGTTGGGCTATGTCGGTTACTCTGGTTCTATTGCGGATAACCTCGTTTATAAGTCTATCACTCAGAGAAACCCCGAGCATAGCCCTCTTCATAGCTCGCTGGGCGACCTTGAACTTCCTCATACGGCCAACAGTGAAGGACCACGTCTCAGATCCACAGGCCTTCACTGGCAACACGCACTTGTTGAACAATCTTGTTTTGAGGTTTTGAGATATGCCTGACGAGAAGATGTGTCGTAATCTCCCGAACGCTGCCCTGCCGAGTTAAATCCGTCGATTGACCTCTCGGTCGAAGTTGGACTTACCTAGTCGGACTATTTGTCCAAGGTAAACATACTCATCAACAACTTAGAGCTTAGTGCTCCCCATAACTACCGGCATAAACCGGAAGTTACACATGACTTTCTTTTTGTCCATGTTCATCTTAAGACCTATCCGTCGGGAGACACTATTGAGGTCATTGAGCATAGTGCTTGGGTCCTCCAGTGATTCTGCCAGAAGGACTATATCGTCGGCAAATCGAAGGTGAGTGATGTACTTGCCATTGACGTTAATAACGTATCCTTTCCAGTCCAGTAGCTTGACAACATCTTCCAATGCAGTGGTGAAGAGTTTAGGGGATATAACATAACCCTGTCTTGCACATCTCTGCAGTTGGATAGGTTTTGTATTCTGGTTCTGTACTCGGATAGCCATCGTAGCTCTACTGTACAAACACTTCAGCACTTCGATAAACCGACAATGAACTTGGCATTGCTAAAATTCGAAAATTGCTTAAATTTCGACGGAATCAAAGGCTTTTTCATAGTCCACATACGCTAGACAAAGTGACAGATTGTACTCTTAGGTCTTCTATACAATTTGCCGACGAGTATGTATGTGGTCTATGGTTTCCTTTCGGAAACCAGCTTGTTCGGGAGGCTGGAAGTCGTCGAGTCTGTGTGCGAGACGATTCGTAATGACTCTCGAAAACAGCACGTAGACGCGGCCCAGAAGGAAAATCGGTCTGTAGTTTTTCAAGAGATCGTTGTCGCCTTTCTTGAAGAACAAGACCACCGCACTTCTGCTCCACGTGTTCGAGTAGTCCCACCATGGAGGACGGAATAAAGAGCTTCTGAAGGAATTCAAGTACCGGTTTTCAACCTGCTTTCAGAATCTCCGCTGCAATTCTATCCTTGCCCGGAGACTTGCCGTTTTTAAGGTGCTGAAGAGCCATTCTAATCTCGCTCAGACTGACGTCCAGGATATCATCGGAATAGTGGCAGATAAGACTTGCTCTTGGATCGTTACTCACATTTGCGTGTGGCTACAACAATAACGTGTACAGCTACCCATAGAACCTTTCAATCTCACTCAAAATCTCAGGTCACATTCGGTCTTCAGCTTCGACAGTTGGCTCTTTCTAGCAGACAGATCTTTGGCAAAGACTTTGGAGCCCTGGTTTCATTCGATCGCTTCTTCAATACGAGCTTTCTATATGTGGATACCTGTAATGACATATGTAAGTAAAAATCACAACCACGTATTCACTAACGACGTGCTAGTGATACAAATAATGAAAAAAATTGTCGCATATCGCGCTGTATAACGTCAACAAATCAAGTGATGTACGTGGTGTTGACATCAGAATGATCAATTAAGGAACATCCTTATATATCTCACGTCAAAACGTAGAGTTTAATTTATTTTTATTTATTTCTTTTTTCCTTCATCAGTTCATAAAATTCTACTGGACATAAACCTCTCCCGGTTTAGGAAGAAAGAAAAAAACTTTTTACTCCTTTTTTAGCATATTGCGCGCTTGGAGAAGTGTGAGATTTGGCATATTCAAAGTTTATATGGAGAAAGAGTACAGAATGCTAAAACTTATTTATTTTAATAGGTACATAAAATAAAATCAACTAAAATAAAACAATCATTGTTTACGTATATACTTCTAGTCATCTAACACATAATATTCTATGGTCAAACAGTTTTACAGAGGAGAGATTGACGGCTCTGTGGCGCAGTGGCTTAGCAGTAAACTACGGCGCTGAGGCCACGGGTTCGAATCCCGTAAAAGTGTTTTTATTATCTACAAATAATTGTGCTGGGTCTGGATGTTTGTCCTTGTGCAATTTATGTTTGTAAACTGCCTCCACGATACATGAGAAAATTCTAGTGAGGAGGTAACGTTACTACAGACTAAAAAGGTTTGGCGATTTTAGTCCATCCTATATGACACTGCACTCTAATCAATATGGCTCAGAGAGAGAAAGAGCATCGTTCCACTTAACCTGGTCCATTTGGTTATTGAACCTACCTAAGAAATTCAAAACAATTTCTTGGTAGATTGTTTTCTCGAGCTTACTCTATAAGAAGTCGTAGGACCACTATATCAAAGGTCTTACTAAGATCAAGAAAGCAAGTACAGATAGGAGTAAATCTGTCAGTGTAATACTTGAAGTGTGCTCGAGCTAGTAGTGTGCTAAAAACATATACATAATTATGTCAATAAATACATATATATAAATCTACTTAAATACCGTGTAGTGGCGGTGTAAGAATATCCACTACCCATATCATCCCGTGGATGTCTTAAGAGGTGACAGAGGGAAACAAATGAGGAGATGGGCAGCAGCGTCTTCCTAATATCGACTAAAAATAAAAAATTGCGGTAGTCAACCCGCTTGCCAAGCGTGGCAACTATGGTAAATATCCTCCCTTATGAGGCAATTAAAGGGGTAAGCCTAACGGTATCTAATTAGAAACACCTACATAATTATTATCTATGTCAAAACAAATATGAAATATACATGAAAATAAGAGCTGTGTTAGTTCAAATTTACAACGATTTTTTCACATGCTTACGGACTTGATTTAAATGTAAAACAAGAACATCGTGCAAGATGTGATAGCCCCTATCTTGTTTTATTTCTTGTGACACCCACGGGATAATATAATCTGTATAAATTAGGGGGTATAATCCGTATATAAATTAGTTTTATCCAGTGCTCATTTACTGTTGGGAAGTAAATCATTTTCAGTACATTTCGTATCAACAATAATAAATCATTGGAGACGCCGTTTGTGTAAATTTATCGTTCAGAGCTTTCGTGTGGAGCGGCTTTAGCAATGGGTTTTCGGAAATCGCTCGTTTATCTACAAAGAGAGATGGAAACGTCAGTATCGATTAAAATTTCCTTATATATAAATACGAAAACATGTTATTTGTAACTGTCTTATTCCCGCGGCTTTGCTCGCGTTAAAAGTCTTTACGGATCACCTCGTTGTCTGTCAGTAAAACTACCAATCACAAAGATCTTTTCAGAGGCTTGTGAATATTAATTTTGTAAGTGTAATAAACAGTGTTTATAAAAAATACAATAATGTTATCCACACCGAGTTTTGGTCACGACAGCCAGTCTCAGCGGAGACTAGCTCTCATAGTCCGATGGGACGGAAACCGACACATCCGGAGAGAAATCTAGCGCAGGGAATCAAATCTAGCAGACTATAGGTCCTAACCTACGGCTTTACGTGCTTTCCGAGGAACGGAAGTGAAACACCGCCAACTTTCTGACTCCTGGCTGTTACTGAGAATTTATTGACTGAAAAACCCAATAACTTATTTTTGTTTTTGGCCCGACCCAGACATAGCATGAGGAAGATTTTATAATCAGCAGACCACTAGACCAACGAGGCAGTTAAAGTTGGCTAAACTGATAATGTTTACTAATACTTTGGGCGTATTCGGTTGTTGCTATTGCCCCGTGGTAGTTCAGGGTCTAAACAGTCGCTCTAAATTTACATAAAGGTGATGCTAGTGTTCCTTTTTACCCGACTGCCACAGAAGGAAGGTAATATTTTTCGAGTGTATGTATGTATGTATGTATTGTAGTGTAGCCCCCACGACAATATATATTAGTGTGAAGGTAGAATAAGTTTAGAGTAGTCTAATTAAAGTCCTAGGCAGATCAACGAGCCTCTTATTGACACCTACCTACATTACAGTATGTATATATGTATGTATGAAAGTATGTCCATGTTCTTGGCACTGTGTCTGTATCGTTAGATTCGTCTTAGTTTTAGAAATGACATAGAGTACAAAATTTTCTCTTTTAGTTAACTTTTTTACGCAGTCGGGTTCTTTCATTTTTAATGTTTTAACCCTTGAGCTTGCTTAGCCTGTGTCAGTCTTGGTTAGTAATATTCTCTGCTCTTTCGGTTTGAAGCAAAAAAAAACTGTGACCTATTTCATTTTACTCCTAAGAATGTGCGTTGTCATATCCAAGATATTAAAAAACGCTATATTCCTTTTCACCTCTGAGAACTGCAGAAGAAATTCAAAGGTAAATAAAATTTTGAATACTCAGAGCAATAAACAAGTTATTTCCTTTGGAAACGTATCAACTGAAGACGCAGAAACGAAAGGCGAATTATTGAAGATATTAACGGCTAAACTTAAATATTAATTATCTCTATACCTGTCTCTTTCTATCATCATTTAACCAACATCGACGAAGACCACAAATAATTAAAATATATAACTGATTGCAAAGCTTCTGACGAAAATTGCTTACCTCATAAAATAAATATCTTTTGTTGTTGGTATTTTGTATAATTATTTTTGGAATTGAAATTTTGATGCCATTTAATATATATAAACCATAATTAAAATGGTATAAGCTTTAAGGATTGAAGTTCTAAATATTATTAAAGTTTTTTAATTAGAAGCGAAGGAAGTTTCCACTTTCCAGAGCATTTCTTGTTTAGTTCCGGTTGATTCTAATCCCGTAGTTTAAAGAATCACGGTTTCACAATACCGATTACCTTTACGAGCTTTGCAAGTCCCCATTCGAGAAAGCCTCCTCGCCTCCAGTTTAGCTTTATTTTATATTACTGCTTCGAGTTTAAAATAAGACAGACAAAATATTATATTACTGTATGTAAAAATGTAAATATATCATTATTAATGTTTTTAGTGGTTTAAGTGTTTTTTTACATCAATGTCCAGTTGTTCGTGAGTCAATTAAGGTCCCGACTGAAAACCAGTGTTGTGGTACCCCATATATTATCACTGAGGCACCATTCCTTTTTGACATCAAACAACAGCGTTATTATAAATTTGTAATTCGAACTACGAATTTCTATGTTCCTTAATGATGTGTGTTGGTCAAATAAATCTTTCTTTCGTTCTTTCTTTACTGCACAATGTTTCCGCACTGACGTTATGATCTTGTGACTTCACTCTAGGTATTCAAAAAAGTTTGAAGTAATGATTCGCTTGTGTACCAGTGAGATAACGGTTTCTAATTTTTTTTATTATGGTTTTGGTTTTAGTTCTGGTTCGAATATCTAAAGTGTCTTTTTATTTTGATTTTTTATCTAGGACAGGTATAGAAGTCTATGAGCGACAGCAATCACTAGCCATCAGATATACTTGTCTTCTAATAACTATTTTTTTTTATCCGAATGCACACATTTTAATACTCAATTTTCCGATCAGGACACATATTCTAGCACTAAGCAGATCTCATTTCGTTTTGCAGTTAAGCAGGTCGCAGAGATGGAGACGATCTTATCTCTTCCTTTATGAAAAAGGCAATTTCCCACATGCGAGAATATGTTTCCACTCGTGTTTAGAGTATTTAAACTTATTCATGTTATCCTTTTTTAAATTTCGATTATCGATTGAGAATCAAAATGCAGATGAATCCTTGAGAATTACGACGGAATGTCTCTTTACCAATAATTGTCGTTTAAGTATGGTTTATTATTTCATTTATAAGGTTCACCGACAGATGATACACAAAAAATAAAAACAGCATACACGCATTGTGAGAAACATGCAATGTGCTCACCCAGTTATAGGCAACCACAGCTAACACAAAGCAGTGTTGCGAAAAGTTAAATAACGCAAAATTTTCTAGTACAGTAGCAAAATTGGGTATTCATGAGAAATTAAAAAGATTTACATTTATCATCTAAACAAAGTAAAGTAAAGTAAATTAATGAAGTATCATCAGCAAATAATATTACTATATCATGGTTATCACCTACTATGTAAGGTAAGTCATTAATATAGACAAGAAACAGAAAAGGGTCCAAAATTGATCCCTGAGGCACACCCATTTGAAAATGAGGCCCATAAAAAGGGTACCCGCTTTTTATCGCTAACCATATGAAACACTGCAATTATACTACTATTTTAATATGGAAATATTCCGTACTGGGACAGAATTTCTGATTCTAATTTCGTGCATAAATATAAGAAAATACAATGTTGAATACAGCATTTTGTTTTATATTTCATTGAAATCATTGGGTTGACGATCAACTGTTTTCTGTCTGAACGCAGCCATAATCGTTTGGGCTAAGGCTCAGCATGTAGTGGTGGTGTAAGAATATCTACTACTTCATATCGTCCCGTGGATGTTATAAGAGGCGACAGAGGGAAACAAATTAGGAGATGGGCAGCAGAAGCGTGACAACTATGGCAAATATCCTCCCTATGAGGCAATCGATGTGGGAGGCCTATGTTCAGCACTTGACTTTAGTAGGCATTAACGGTAACTATAAGGCTACTATGAGCTACATATCGACTGGTGATAATTCTGTCCAGTTTCACTGAATTCAACGTCGCTCGCGTACATAAATCTATTTCTTGTCACTTTAGCTCGTCTTTCAAGATCTCTTTCAACCTGGAAGTGTTGTGCTTGTGATCAATGGACTCTTTATTATATATTTCTCAAGATTATAGCAATAAGGCGCCAAACTCAATAGAATATCGTATAGGTATCCTGTTCGAGTTTTGTGGCTCATAGACGTCGCTGCTCTTACTCTTAGTGCTCAATCGAGTATAGCTACGTCTATACTCGATTGAGCACTAAAATGGAATACCTCGTTTCCAGTAAAAAGGGTCTCCGTTTCCCTACATTCACCGTACGAAACACAGCAACATTAAGCCGCGATTTTACGCTGATATTATGTGACAGCGTGTTCCTTCCCCGGTTAAGCCGACCCATTCGTGCTACAACCATATATAGTATTAGCATGGCTCTACCACGTAATCTCACTTAACTGTTGCGGTGGAATGTCTTTAGACATGAAAAACTAAATCGACGCTAGTCTAAAAACAGTGTCTTGGTTTATAATATATGAATGCAAACAACGATGTAAGACATTTCAAATACAAAAACAGGAGCATGTAATGAGATTTGCAATTATCATCGAATAATGTACATAAAGTGGTAGAAAATTTTTAGTGAGTAGATCTACAACATCTATTAGGAATGTGATTTATACCGATAACAACGTAAACTGTTACCCAAATATAAATATATATTTTCTAGAATATTCTTTCGTAATATTTTTCGGTAACATGTAAACAAGATTTCCCACTCGGAAAAAGTTTAGATAAAATTTCGTGCAAGCAAAGCTTCTAGCTTAGAGCGTCAGAACTCGATAATACGCCGGGGAATCCGCACCGCCTCCGGTAAGGAGATACGGATACAGGTAATTCTTTAAAAGATTATGCTTTTGAGAAAATATAGTTTTGTACTCTTCTCACATAAATCGCAAAGTGATTTTATTCGCTAGGATTTAGAAAGGTATAAAAGCAGTCAAGTGCAAGTCGGGTTTTGTTCTGTTAGCTTATTGTTAGCGTTCCATTATTATATTATCCATCCATCCATTACAGCCTATAAAAGTTCACCGCTGAACATAGGCCTCTCCCAAAAATTTACACTTAGGAGAGATTTTCCCATAGTTGCCACGCTTGGCAGGTGGGTTGAAAACCGCAATTTTTTTAATTTCGAGTTGCTATCAGAAAGATTCTGCTGCCTATCTCCTGTTTCAATTTCCCTCTGTCGCCTCTTATAGTAGATATCCTTACACCGCCACTACACGGTTTTATTAATTATATTATATTATTTATTAGCGTTCTTCTAAGGTTTTTTATATATTACGGTCTATTATCTATTTTTAAACTATAGATATCGCAACAACCTGTGAAAGAATATTTTTTTTGTCACAGCTAACAAAATACATTATGAATCGCTTTTTTCAGTATTTTCATTTTAATAATATAGTCCTTTACAGCAAATTAAAGTCCACTGCTGAACATAGGCCTCACCTTAAACTGCGGGTCGGCAACTGCAGTATTTTATTTTCTAGTCGTTTAAGCAGACGCTGCTGTCCACCCACTGGTTTGTTTCCCTCTGTCGCCTCTTACGACAACCACTATATAGGGTAGTAGATATTCTTACACCGCCACTACACGGTACACGGGTTTAAGTCCATATTTGGTTCATAATATACAGATTGTCACCAGATGTCACCATTATTTTATAAAAAATACAGAAATTTATTTTTATTTATTTATTTGTTTTTAAAAAAACTTTACCTCCACACTAGGATTTTCTCCTGTATCGTGGGGGCAGTTTACATACATAAAATTCACAAGGACAAACATCCAGACCCGGAACAATTATTTGTAGCTCCTTCCACTTGACCGCATCCAGCGCAGAGCGGCTCGAATCGTCGACGACCGAGTCCTTTCCGATCGGCTCGATTCATTGGCGCTGCGAAGAGATGTTGCATCTCTTTGCATTTTCTTTCGCATTTACCACGGGAGTGCTCTGAGAATTGTTCGGATTAATCCCAGCCGCCAAATTTCACGAACGCACATCGCGGCAGAACTCCGATACCATCCACACCATCTGGATGATTGGCGGTCCACCACTGTGCGATTTAGAAGATGTTTTCTTCCTCGCACAACTTCCTTGTGGAATAGTTTACCACCAGCGATTTTCCGGACCGATACGACTTAGGGACCTTCAAGAAAAGAGCCTACTCCTTTTAAAGGCCGGCAACGCATCTGCAATTCCTCTGGTTCCCTGGTGTTGCAGTTGTTCATGGGCGGCGGTAGTCACTACCATCAGGTGAGCCGCATGCTCGTTTGCCCCTGTCCAATAAAAAAAAAAAAAAAAAATACAAATACTTGTTCCGTGCGGGATTCGAACCCACGGCCCTTAGCGCAGCAACTCATTGCGAAGCCACTGCGCCACGGAACCGTCAAATTCCTGCCTAGTTTATTTTTTGAGAAAGACAAACTAACTACTTTCTCCCCCGTCCCCCATTTTTTATTTTAAAGTCATAAAGGAATACCGCATTAGCTTTACCCATAGATTGCTTTACAGTGATAGAGCCACGCTGCAGCTATGTTATGGTTGTAGCACAAATGGGTCGGCTCGATCGGGGAAGGACCACGCTCTCATAGAATGTAGCTCAATGCTACTTTACGCAGATATTCTGTGCCGGAACCCTTTTTACTGAAAACGAGGCATTCCATCTTAGTCCTCAGGGGTGACAACACATCTGCATCTTGATTCCTAATTGAGGATAGATGTAGATGTCTATGGGCATCAGAATCCACTTAACATCAGGTGTTCGTTTCTTATCCTTATTCTATAAAAAAATATAAATATATTTAAAAACACTTCTAATATGACTAAAATGAAATGTCAACATAAATCAAAACTTGTTTTACTTCCAGCATGCTTCCAGTATGCAAGATGCACTATCAGAAATTGCATATCGTCAACGTTCATGAGTCATGCGGTGCAGCGGAAAGCAAATTATGCTGTCTCGTTCTCGTGACATACAAACTTGTTATAAACAAGCTCATGATGGAATTAAATAACATATTTTGATATTTAAGCGTCCGCAGTAAATTTCATGACGCTGCTGAAAGTTTTGATCGTAATAATTTTATTAAATATTATTAAATATTAAGTTAAAAGAACACTGGCCTTTGAGCGGGAAAAGAACCAGTCCTCTTATCACCACACGTGGACTCCACGGACCGATAGTCTCTACAGCAAATGATACAAATTTGTAGTCATCTCTCAGAGACTCATACTTGACACAGTACCGCGGGGAGTAGGACTGTATGATAATTTAAGGTTTTAGTTTCAGTTATTTATTATGGTAATAATTATTGCATATTTGAATGAGTTTAAGTGCTGACTTTCAACGTTCATCGTATAGTTGTGTAAGAATATCCACAACCCCAATTCGTCCCCTGGGTGTTGTAAGAGACGACAGCGGGAAACTGAAACAGGAGATAGGCAGCAGTAATTCCTCATAACAATTCAAAATAATATTAAGTCCTTACATATGAAATTGGCGTTTTGTACGGGAGGAATATAAAGTAATTTTTTTTGTAAAATATATTTAATTAATCAAAGTATGTACCGTTGTTATCTGTACACTTTTGCCATCTAACAGGTAGTTCATTGATCCCTTTACTAAAAAAAAAACATGGGGGCGAGAATCAATAAACTCTTTGAAGGCGGTTTGGACTGCCGCATCGGAGTTGAATTTTTTTCCTTGTAAGAAGTTGTCCAAATTCCGGAAAAAATAGTAAACTGTTGGAGAAAGGTCCGGGGAGTACGGTGGATGTTACAGACATTCCAATTGTAGTTCATCTAACTTAGTGGTTGTTTATTGTGCAGTGTGGTCTTGCGTCGTTCAAGTTTTTTTACTTTCCCGATTTGCTTCAAGTGGATTAATACAGTTTTATCACTTACCCCGAAGCCTACAGCTATCTCTGAAGCGCTTTGTGATGGATCCGCTTCCACAATAGCATTTAATTCTTCATTTTCCACTTTGGTCTCCGGCCGTCCACGGGGTTGGTTCTGAAGGTCGAAATTTCCAGAACGAAAACGTTGAAACCAAAAACATACCGTGCTTTCTTTTGTGACACCAGCGCCGTACACATCGTTAATCCTTCGAGCTGTTTCTGCAGAACTGGTGCCACGGTAGAACTCGTACTCGTAAATATACCGATATTTCATATTTTCCATTGTGCGGTAATAAGCGACGCCAAAGAATAAAATAATGAGGAAAAAACAAATGAATGACTGTTTTGAAAACTCAAATGTACCAAATAAATTTATAAATTTGAATTTGGAATTCTTAACCAAAGAGCAGATATTTCAGATCAAAGTGGTCAGTACGACAAAACGCTAATTTCATATGAAAGGACCTAATAAAAATGCTGTGGTCAACCCGCCTGCCATAGGCAATCCATGGGGGAACAAAGAGAAAATCCTAGTGTGAAGGTAATGTTTTAAAAAAACAAAAACAAAAAAGCAACAAAAAAAGAACTATTATAGTTATAATAGTAAAGTTTATAACTGCTAATGTCAGAAATTGTTAAAAAGTTAAAAAGAAAAAAAAAACTGTTACAATTTTCTTGTTATAGTGGTAATGGTTATAGTGAGAAAAATGTTCATCGTTCCTCTGTCGGATGTAAAAAATAGGTCTAACTGAGGATATCATCTGCCTTTAGATTCGATTACGTCAATAAGACGTATCCTGTCTCGAAAGTGTCAGTGGTAAAACAAAGGAGTGACTTTCAATAACTATTATTTATAATCTATATTGAATAAAAAATTTCTGTTTCTGTTTCTGTTTCTGAAAAATCTTACTTTTTAACCCCCGACGAAAACAGAGGCGTGTTATAAGTTTGTACTATGTATCTGTATGTCTAAATTCTATCTAATCTATTGTGATAAAGTTTTTTTCGTTTGAAAAATGTCTTAATCGAGCTATGTTCCAATAAAATATGTTCAGCCGTTTGAAGATTATCAGCTATTTATGTTTCGACGGTTTTAAATTTTTTATTTAAGTTATTTTATTTTTGGTGATTATGAACTATCACGCAGCAAACGAGGTTAGTGTAGGGTACAAGGTGGTAGGACGTTTCTTACCTAGGAGTTCGTCTAGGTAGGTCGCACTGTCTTACCTATTCCGTCGCCAAATAGCAGTGTTTGCATTGTTGTGTAGGTGACCCAGTATAATTAGAGGCTGTCAGGTTTCTCATAGTGGTCCGGGGGTGACAACGCATCTGTAAGCTTCTTTGTATGATATTGGCTGCAGGTGTCCTTGGACTACAGTAGCCACTTGCCATCAGGTGGTATGTATGTTCATTAGACACTTCAGTTTTATAAAATAAAATAAAATAAAAATAGTGGATGCTGTGGCCCACAGATCACGTTTTAAAACATCATTAAATCATTGGTTATAATAATATGCCATTTTAATTTCATTAAAGTAGATATTTCGTTATTATAATTACACTTTATGTGCGTATAATACTCGCAAATATTTGAAGAATGTCATATTATAATGTAATTTTTACGTGGTAGAGCTATGCCTCAGCTATATTATGGTGGTCTCACTGAGTACTAGCATAAAATAGTAGCTTAATGCTGCGGTGTATCGCATGAAAGTGTAGAGAACCAGAGACCCATTCTTATCCGCACGACACCGCAGTACAATTACACTCCTAGTAGTTAATAAGAAAATAGGTATAGTAGAGGTATCAGTAAGCATTATGTATGATAGTGATACAGTATTAAATGTACTGTGTGCTGTACCGGAATAAAGATTTGTCTATTGTCTTTTGTCTAAATATTACAGTATCATAATGCCTCTTTGTTTCGTATGGTAAGTGAAGAGAACAGAAGATCCTTTTTACAGGTAACGAGACATTCCATTTTAGTCCTCAAAAAGTTTAAGTTGCAGTTTTGCATATACGACCTTTTTATAGTAAAGGATCAAATAGAAGTAAGTTTCCAAACACGACAATATTTAATTAATATTTTGTAAGCAGCATTAAAATACAAAGTATTCTAATACTGTGTAAGAATAGGGATATCCCCCAGATACTGGAATAACGACTTCCGACGAGATTGCGCGTTCTGTAATTGGCTCCTTTATATTCTAAATATTCCTCTTTATCCAATCTCTTTATTAAATAAATATCATTTGATTTCTTTACCAAATAGATTGAGGCAAGGCCATGATACCTTTTCTACGTATTAAGACTTCTCTTCTGCCTAGTAATATTTGGCACCTTTGGTACCTATCCGTTTGGATAGGTACCAAAGGTGCCAAATAGCAGTGCGTGTACTATGCTGTGTTCCAGTTTGAAGAGTATAGAGAGCCGGTGCAATTACAGGCTGTGAGGCATTCCATCTTAGTCCTCCGAGGTGACAACGCCTCTGTAGCCTTCTTCATTTGGAGTCGGCTGCAGATATCCATGGACTGTAGTAGCCACTTACATCAGGTGGTAAAGTTCGTTTATCACGTCAGTTTTATTTAAAAAAAATGTTTTCACCATAGTAATTTTTTACACTTAGCATCAATTACTAGTTAATAATAGTAAAAAATATTTACAGGCCATCACAAATCCACAAATCAATGTCCTGAGTTTCCTGAATCTGTTGTGGCGCTGTCGTCGCGCCACAAGCGAAACGCACTGAAGCCTAAATCACGCTTTGCAAAGTTCCGAAGTACTGCGCTATATAGAACAGCTCTACTAATAATAAGTACTGCGATAGATAATACTAACACATAGGCTGTCGGCCGCTACCCGGACAGAACATCTTGCCCGGTGGGATAGGTAGATCTTCCCATTCCTTCCACGGCCAAACTTCATACTTCCTTCATGATACATCAGATCTTAATTCCATTTATTGGACAGACGCCTGACATCGCCCTTATCAGTACGAGGCTGCCACTTGAGAACTATTCTACCACATTTGATGTTCAATTCGTCTAGCTATATGATTGATCGGCCATTGCCAATTCAATCTAATGATCCTTTGGGCTATATAACATATATATGTTCTGCTGCGGATATCCTCGGAAGGAATTTATATCGTGAAATAGATGTTATAAAAATATGAATTCGAAATAAACAAAGAAGTCGTAAAAATTCTAGCATAAGTGAAATAATAAATTCAAGCAATATTTCACTCCCGGTCCCTGGCTTTGCATAAGATGCATTATAAGAATGTGAGAGTTATGTTCTGAATATACAACACTTTATGTTCTTTATCACAGAAAATAATAAAAGAACATTTTAAAATGTATTTTTTAAAATTTTAGCAAATTTCAGTCAAAAGTAAAAGTCAAGTTACAGCCTATATACATCTCAAGGGTACGGCTCTATTGTCATTTCTGAGAAGGTTTTAGGGTAAGAAAATGTCCGCCGTGCTATCCCAATGCGTGCTGGTTGACTTTCCATATTATGGGCGGATAAGTGTTGCCAGTGATGACTTATGGATCTGAGACGTGGTCCTTCACTGCTGGCCGTATGAGGACGCTCAAGGTCGCTCAGCTAAACTTAGAAATGAGGATATCCGCAGTAGACCCAGAATGATCGACATAGCCCAATAGATTAGTAAGCTGAAGTGGCGATGGGCCAGCCATATGGTTCGAAGAACCGACAACCGATGGGGAAAAAAGGTTCTCGAGTGGCAGCCTCGTACCGGTAGGCGAAGTGTAGGGCAACCCCACTAGATGTAGTGACGACCAGGTAAGACATGCAGGAAGTCGATATATGCAGCTGGCTCAGGACCGTGCTTTGTGGCATTCCTTGGAGGAGGTCTATGTTCAGCAGTGGACTTTTGGAAAGCTGTAATGATGAATGATGATGATGATGATGATGAAATGTAGATATCTGTTGGCATTGCAGATATAGGAGAAAAATATTATCAGAAAAAAACATAAAAAAGTCCCGTTAGGTATCTTACTGGTTTATAAAAGTTCTGCTAGGTTTATTGTTGGTTCTTCCCGAGGCAGAAGTATTTTTCGATGCAGTGGTAAATTAAACATAATTGAAAGTCACTCTGACTTTCCATAAGTATTATTTATAATCTTATATTTTGAATAAAAAATCTACTTTAGAAAGAAATGGGATTATGCATTCTCTATCGCTGCCACCACACTGCTATTTATTACGTTATCTTTTTTTATAAAATAAGGGTGACAAACGAGCACACAGTCTACCTGATGGTAAGTGGATACTGTGGCCCATAGACAACTTCATCTATCTTCAATTAAAAATCAAAATACAGATGCGTTATCACCCTTGAGGACTAAGACGGAATACCTGATTTCCAGTAATAAGGATCTCCGGTTCTCTACACACACCATACAAAACCCGTGACCTCACGATCAGCTGTCGCGCTTACGACCACTAAGCAAACGAGGCAATGTCTACCTCGTTGGCAATATATTGAATAATATAAAAAGTGTACTCCTTCCCTCCTCTCTAGATAGAGTGACGACTACATTAGAGATGTACGAAATCAATAGATGCAAGTGGCTCAGGACCGTGCATTTGGCATTATTTGGGGCAGGTCTATTTTCAGTAGTAGACTTGTTACGGACTGTAATGATGATGATGGTCAGATATTGGCTATTAGTTTGATGTCCCATAAATCACATGTACACGTATAGATCAACTTGGAAAATTGTACGAAATGTCTTATTTTTAAGTTTTCTAACATTGTTGAATCAGAGCGAGCTATAAATAAAACCCTAGTCTTAAATATACAAGGTCGTAAGATACGAAAGTGGGGACAGAATACGTTAACACAAGAACTTGAAGAGAATACATAACTAATCGAGATACTCGTGTAACATAGGTGAGAGGCAATTTGTCAAACATTTTTTGTTAAACTTTTACAGTCTGCGACAATTTATCACTGCGGTTTCCAGAGAATAGGTGTCGTGCAGGAAATAGAAATCTCCGTAACTTATCGCACTTGACTGAGATTTACCGACGGGAAAGATTGTAATCAGAAATTCTCTGGTGATCTGAAATAAAATTGAGGTGATTACATAGTTTGTTTGGCGGAAGAGGTGGTACAAGATGGTAGGTCCTTTCCTGCCTAGGAGTCCGTATGTGTAGGTATCACCCTCTCACCTATTTTTGCCCCCAAATTGTAGAGCTTGAACTGCTGTGTTCCGGTCTGAAGTCTGAAGCGTTACATTTTAGTTTTCAGAGATTACAACACATCTGTAGTCTTCTTTTTTTAAGAAAAACTTCGGTCTTGAGGACATCATTTGTGCTCTACTTCTTAAAATACGTCAAAAACACGCAGAAATTATGTGAAAGACTAGATGATGGAGCAATTTACTCAGTCCTACAAATATAAAGCTCACATCCTCAGAAGCGTGCTTTTACCAAAAGTATTTTTCCAAAAAATATGTCTATTTCATCCATTTGGGCGCACAGAACTAGCAACCGGGATCATGTGCACCCTCTCACATAAGAGTATATGTATGTACAACGCCATCGGCCGATCGCGATCGGACCAGAATTTTTTGTCTCATAACAGATTTTAAAAGTGTTCGCTTTTTCAGTGTCTATGTGCGCGTTGCTTTAAGGCGTATATGTCTTTCTTTTTCGAAATTGCCTTCCTGCAATAAATGCATCCAATTAAACCAAAACAATCTAATAAAATATTTAGTTTGCGGAGTTACGTTCCTTTTTATGGCGTTACTCATACTTTTTCACCGTGAGGTCAAAGCTCTACCGATTTAGAGGAAATTTTATAGTGGGATAATTTTTTACTTAACAAGTTTTTCTATATTGATAATCCCTGAGAAAATCATAATATATTTTCTTACGCCGAGCAATGCTAGGTCGCCCTTGTACCGAGAATAAAACTTGCTAGTCATAAAGAAGCTATAATTTTTTTTTTGTTGAGTAAAACTTTTCATTCCAAGTCCAAGATCGATTTTACATGTACACAACAACATCCACCATAACCGAAGAGGGGGGGGGACGGTGCGCTAACTCATGCATAATTCAACTCTGAACTGAAGCATCTGTACAACTTACGCGGAACATTTCCATGTACAGTTAGAGGCGACCTCATTAATATGTTTACTCGATTCACATTACACATTACACCTCATGGGTTTGTTGACTAATCTTAAGGTCCATTTAAGAAATTATAACAGTAAAATATATATTGTCGAATTAGAATATTAAAAATAGTGTCTGCCATCATGGACAATATAAAATAGAAAATCCTCAAACAGGATAAGATTACTATATTATTTAAATTATTAGATATCACTTTGTTTAACATTTTACATTAATTCTAAAATGAACTGCTAGTTGTGGTAAAGGAGGCTGCTGCTGTTGCTCATTACTCTTGATTCTCGGCACGCTTCTCATAATTCTCTCCACCCTACTGTCCGCTTCACGGAGAAACCGACAAACCTCTGCGGATCCTCCCCTATGATTAGCTTGTGCCTTGTTCTATACGGACTGTAGCTACTTTTATAGCTGATAAGTAAATAAATCTGTATTTTTTATAAAACGGAAGTGAAAACGTAAGTGGCAACTGCAACCGATGTCAAATAAAGAAAGCTACAGTTCGTTGTCACTTCCGAGAACTAAGATTAAATTCTTCGCCACATTATTGCTCTCAACCAGGCAAAGCCGGGGCGCGTTGCTAGTAATAATAAAATTTATTTTTACTAGCAACGCACCCGTTGCTAGTAATCATATAAAATTTATTAATCTTGATATAAAATTTAAACGTGTAATTCTCGCATTACACACGGCGTGTACTCTGTACAATTTGCGTACCAATGTATCATAGCTGTCAATGCTGCCTCGTTCGTTAATTACTCTGAGTTCGCAGCTATCGAGTGTTTATTGGAATAATAATATATTAATCACAAAATTGTCACTGAATATATTGCAGATTTATTCTACTTTAAATGCTTTTAATAAAATTAGTTTTTAAATAAAACTAATATTATGGATTTTATTTTTGTTCTATTTACGTTTAATTATAACTTTTTCAGCTTTTTTAATTTCCATTTACTACTGATTTTTCTACTTTAAATAATTTAATGAAACTAGTTTTTGAACAAAAATAATTTTACGGACTTAATTTTTTATTTAATTTACGTTTAATTTCAACTTTTTTAGCTTTTTAATTTACGACGTTTCTGGCGCTTTACAGAGTCCACGTATTCATAGTAGTACCCACCATGAACATGGATGGCACAAAGCTAACAATTTTTTTGTTAAAAATAGCTTAAAGATTTTTAAAATAATTTTTGAATAATACTTATTTTATGGACTTTACCGCTTTTCATGTTAACCTTTTACATCAATTAAATCATTTTGATTTACAAAACATTCAAATACGGGTACGGTTAAGTGTACGGGTGCTTAGCGGTGCCTATAGTGCTGCAAAAAGGAGTCAGCTGCTGACTCCTTCTTTCCTTCTTTTGAGGGTTGAGATTTCCTCAAACCTGAACTTTGGGTATTTCATTAAGTCCATTGCCTAAGCAGTTGCAAAGAAGTTAAGTGTTCTTGCGAAAGTGCGGCGGTACTTTACACCGGGACAGCTGCAGAGACACGTGGTATCTATCATATATCATAATACGATATCGCTGCATCTATCTTATGGTTGTAGCATAAATGGTTCGGCTCGACCGGGGAGGACCACGCTCGCACAGAATACCAGCGTAAAATATCGGCTCAATGCTGCTGTGTTTCGTATAGTGAGTGTAGAGAACTGGATACCTTTTACTGGAAACGAGGCATTCCCCTAGTGTTGCAGTTGTTCATGGGCGGCGGTAGTCCTTACAATCAGGTGAGCCGTATGCTCGTTTGCCCCCTCTCCTATAAAAAAAATCAATGTTAGTCCTCAGGGTGACAACGCGTCTGTATTTTGATTTTCAATCGGGGATAAATGTTGATAGATGTCCACGGGCCACAGCATCCACTTACCATCACGTGGACTGTGAGCTCATTTGTTACTCTTATTCTATAAAAGAATCAAAAATACACGAAGGTTTCCTACTGTTTCATACATTGCCGTATTAGCGTAAACAAATGAAATATTTTGTATTACAAAATAATTGCTTACACAGGAAAAGGTATAATTGATCAATTAAAAACTTTTCTTTCCCAGCGAATAGGTTTTGTTTTTGTTTCAAGTTCGAAGCTTACGGCGCTTGGCAGAAACAAAAGAAAATATTTCTTTGTCATTTTTCTCTTATTATCGAATTTCCTATTTGACTTTTCCTTCTGAAGTTTATTTATTTTAACAGAGCATTATAATTTGTATGATATTACATTGGTATTTCGAAGTGAATAACTAATTAATTTAATTACTATCTTGGAGTTTATAACAATAAAAGTAACAAAACTATGGCGTTTAATAGACGTTTTTTTTATTTGGGATCACTGGCAACATGCACTGTTTGTGCACTCTTATTTTCAAGTTTTGAGGTATACGTGACGAGAAGATATGTCGTAATATCCCAGACGCTGATAAGGCGACTTACCTAGTCGGACAATTTGTCCTAAGTAAACATACTAGGTGGTAGCAATCCTTTTCTGCCTAGGTGCCCGTCTGGTTAGACACCACCCTATTACCAATTTCTGCCGCCAAATAGCAGTGCATGTATTGCTGTTTTCTGATCTGATGAGTATAAAGAGCCAGTACAATTACAGGCTGCGAGGTATTCCACCTTCGTTCATGAACTGCAGTAGCCACTTACCATCAGATGGACCGTAAGTTCGTTTGTACGTTGCCAGTCCTTAGCTCCTTATTCAAGAATCATCAAAATAAATTATAATCCTCTTAGAAACCGCTAAATTAAATATTTAATTATTAAAAATGGGTAATAATTTTTTCTGCAGTTTTAAAAGATTTTTGCAATTGAGAATTCTTTTATTTATTTTATTTGTGACCTTAATAGAAAATAAAAATAAAGTGACAGGAGACAAACGTCTTTCACAGCTGGGTAAAAAATTTCTCTCGTGAGATTCAAATGATTTAAATGAAACAAAATAGTAATTCTCCAGAATAAGAAATATATTCTAAAACGCAAATCATTTTTATTGATATTTTAATACTCTTTATACAATATTCATAGTTGCCACGCTTAGCAGACGGGTTGACAACCGTAGTTTTTATTTTTTATTTTGAATTATCAGGAAGATGCTGCTGCCCATCTCCTGTTTCAGTTTCCCTCTGTCGTCTGTTACGTTACATTTGGAATGATATAGCGTAGTGGATATTATTCTTACATCGCCACTACACTGTGGCAAAATCCACCTTATGAGGCCTCTGTCATGCAATGTTCTTTTGTAGACTGTAATCGATGGATAGGGAAATGTATTCATTGGTAACTTAAACAAGTTTATAATATTAGACTAATGTAAGAATAGAACAGAATATAAAATAAATTAGAACAGTATGAGTACAAATTTGGAGATTATCAAAGCACAGCAAACCCGAGCAGAACAACCTACATAAGCAGCACCTATTCACACGTGAAACGCATGTGACTGCAATTCACTTGTTCTTCGATCATATTAAAGGGTAGAGACGCGGTGATGATGAAAACAGAGACCTCTACCAAGTATGATATATCTATATTTTTATTTTTATTTTATATATTGTCCTCCAGATCGAATTTCGGTCAAGGTGGCCAGTCTCAACGGAGACTAGCCATCTGCGCAGGACAATATTATAGTGCCTGAGTATAAGCGCAAGCACTGGTGCACTCTATATTCCCTCACTCTCATAGTCCGATGGGACGGTAATCAGACACGATCGGAGACTGAGAGATCATGCGCGGGACCTACGGCTTTATGTGCTTTCCAAACCACGGGGGTGATAACACCGCCAACTTCCTGACTTCTGGCTGCTACTGAGAGTTTTTTGACAGAAAAACTCAATAACTAATTTTGTCACGACCCTGGATCCGAACTCAGGACCTCATGATCAGCAACCGCGTTTACGAACACTAGACCAACGAGGGAGACGATTTTATAAAATAATGGTGACAAGCGAGCACACAGTCCAATAGATGGTAAGTGGATTCTGTAGCCCATAGACATCTACATCTATCATCGATTAAGAATTAAAAAATACAGATTCTTTGTCACCCATAAGGATTAAAAAAGAATGCCTCGATTCTAGCAAAAACAGTAACCTGTCTCTCACCATTCAAAACACAGCAGTATTGAGATTCTATTTCACGCTGATATTCTGTGAAAGCGTTGTCCTTCCCTGGTCGAGTCGACCCATTTGTGCTACACCATAACTGCAGCATGCCTCTAACGAGTATAAAACTTTATTCCTTACACCACGTTTTTAGTACTTTAATTAAAAAGGTTTCCCATTCCTCACTTAATATGTTAACAAAGGAATTTTAAAGTACAATAGTCAAGTTCAACATTAGCATAAAAGTTGAGGCGCGACGGAAATCTTATTACTACGAGTATATTAATTTCCGGCGAGAAGAGCTCGGTTTAAGACGTTGTAGTACAATATATAATATCTTCGTTTATATACTGCTATTTTCACAGTTGGCTTTCTTAAATGTCAAAGTAATAAATTATACTCAAAATGTTAACAGTTTTATCATAGTGGCGTTAATAAGTATATTGTTTTAAAGTTTCATATGTTTATTAGATGGCCTTCTTTCGTTTTTTCTTTCTTTGAATATAAATTTTTTTTACGTGGTAGAGTCATGCTGCAGCTATATTAGTAGTATAGTTGTAGTACGAATGGGTCGGCTCGACCGGGGAAGGACCACGCTCTCACAGAATACCAGCGTAAAATAGCAGCTTAACATTGCTGTGTATCGTATGGTGAGTGTAGAGAACCGGAGACCCTTTTTACTGGAAAAGAGGCATTCCATCTTAGTCCTCACGGGTGACAACGCATCTGCATTTTGATTCTTTATTGAAGATAGACGTAGATGTCTATGGGCCACAGCAACCACTTACCATCAGGTGGACTGTGTGCTCGTTTGTCACCCTATCCTATAAAAAAAATGCATTGACAACTCGACTATAGTGCTACATATCGGGTCCAGATTTTGTATTTTTTTTGTCACTTAACCAATATGAACATAAGCAATTTTGGTCCACAAATATTAAATTTCCATCATCACTAATCCCAGCATCACTACACTAAGAAAGACACACCACCTTCGAAGGTGGTGTGTATTTCTCTACTACGACACGTGTTTCGCCCCTAAACGAGGCATCCTCAGTCGAAGTAGACTCTGTGGTGGCCGACCGCTGAGTGATAATATAGAATTTATTAGTAACTTACAGCGCCACCTGTTGGAAATATATATTTTGTAAATATGATTTCAAGGTCAAGCCGTTCAGAAGCTACTTCAAGCCCACGAACGTTTACCGCCTTACTTATAATCGTTGATTGTCGCTTACTTCCCACTTTAGTAAATGGTATGACTTTTTTCTGCCTGGGATTCCGTCTGGATAGGCACTTATCTATTTCTGATGCCAAATAGCAATGTTTGCACTGCTGTGATCCGGACTGAAGGATTTAGGAGCCACTATAAATACAGGCTATGAGGCATTCCAATTTAGTCCTCAGGGGTGACAACGGATCTGTCTTTCTTTATTGAACGTTATATTTTATACTGAGGAAAACCTCTGTTCTGGGAAGAAACAACAAGAAATCGAGCGGGATTTTTTAATGGCAGATTCGAACCGCCGACTTTTTGAGATTGCAATCTGTAACTTTAACCATAGGTTACTGAACATGACACTTAGTATCTAGTAAGTATCTACCTTAATATTAAATAAACGAAATATAATTTCACATCTAGCTTCTTTAGCAGTTTGTGTTTGTTACTGGAATATGAAGGTCTCTTAATATTAAAGTGATCCACTTCATTCAAAGTTGACAGCGGAGCGCCACGCAGTTTTATAATTAATGGAGACGTCTGAGACTGAAAGTTTATTTCTTTGTTGTTTTGGAAAAGAAAAGTTTTATTATTACGAAATTGTGTCCACAATATTTAGATACATCCCCTAAATGTCCGTGTAGATACATCCCTTTTACCTATTGCTGCCACAAAATAGTAGTGCTTTCAATGATGAGTTCAGGTAAAATTAAAATCCGACTTCCAAGAAATAAAAATTTAAATTTTAAGAAATTCTAAAATTGGGGCTTCAATTATTCTTCAATACACTATGTCTTAGCACCGACCTCAGAATGAGTAAGTATTTTATACTTTTTAATTTTTTGAAGTCGACTTTTACTTTTCATTAGAAATAAACGACGCATTTTATCTCAGTCCCCAGAAATTGTAAAAATTCATTAGTTAAGATGCGCGTGGAAATTAAATGGCCCCACAATTTCGTGCTCTATTACTGCGACGACTAAACCCAGAAACAGAAAACTCACTACCATCGATGATACGACACGTGTTTCTAAACGGGGCATCATCAGGAGAAAAATAGACTCTGTGGTTGTTAATCACTAAGAGAGCAGAGAGCTCTTCGTTTTTGCTAGATTTTACAAATTCCGATCCGACTAAAATTGAATGCTGGACGCCTTGCGCAGTAAATAGACCAAGCGATCTACGCACACATATACGTTATGGGCTGCATAATATATCAGATATAATATTCATATTTGCGTTTATGTGAAATATGCATGCAGTTCAACTGTTGATTTAATATCCTGTACCCGATGTACGTGGTAGTTAATCAATTCAGACTGACGTGTAAATTATTCCGCGTTAAGCCTCGTCAACAATTTGCTTAATTGTTGACGCTTCAATGATTTTTTTTGAATTTTCAACTGAACATCTTGATGATGAGTAAGATGATGCAGCAATGAGCCGGGTATACAGTTTTAAGAAGGTTTCTCGAGTGGCAGCCTTATAGCGGTGAGCGTGTTTTGAGGCGTTACTTAGGGGAGGTCTATGATCAGCAGTGGACTTTTAAAGAAATGTAATGATGATCATGATGAATTAATTCATTTCTTTAAAAAGTAATGTACAGTTAAGGCCTCTATGCGACACATTACAAGGTGCAAATCTCTTTCCAATATTAGGATTCTCAAGGTTTTAGGTCAAGTAAAAAATAAATAGACCGAGATTCTTCTTAAGGGTATCTTTTACGTCAGTTTTCTTTAAGCACTAGTTCAATGCACCTTCTGTAAGAAAACCCAATCCACTCGTGTACTTTGGTTATTAGTTTTTGATCTTTGCCATCTTTCATGCTCTCGCATGAATTTTGATAAGCAATTAAGCATCTTGTTCAAATGTGTTCGCGTACGTATCTCGATACTCCCTCTGCAAATAATGGTCATTTATAGGCCATGTTTCACTTCGAACCAGCTTCAATAATAATATGTCATCTCATTGTCATAAATCATGATATGCATCATCAGTAAACTACATCTGTGAGCTACATCTTCCTTTACCATCAGGTTTGTTATTAGTCAAACAGTTATTTATTTATTTATTTAATCTTAATTGAACCTTTTAAAAAGAGTACAGAATCAAAAGGCAGACTTAATGCTAAAATCATTCTCTGCCAGTCAACCTTAGAGCAGTGATAACACTACGAAGGCTACAGAAAACATAAAAATATATTATATAAAGTAAGCATAAACATTCATGTACCTAAGATACTGAAGTAATCATAGATATACAATGGAGAATATAAAAAGTTATAATTAAACGCGATAAAATCAGTAAAATTAATTTAATGCAATGTGCAGTATTCACGTAAGTATATCAAAATCATTACACGAACTTAAATTGATCGTCCTTTATCTTTTATCTTTCACACAAAGTCAGCTAGGAAGCAATTAGCACCAGGAATCGTTTTACAAGCGTCGCGTGAGCTAACGGAATGAAGTAATATATAGTTCTTAACTACATTTAAAACTGTCTGAAGCGAAGATTAACTTCTTCCACTACTAGATTCAGATTTGAAAGTTCTAAAAACGTAGAATGCGCTTGTAATTTTGTTTTATATTGATTGTATAAGTCTAGTCAAAATATTTAGTTTATGACGAGGCACTATATTGTGTAATACTAGCTTTTACCCGTGACTTCGTTCGCGTAGAGCTTTAACAAAAAGATAAAACATGTATGCAGTTAACACGCGGTAGAAGTGTGCAACCTTCAAATAAATAAATATAAAAAAAATCACGTCAAAGGATTTATTTAATAACTAGCTTTTTACCCGCGGCTTCGCTCGCGTGGTCTTCAATTTATAAACATCATTAAATGCTATTCCGCGCCAAATTTAGCAAAATTCTTTCGAATCTTTGCTACCGTTAATATTTACGGTAGTGTGAAAACAAAAATGTAACATCTCCGAAAATATGAATGAAATAAAAACAGCATAATTGCCCCATTAAAACTGAAAAAATTAGCAGCCTACATACATGTCACTACTGGGCACAGGCCACAGAGCGTTTGGCCAAAAAAGTACCAACGCGCGATCACTTCAACTGGGGAACTTCTCAATATGCATGTTTAGGTTTTCTTTCACCGCCGAGAACGTAGTAAATCGACATTGACATATATGTAAAAATATATAATCATCATCATAAACATCATCATCATTACAGCCCTTCACGAGTCCACTGCTGAACATAGGCCTCCCCCACGGAATGCCACAAAGCACGGTCCCGAGCCACCTGCATCCATTGACTTCCTGCATGTCTTACCAGGTCGTCACTCCATCTAGTGGGGGGACGCCCTACACTTCGCCTGCCGGTATGAGGCTGCCACTCGAGAACCTTTCTTCCCCATCGGTTGTCGGTTCTTCGAGCTATATGGCCGGCCCATTGCCACTTCAGCTACTAATCCTTTGGGCTATGTCGGTTACTCTGGTTCTACTGCGGATATCCTCATTTCTAAGTTTATCACGCAGAGAAACCCCGAGCATAGCCCTCTCCATAGCTCGCTGAGCGACCTTGAGCTTCCTCATACGGCCAGCAGTGAAGGACCACGTCTCAGTTCCGTATGTCATCACTGGCAACACGCACTGGTTAAACAATCTAGTTTTGAGGGTTTGAGGTATGCCTGACGAGAAGATGGGTCGTAATCTCCCGAACGCTGCCCAGCTGAGTTGAATCCGTCGATTGACCTCTCGGTCGAAGTTGGACTTACCTAGTCGGACTATTTGTCCCAGGTAAACATATTCGTCAACAGATTCGAGCTTAGTGCTCCCAACAACCACCGGCATAGGTGTGACATGGACATTAAACATGATTTTTGTTTTGTCCATGTTCATCTTGAGACCTATCCGTTGAGAGACACTATTGAGGTCATTGAGCATAGTGCTTAGGTCCTCCAGCGATTCTGCCATAAGGACTATATCGTCAGCAAATCGAAGGTGAGTGATGTACTCGCCATTGATGTTAATACCGTATTCTTTCCAGTCCAGTAGCTTGAAAACGTCTTCCAATGCAGCGGTGAAGAGATTCGGGGATATTACGTCACCCTGTCTTACACCTCTCTGCAGTTGGATAGGTTTCGTACTCTGGTTCTGTACTCGGATAGCCATCGTAGCCCTACTGTACAAACACTTCAGCACCTCGATATACCGACAGTCCACTTGGCACCGCTGAAAGGACTGCAGCACCGCCCAAATTTCGACGGAATCAAAGGCTTTCTCATAGTCGACATACGCAAGGCAAAGTAGCAGATTGTACTCGTCGGTCTTCTGTACAATTTGCCGAAGGGTATGTATGTGGTCTATGGTGCTAAAGCCTTTTCGGAAACCGGCTTGTTCGGGAGGCTGGAAGTCGTCGAGTCTGCATGCGAGACGATTCGTAATGACTCTCGAAAACAGCACGTAGACGCGGCTCAGAAGGGAAATTGGTCTGTAGTTCTTCAAGAGAGCGTTGTCGCCTTTCTTGAAGAACAAGACCACCGCACTTCTGCTCCACGCCTCCGGTGTAATGCCACCATGGAGGAAGGAATTAAAGAGCTTCTGAAGGACTCAAGTACCGGTTTTCCACCCGCTTTCAGAAGCTCCGCTGTAATTCCATCCTCGCCTGGGGCCTTGCCGTTTTAAGGTGCTGGAGAGCCATTCTAATCTCGCTCAGACTGACGTCCGGGATATCATCGGAATAGTGTCGGATAGACTTGCTCTTGGATCGTTACTCACACTTGCGTGTGGCTCCAACGATGACGTGTACAGCTGCCCATAGAACCTCTCAATCTCACTCAAAATCTCAGGTGTCCCGGAAACGATGCTGCCACAATCAGTCTTCAGCTTCGACAGTTGGCTCTTTCTGGCAGACAGATCTCTGGCAAAGACTTTGGAGCCCTGGTTCCGCTCGATCGCTTCTTCAATACGAGCTGTATTGAAGTTGCGCAAGTCCCGCCACATGCATTTGGAGATCTGTCTGTTCAGTTGCCTGTATGCTGTCAAATCTGCTGAAGACTGCAGCTTCATCTCCCGTCTAACAACCATGAGATTAAGAGTGTGATCGGAGAGTTTTTGTGTTCTTGTGCGACGGGTCTTACAGAACTTAGCTCCGACCGCATGGACAGTTTCCACAAGCTTGTCATTCATATCGTCCACTACATTGCAAACTTCTAGGCACTGAAAACGATTTTGTAACTCGAGCTGAAAGTTTTCGGGACTTTGGATTAGAGCACGAGGGGGACGGAGCGTCGACTTCATTAGACGTGACCTCTCCAACTTAACGTTTAGGTTCAGTGTGCCTCTCACCATTCGGTGATCGCTGCCAGTTTTCACCCTCGCGATCACTGAGACATCACTGAACAGTTGTCGTCTGGTCGTCATAATGAAATTAATCTCATTTTTTGTCGAACCGTCGGGGCTCGACCAGGTCTACTTTCTGTGGGGCCGCTTTTGGAAGAAAGAGTTCATCATAAAGAGTCCCTCTTTCTCCATAAAGTCGGCCAGCTGCTGGCCCCTTGGGTTCCGTTGCCCTATTCCGAATTTCCCTACTTTCAGCTCACCGCTCTCTCTTGTGCCTAGTTTTGCGTTGAAGTCTCCCATTAACACCGTATAGTGGGTTTTGGAGGAATGCATGGCTCTAGAGATATCCTCATACATTTCCTCCAACTCCTCATCGGGGTGTGCCGAGGTTGGTGCGTAAACCTGTATGACCTTCAGCGAATACCGTTTGGTGATTCTGAGTATAAGGTACGCAACCCTCGTCGACACTCCCGATCTTTACAACGTTGTTAACGAGAGACTTGTGGACGATAAATCCGACACCTCCTTGGGACAGATGGTCGCCCTCCCGGTGATAGAATAAGTTGCCGGATTCGAGGATTACCGTGTCCTCCCCCTCTCTTCGGACCTCGGATAGTCCTTTTATATTCCAGCGTAACTTATCTATCTCTTCTTCCAGCTCCAGGATCTTCTCGTCAGTCCTCAGGGTGCGTGCGTTATATGTTGCCAGGTCGAGTCGTCGTAGGTGGCAACCGAACCTCCACCGGAGATTCTTAGTACCCCCTGCCCCGCCGTTACCATGGTCGCCACCGTAGCCAGAAATAGCGGGGCCGCCGGGGACTGGGGGCCGTTCATTGTCGTCGCTCATGGGGGGTATATTGCCATAGTTGCCACGCTTGGCGAGCGGGTTGGCAACCGCAGTTTTTTATTGTGTTTTGGATTTTATCAGAAAGATGCTGCTGCCCATCTTCTGTATCAGTTTCCCTTTGTCGCCTCTTACGACACCCATGGGAAGATATGGGGTAGTGGGTATTCTTACCCGCCACTACACGGGCGAAAATATATAATAATGCTTATTAACTATGAAATTTACGTTTGGATCAGTTTGATTACCGCCTTTGACAAGTAAAATAAAATAAACCTTTGTTTAAATAAAATCTGCTATCTTTGATATTTAAAGTATTTTTTCGCAACAGCCTGTTCATTTACATATCTTATGTGAGCTATTAAACCAGGACTGTCACAAAAATTTTGATTTGTCTAATAATATGAAAAACAAAAAATACAAAAATCTTAAATGACAAACGGATTTATAAGTCTCATTAAATTTATAAAAACTAAAGTAGCAGCTTACATACGTCTAACTATTGTACACAGGGCTCCTCATTACCTATAGTATTTTATGTGCAAAAAAGAGTGGGCAGCAATGCTTCAATGCGTATTAATGGTTTTCATATTTCCACGACTTTTTTAACTACTCAGACATTTAGGTTTGCCAACGAAGTTATTCTTCACCACTTCACCGGATACGTGGTAGGTTAGCACTTTAAATTTCCCGTAACAGATTCATTTGTCCTCAAAGGACTCGTACACGTTTTGCTCCCGTGCCATGGTAAAATCTCACGACGTGCTACACGGCTCTCGTATTTGTTTAAATAAAATTCATAAAAACTAAAACAAAGCTTTTATACGATTGTTGACCATGTCTATCTAGTAATTAGAAACCCAACGATGCCACGAACTATTCCATCAAATAGAGATGAAATCTCACAGTGCACTTAATTTTCTATTATTTACAACAGATAACGTGATAGATAGATACATATGAAGTTGATAAAATGAAATCTATGCCGACAGACACCCCATATATTCAAATAAAGAGCTTCTCTCCCAATCTCAGTTTTGTGTACATAGTACTGGATACTGTGCACACAAAACACACGTGTTGTGTATAACAGTGTTGTTAGCCATTTTGCCAAACGAGGTAATTGTGGTAAATCATCCCGATAACGGCCACCGGTCTAGATATTTTTAAGTGTGACAATTTTTGATGCTGCACGAATAAGTATTCAGTAGCATTCTAAAATTTAATTTTATCAGTTACTTATCATTAGTTTATTTAGCAGAAAGTAGAGGGCACTATATTACATTAATACTATGAAAGTCAAAACTATACTATCTAGTAATATCAGCTATAGAAGATTGGGGTGCGACTGGCTCAAGAGCCACCCTAAAGCTGGGAACATTTATTTATTACATAAAAAAGGCATAAAGTGATGTTGATTCTGTTAAAAATCTGTTTCTGTTAAAAAACACGCTATCAGCACCGCAATAGCAATGTTGTGTTAAGTTATTAATATCGTTAAACGATCTCTATTCATTGATTTGGCTAAACTATTTCATGACATGGTCAACAAACAGTAATAAATATTATGAAATGACACCATTACACGAAATAATTATTTAATGAGAATTTTGCAATAATTGCAGGCAGAACAGTTTTAATCAGTTTACATACAGATGTAGTATCAAACGTATGAAAATTGATATATTTTTTAGTTCAAAAAAATATAAAATTTCATACTTTTGATAGATGTCACTATTATCTATTATTTTTAAATTTTAATTATTACACTTTTAAAATGAAATAACGATTAAATTAAACCTTAGGATTTTTAAATAATTTTATAAATGTAATTATTTAAGCATATAAATGTAAGTTGTTTATATTATTTAATTTATTACTTACTAAAGGCAAAATATAGGCTTTTTTCATTTGATGATAGATGGCGCTGTTTTGATAATTAAAACGTATATCGTCAGCGGAGTTTCAAATTGTTATGCAAAGGTTAAAACTAATTTTAAACTTTATTTACAAATATGATATTTATTTGAAATAACACCCGTTATCCCGCCTATTAAGTGACATAATCATATATAATAGAAAATTAACATCTAAAGGAAGAAAAATACTCAACCTTCTTTTTAAGTTCCGTAATCGGATAAAAGTAGCCTATAAGTTGCCCCGGGTTACTAACTACCTACATATATAATTTAATGGAAATCGGTCCAGTAGTTTTGAGTAAATCCGTAATACACAGACAGACAGACAAACAGACAAAATTTCTAAAACCCACTAATTTGGCTTCAGTTAGCTTTATTTAGTCCTCTGAACTTGTTTTTTCAAGAGTATATTAGAATTACAGACACGACTTTTCCATATATTTATTATATGTATAGATATAATACTTTTCAACCAGAAGTGCAGCATGAAATATAAGATAAAAGTTTAATTTTTAGCAAATAAATATGTCAACCGTTATTTTTAGACATGCAGAGTCTAAATTTTAGTGTAATAAATTAAAAGAATAATTTATTTTAGAGTAAAATTGCTTTATAGTAGCATCATCTACTGCATACTATAGGTAAAATCGAAAATTTGACGACGTTTTATATCATCGAAGCCTTTTCATCTTCATTTTCGCTAACAATTCACAAATGTAGACATACAATCTAAAGCATATTTGTCCACGCCGTACGCGCCGTACGCGCCAAATTTTAGAATTCGTTGTATGAAATCATAGGAAACCTCGCACATTACACCCGCACCGTACACGCCGAATTTTATAAAATGCGGTAGGTATCCGAATATTGAAGGACACATGCTGATGACGTCATATAACGGGGCGCGTTCGGCGTGTGCTGATACTCTGTGTTGTCTAATGTTGCCAACTTAGTGGATTTTCCACTATAACTGGCGGTTTCGACTTACGTGATGATTTTTGTATTTTTATAACTTCTAATTAATTCGTAATTAATTATACATAATTTAATTTTTTTTGCATTGATTATCAATATGTATACTTAGTGATAAATTATTTAAATACTGAACTAAAAAATAGTTAATTTTAATTCAAAAACTTATTTAACCTGATTACTTAATTATCAATAAAAATACTTACCTCAAACATACAACAAGTCTTTTTTCTGGTTCAATTGGCTAGAAAGATATAGTTTTAAATATCTAAAAAATCGTTCATCATCGTCGAATAAGACTTTAAATAAACTATAATATTCTCCATACAATTGCCTTTTTAAATTAATATTATGAATCCAGTATCTTCTTTTTCTTCGAATTTTATTTTCTTCTTCCTCTGCTAATAAGCAGACTATTACTATATTTCTTTCCAAAGTGATTTCGAGCGATCAATTTCACTGTACTGTTTCACACCAGTGGTTGGAAAAAACTACAAAATTTGTTAGTAATACAAAAGATTTGCGTACGGCGCGGACGGTGTGTACATACGTGCAAATGTGCGAGGCAATAAGTAAAACTAGGCACGTACGGCGCATACGACGCGTACGGTACGGACAAATGTGCGTTCAGCTATATTGTGGTTGTAGCACGAATAGATCGGCTCGACCGGGGAAGGACCACGCTCTCACAGAATACCAGCGTAAAATAGCAGCTTAATGCTACTGTGTTTCGTACGGTGAGTGTAGACAACCGGAGACCCTTTCTACTGGAAACGAGGCATTCCATCTTAGTCCTCAATGGTGACAACGCATCTTCATTTTGATTTTTACCGAAGGTAAATGTAGATGTCCATGGACCACAGCATCCACTTACCATCAGGTGGACTATGTGCTCATTTGTCACCCATATTCTATAAAGAAATAAACATACACATCATCGCACTACTTTTACGTATTGGCATCCACTTTCACTATTATTGAAAAAATATACGATCAGAAATCCACTAGGATAAGTTCCCGCCAAAACTAGTTTACTATTATTATTTACTGCGCGTAGTGCTACGTGACATGATACCGGAAAACGATATTAAAGTTGGGTTGCCAATTCCATTTTACACCTTATTTGTTCGCAATGTTCAATGTGATACATTTTTCGTGCTATATAATATGAATATTTAAAATTTAATAAAGCAGCTGACGGAATCAATCACAGACATGCGAATTTGTTCGAAATTTAATTTCGCTTTTCGTCAACAGACAAAACAATTAATAAGATTCACAGCCGCTGAATTTTATTTAAATGTGCATATAAAACTGTATACTTTCGAGATTTTTTTTTAAAAAGCAAGAGAAGAAATTTCTTAGTTATATAGATATTCGCCTGCCTCCTCCCTTAAGAGTGAAATAATCGAGATCATGAAATACAATATGTTTTTTTTGGTTTTCCGAAAGCAAATGTATGTCCATTACTGAAGCATACGTTACTGTCGAGTTTGTACTAACGAGCACAGTCCACAGTCTATCTGATAATAAGTGGACATCTACATCCATTCTCGATTATGAATCAAAATACAGTTACGTTGTCACCCCCAATGGGAAGGACTTTCTAGCAAAAAGTGTCCCTGATTCTCCAAATTCACCAAAACATTTAACTGCTATTTTACGGTGGTATTCTCTGAGAGTGTGTTCTTTCGCTGGTTGAGCTGACCCATTCGTGCCACAACTATAATAATATACTCGTAGCAGCAGCGTGACTCACGTGAAGAAACATGTTTGGAGTTAATAATATAAATTTTAATAGACGTAGAGTGCTTATAAGCCCAACAATCGTTTACTTTCATGTGGTGACCTCGTTTGTCGTAGTTCTATGATAAAAGAATACCCGGTAGTTGAAATTTTCAAATGCATTGTCCAAAGTACAATTCTTAACCAATACTAAAAACAGCAAAAAATTACTGCAGCGCTAGAATCGCTTCAATATAGGAATGGTTATATACATAAACAAAACTTTGTATAGTGGAATGATAAATATTCTTTTGGGCTGCGAACGTCTCGCGTATTCTGAAAAGTTTTTGTTGTGTTTTAAAAAGGCTTTAGAAGTTTTACAAATATTTGTTTTTAAAACTTCGTTTTATTTTCAGTTTTATAACAACTTCTTAGGCATTGATCGTATTTTTATTTATATAAATTGTTTTAAACAAGTTTAAGACACTGGACATTTTCACGAAAACTTGCAGATTATTTAATATGCAGATGAATATAATGGAAAAGAATATAATTTAATTACAAACAGAAGAGAACAGAATTGAAAAGGACTAGACAAGACAGGACAGGACAGGACAGGACAGGACAGGATAAGATATGATAAGACAGTACAGAACAGTACAAGACAGGACAAAATAGGACATGACAGCACTTGACAGGACAAGACAGTACAAATAATAGAATAGAATAGAATATTTTTATGAAATAAAGATTATTATATAATAATACTTATTGATTGTCATCATTTTATTTTGACAATTTATCAGTCCATTCAGCAGCCCATTCACTGCAATTAGTTTCAAACAAAAAAGGCTAGAGAGGTGTTGTCACCTCTGAGTACTAAGATTGAATACATCACAGCCTGTAATTATCTTAGAATAATAAGTAATTATACTATCCTTTTAACTACACTACCTCTCCTGACGGCTCAGTAGCGAAGTGACTAAGGCATGGCACGAACTAACCTTTAATCTAGTCTGTTTGTATGACCTACTAATAATTGTTGCCAGTCAAGGTGTTAATTTATCCATGCGCAATATTATCAGCAATATTATTAATAGGAAAAATCTAACTGTGATTTTTTTTTAATATTTCAAAAAGTCTCGTCCTTATTGGCGACATAAATAGAGTTGGTATACCTCCTTACGAACTCGGTACCCTTTCACCTAGGGAAAATCTTTAATTTATCTCTGTAGACAAAAGACAACTTTATGCTAAATATGTCATGAGCAAAAACCAGATCCAACAATCCTTCTCATTATTTTCAATGTATCTGACAGTTTTGCTCGGCCTCTCTCAAATCTTGTTTTGAATATTGTATTATTTTTTTCAGGCAAAAACTTTTGTCTGCCAAATACATAAACAAAAAATTACGATATTTTTTAACGTGTGTTACGTTCGCATGAGTTACATTTACATTTTCAAAATCCATCCTTTAGCGACAGTAGCCTAATGGTAGGGTGCGGACCGCGAACTCAAAGGTCGTGGGTTCGAATCCGCTATTCGAATACTGTCGTCAACCGCTTTTAACACAAGCGTTTTAAACTTACGAGGAGTGGTTAATGGAAGTATTAGTTATGTTAATAGCATTGCTAGTATTTAAAAAAAAAAACATATACGTCTACATACGCATACACTTCTAGGTACAGGTCTTCTCTCATATTCGAGAAGGTTATGGAGCAATCATAACGCTGTGTGCTTCAGTGCGTGATGGCGGACTTCACATGTCCTATAATTATTTTTCTTCAGATATTTAGGTATTCTTAGGACATTTTCTCAGCAAGCGAATAATTCATTGGCACCGGTGGAGATCCAATCCATGTCGTTCGCGTACTGCAAAATTTACGATATAATGCAACTATGGAGAGGGTTCTACTTGGCTAAGAATTCTTCTAATAGCGAAGATTGTTTTATCAATATGTGCTCATTACTAGAGCTTGGAATCAATAGAACAGAATTTCTATAAAGAATAACGTCAAACCTTCAAAGTCGAAATGGATGATGTGGCCCATAGACAAATCCTCGATTGAAAATTCAAATGCAGATGTATTGTCACTTTGATGATTTACTTGTCATTTATAATTTTATTATCATTGAGGGCCGATTTTTCAATCGTCAAATAAAAATCAATCGCAAAATTTGCGTTAAAATATGTCTAGGTACTGTATCAGCACTTAACCAGTTTTTTACAAAAGAGGAGTAGTAAACTTATTGTTATGTTCTGAATTAAATGTAGAGAGAGTGACTAAAGTTGCAAGACATGAAACATTTCATTCCATTTGTTTGTTTATTAAGAGCCAGTATAATCACAGGCTGCGATGCATTGCATTGTTATTAGGAATTTACTGGAAACGAGACATTCCATCTTAGCCCTCAGGGGTAACAACGCATCTGTATTTTAATACTTAATTGAGTATAAATGTCGGTGTCTACAGCATCAACTTTCCATCAGGTGAACTGTGTGCTTGTTTGTCACCCTTATTCTAAACTGTTAGCCTAAACTAGCTTATTTTCTGCGTGCAGATAGTTAAAATAAACTATAATTTATACACACATACATTAGCTATGTAATAAATAATATATAATCTATTATACTGCAATCCATAGATAACTAATTTATATTGATAAATTAGTCTATACTTCCCCTTTAATTTAAATATAAATACTCTACGTTCATTATGTACCTACGACGAGTTCGAAATTAAATATTTTAACGGGCACGCAACTGAATCGTATCTACTGCAATTGTACCAGAAATAATATACTTGTAACAGTTCTGAGGAGCTTTATTTTATCTCCCTTGTTCTATTCTAAAAAATTATAATTAGTAAAAAAAAACTTCACATAGTTGGACAAGGAATACCGTTCTTAAAAACGTAACTCAAACACAAAAGTATAGCAGCATTGGAATCGGAAGGCGCGTATTCGGCTATATGCAGCCAGCAATATTTTAAAAATATTTTTTTATAGAACAAGGGTGACAAACGAGCACACAGTCCACCTGATGGTAAGTGGTTGCTGTGGCCCATAGACATCTACATCTATCTTCGTTTGCGAATTTAAATGCAGATGCGTTGTCAGCCGTGAGGACTAAGATAGAATGCCTCTTTTCCAGTAAAAGGGGTCTCCGGTTCTCTACACTGACCATACGAAACACAGCAGCATTAAGCTGCTATTTTACGCTGGTATTCTGTGAGAGCGTGGTCCTTCCCTGGTCGAGCCGACCCATTCGTGCTACAACTATACTATTAATATAGCTGCAGCATGGCTCTACCACGTAAAAAAAATTCTTATTTCACATACCATCTTGGATATACCGTAAGCACGTACATACTATAAAGTATTTCTGTAGATGTTCAGGAGTTAATTTAATTGTTTTCATTTTTTATTTTAAGCTAGATAAACATTGAAATATTGAATAGAAAAAAATCATTACATTGACGATACTATACTGAACACAACCAAACTAAATGTAATCATACACGAGTTTTTAAACAAAAAAGGACACGCTTTGATGATCCTTGTAAAGCTATCAGGTCGTAGTCATAAAACAACAAAAATAGAATAGAATAATTTTATTAAATATAGATTACAAGAATACTTATTGAAAGTCATTTATGTTTTTACCAATGGCTTGTGAAAAATCTCTGTTCTGGGAAAGACCAGCAAGAAACCAAGCGGTAATATTTTTTAAACAATAATTTATAACATAATATGTTGTACAATTAAATATGAAAACATTTAGAAACAGCACGGTAGCGATCACCTCATTCTTAGGAGCTATTATCAATAATGTACTCTTTAGTGGTATAATAACCCTTATAGCCGAAGCCGGGCGGTTCGCTGGTATTATACCGGATGTTTGTGAACCGCTCCCGAAAATGAAGACAGATGATAGTACTAAGGATACCTATGATAATGGGTCTCAAAGAAATTCGATCCCGAATAATCATGAAAATACTTAAACATAAAACCAGCAGTGAAACTTTAAAAAGAAAATCAGCTGACAATAGGGTCAATATCCTCGCGGGCGCCGAACTCTTATCTAGTACGGTACGAAACAATGCATTAGGTATAATACTCACTTTCACACACACGCTGCCTCATGTCGCCTCGCGCTGTGGAATTTACACATGCTTCAAGGACGTTACTTCGTGCGCATTTGTTTTGGCGGGATTGATTAATAATTTTAGTTTTTGAGACAGTTCCGTGTTGACTATCACGAGCGATAGTTCAATTGTTTTGTTTATAAATGATTGTCGTTATTACTTGTTATTTATTAATAAATGATATTGCTCTTGTTGTTACGTTTTGTGTTTTTTGTTTTGTTTTAATAATGCCTAACGCGTAGGTACGTTTATAGTGCTCGTGAATACGGTAACATGTTAATGTGCTTTGGAGAATCTCATAAGGCCACGGAGGATCGGTAAGCTGTTTCATACCTAATTTTTTTAAATTACTTAGTACTGAACTGATCTGAAAAGGTACATAACTGAATACATCAGAATAATAAACATACCTACACAATGGATTAAAAAAGCATGACTCTAACCTTTTTAACATTTTATTTAAGTATTTTTTTCATTAGCGGGGAATCGAACCAGTTATTTGGTTTATTTAACCTATGAATTCGAATTAAAATGGCTACGTGGAGACAAGCACAGTGGCAAAATAGTAACGATGGTTAAGTAGATAAGTTAGGTATTTAGACAAGTGTTGTAAATTATTAGGTATTGTGGTACCATCGCTAGTTGCGGGCCGCGCGAATTCGACGTTCGCGCGTACATTGACCCCTAGTCAGCTGATTGTAATTCAGTAATTCCACTGCTGGTTTTATGTTTAAGTATTTTCATGATTTTTTAAAATGAAATTAACGTTTTGTTTAACTATAATAACACGATGGAGCGTGAATAAAGCTATGAAAACGTTGTGAAAAGATGATTTTTTTTCATCAGGATCGATTTTATATTTCATCCATCATCAAAGATATAGTTAGTACTATCGTCTGTCTTCGTTTTCGGGAGCGTTTCAAAAATACCCTGTATTACATTTACGAAAATATTGAAGTGACAAACGATTTTACATCACCTGAAGGAACTTCACACAAATAGATCTATAGGTGCGTCTTCAGCACGTGTCAAAATCAAATTGTTTTTTAGTGTGGCCCATTTCATCTGTTTCATCTCATCTCGTATCGTTTCGAATGAAACACAATAAATATTTTATTGTTATCTATCTTATTTTTAGTCTTGACGACCTTAGGTTTATGTTGTCAGATACAAAAGAAATATCTGTATAAACACAAAACAAATAGAAGTCTGCAAATATAAAAGTAACTTGATACTTCTGTTCAGTGCTGGCAAGATTAGACATACCCGAGCTTTCTTATGGCACTTCGATATGACAGCCATTATATTAGAATCAACAAGCACATTAAGAATCTTGCCTCGTAGATACAATGTCTGCCTTATGCCTGAGGTGTTACATACGTTGACATTACGTTTACCTCTGGATTCGTCGACATTTTTATACGTAGTAGAGCCACGCTACAGCTATAGGAGGGGAGGTCAAAAAGTTCGCAGAATGGCGGGGTTGGCAAGGGTGAGTTTACTCATCCAGGTAGACGCTAGTTGAGTGACTCATTGTTAGTCTATATACCAAGTTTCAGCCTGTGCGATGTTGAGCGAGTATAATTGGCTAATAATGTACTAGTTACTAATGCCTGATAATCTCGCAGTATGACTCACAGAAGGTGCCTATCGGGTACAGTAATTAAAATCTCAAAAGTCACTGATCTTGTATTCAGATATCACAATTTTACAGGTTAAGATATATTATGTTATTGGCGATACAATAATATTTCCTACTTGGTAACGGCCTAGCGTGGGCAGTGACGGGGAACGACTGGCGTTTGCCGCCGAGCGCACTCCGGACACAAGTGCAAAGTTTCTTTAAAACAGCCTGTATGAAATGATAAAACTACTAAGTAAAATCATCACGCTCACATATGATATTCTATACTTGGGATTGTTATCGTGGTGATTAATATTTAAGCAACTTTAATTAGCACACATTATTAACACTCACGACGCAGTGACCCTGTAGTGGGTCTCCGTCTCCGATATGAGAATACGCTGCTTCTCCCAGTGCTACGAAAGCTTTCACCAGTGGGCATCAGCTTAAAGCGCGCGCAGGTCAAAATATTATATTATTACGCTTCTAATATTTTGTTTCGTCCAACAATCCTATCATGCAGCATTGCATAAAACTAGAACAATTTAACTTCGAAACATTTTCATTCTACTCTAATCCTAACCACAAACTTTTGCAAATACGATGTGTGCGGTTCTTTAACTGTGGCTTGTATCTCAACGACAGTTCACTACAGCGACAAAACTTTATTGCGCAACTAACTTGAGACATTTCGAAGTGGTCACTACTTTGTAGTTAACACTTACCATAAAGTTGACAAACTGTGTGGTCCGAGAGCTCATGACGCATTTTTCATGAAGTGTTTGATGCATCATGAAACTTGTTGAAAAGTATCAGTCCACTTAATAAGCAGGTATATGACTGTTTGCTCAGATCAGATTTATTTAAATATTAATTAATTATTAACCCCCGGAGAAACTGTCTGACCTTTTGTGAGAATTTTTTATTATATATAATAAACACGCTGTAAAAATGGCAGATTAAATCAAACACTTTTTTTGGATAAATAATATAATCAGGCGTTACTTTGCGGAAATCCATTATATTAAAGTTGGAAAAATTTACTTTGCCAATATCCGCTCAATAAAATAAAATGATGTGTTTTACCTAGTTTGAAGAGCACCATGAGGAGAGCACCATGAGATGCACCAATTGAGGGAGGGCGGGACCTCCCTCAATTGCGTGCACTATCCCCGTCACCACTATCCCCGTCACCACTAATCCCAGCACCACTACTCCCACCACCACTACACTAGGAAAGACACACCACCGACGACAAAACGACACTTGTTTCGCCTCTACACGAGGCATCTTCAGGTGTAGTAGACTCTACGGTGGCTGACAGCTAAGTGAGCGGCGAGCCAAAAACAGCTGCTATTTATAAGACTCGCCGACGGAACCGCTCCCCACTTAAGTAGCGAGCGACCGTGTCATGCGATAAAACATGCGACCAATCACCACCCGACGTATGCAGCCGCCTGCTATTAAATTAATAACAAACCGCTGCGAAACGCCCGCCTACTCTCCAACCACTCAACCAATCGCTGATCACCGTGAAGGTGACGAACGACCATATTGCGAGGCTGTCCGTTATTAGAGAGCAGGTTTAAAAATGTTTAAGAGAGGTGAGTTAGAAACATTTGTTTGTTCATTCAGCAGTGCAACATTACTACTTTTTTTTAAATATCTCTATATAAACAGCGACTGTGTATGCTGGAGCAGTTGGAGATATTAAAAAAACCAATCGCTGATCACCGTGAAGGTGACGAACGACCATATTGCGAGGCTGTCCGTTATTAGAGAGCAGGTTTAAAAATGTTTAAGAGAGGTGAGTTAGAAACATTTGTTTATTCATTCAGCAGTGTAAATTACTACTTTTTTTTAAATATCTCTATATAAACAGCGACTGTGTATGCTGGAGCAGTTGGAGATATTAAAAAAACCAATCGCTGATCACCTTCACGGTGATCAGCGATTGGTTGCGTGGTTGGAGGGTAGGCGGGCGTTTCGCAGCGGTTTGTTATTAATTTAATAGCAGGCGGCTGCGCACGTCGGGTGGTGATTGGTCGCATGTTTTATCGCATGACGCAGTCGCTTGCTACTTAAGTGGGAAGCGGTTGCGTCGGCGAGTCTTATAAATAGCAGCTGTTTTTGGCTCGCCGCTCACTTAGCTGTCAGCCACCGTAGAGTCTACTACACCTGAAGATGCCTCGTGTAGAGGCGAAACAAGTGTCGTTTTGTCGTCGGTGGTGTGTCTTTCCTAGTGTAGTGGTGGTGGGAGTAGTGGTGCTGGGAGTAGTGGTGACGGGAATAGTGCACGCAATTGAGGGAGGGCGGGAGGTGCTCTTCAAACTAGGTAAGGCACATCATTTTATTTTATTGAGCGGATATTGGCAAAGTAAATTTTTCCAACTTTAAATTTGTTTGGAATTTTTGAAAACACAACTTTGGGGTTGTTTGCCCCTATTTCAACCACTTCAGAAGTGTCTGCCATTTTTTTCTTAATTCTTTATCAACTTAGCTGACGGATAGTCATTATTATTATTTGAATCAAACACTTTTTTTGGTTAAATTTTTTTTGCGACTTACCTGTATGCGTAGTACCAAGTATATCCAGGTAGGCCAGGCAAACAGTCAAATACCTGCTTATTGACTGGACTGATACTTTTCATTAAAGATTCATGATGCATCAAACACTTCATGAAAAATGCGTCATGAGCTCTCGGACCAGTAGCATAAATGAAATAACTGGCAGATTACTGGGCACAGTTTTCAAATGTGCACGACCAATTATTACTTATAGACGCTTAAATTTAATAAGTCATTAGCTGCACCCTAAGATTTCATACGCTTAAAATACTATTCGCAGTATATTACGCGTGTAAAAGAACATATAGCTGATATGAAACACCAACGCACGGGGAAGTCTGTAATCTGTGATCATATCCTAGACGGCCCTCGCCATTACATCAAATTTGATAGACCACAAATCCTTGCAAAAGAAAATCGATTCCTATAAAGTGAAGAATAACACTTCTGAAGGGGTTGACATAGGATAGGGGCAAACTACCCGAAAGTTGTGTGTTCAAACATTCCAAAAAAAGTGCCATTTTTACAGCGTGTTTATTACATATAATAAAAAAATCATAAAAGGGCAGACAGTTTCTCCGGGGGTTAATAATTTAAAAATATTTACATAAATCTGATCTGAGCAAACAGTCATATACCTGCTTATTAAGTGGATTGATACTTTTCAACAAAGTTTCATGATGCATCAAACACTTCATGAAAAATGCGTCATGAGCTCTCGGATCATACAGTTTGTCAACTTTATGGTAAGTGTTAACTACAAAGCAGTGACCACTTCGAAATGTCTCAAGTTAGTTGCGCAATAAAGTTTTGTGGCTGTAGTGAACTGTCGGCGAGATACAAGCCACAGTTATAGTTAAAGAACCGCACACATCGTATTTGCAAAAGTTTGTGGTTAGGATTAGAGTAGAATGAAAATGTTACGAAGCCAAATTGCTCTAGTTTTATGCACTGTTGCATGATAGGATTGTTGGACAAAACAAAATATTAGAAGCGTAATAATATAATATTTTCGCCTGCGCGCGCTTTAAGCTGATGCCCACTGGTGAAAGTATTCGCATCACTGGGAGAAGCAGCGTATTCTCGTATCGGAGACCGAGACCCACTGCAGAGTCACTGCGTCGTGAGTGTGTTAGTGGTGTCCACCTTATTAAAGTTACTTAAATACCATTGGCTTTTTATATAGGATAAGGATGACAAACGATCATTTAGTCCACCTGATGATAAAGTGGATTCTGTGGCCCATACAAATCTACATCTATCCTCAATTAAGAATCAAAATGCAGATGCATTGTCACCCCTGAGGACTAAGATTGAATGCCTCGTATCCAGTAAAAAGGGTCTTCGGTACCCTACACTCACCATACGAAGCACAGCAGAATTGAGCCGCTATTCAAATGCTTAACCAAATCGCATAAATCTCAATTTTTTCAGACATTTGTACATTTGAAAACTAAAAAAAAAACACCACCACAATTCCGGGGAAACATTTATTGTTTACAACATTAGTGTTTTAAACGATCAATAAGAATTACTTACGAAAAAAGTTTAGAGCTAGGTCAGTTGGAAAATGTCAGATAATGTTCTCACTGACTTGTTAAAAAGACGAAGAATTGAGGGAATTTTATTTGATATACGGAATATTAAAGAAAGAATATGAAAGTTATAACGTAATTCTATCAATATGGGAGACAATGGTATGTAGGTTCCAACTATAACTGAAAAAGAATATCTCATAAAATAATTACCAAAAAAGAAAACAAACCTTTAAATTCTCAGCATTTTGAATTTAAGAAATATCTCACTACAGTAAATAATATTTCCGGTACAGCGGGAGGCGAGCATTACTCAAAGCCTTCTTAGATATGATCATAGAGTTGCATTTATATTTTCATATTATCATATTATGTCGACTCGTAAAATCACACGCATCAACTGCCACGTTCACAAAGCTATTGTACTGACATTGTTATTTTATTTAATAACATTTTATTTATTATATGGCCAAAGTAAGAGAACCTCATCAAACGAGCATGTGTTTGTAATGATATTATAAAAAGAGATGTGCCATGTCAAATGAAGTCCTCTCTGCCTACTCCTCTCGGCGATATTCGTGAGATCTTATGAAAAATAAAAAAAAAATAAAAAAATGTTTAATTATCAGAGAAAAAAAATACAATAGGTAATATCTGTTGGTTTCCTCACTAGGCAAGCCTGTATCGAGGAAACCTAAGACCTAAGTTCATTAAGGATTATTTTATACACCTTATCAGACAGATTGTATTAACATATACGCAAAACAGAACTGCTTATTGCTTTAAATCTTTGAACATAAAAAGAAAAAAAAAACTATAACAACAAGGCCAAGTTATATAAAACTGAAATGTATTAACTATGTGCATTTAAAAAAGAAAATGAAAATTAAAACAATAACAAAATTTACCTAATAATGTTACAAATACCATCAATTAGCAAAAGCCAGTTTTTAACAATTCTTCTGTTTCCTCATATGATAGGGTGACCAACCATTTCAATATAATTAATTTCGCAGATATGTAGTTTTTATTACTAATATTACAATGTTTTACGACTTTATTATAAATTTGTCTTTTGATAAAGTCGCCAAAACGTTGTGCAAATTTAGTATTGACAGATGGTATGGATAGTTTGTATACCCTGCGATTAGCCAGTAGTTTGTGATCATGGGAAGATAATACGCCTTTATGTACTGCTAAGGACGTATTTAGTACAAAAAGTTGGCGTACAGTGAGTACTCCAGCATCTTTGTATACGCTTACAGTAGGGTATCTGTATGGTTTTCCTAACATTGCCTTTAACACTGCCCGCTGTGCTCTCTCGATCTGTATTAAATATGTTTTGGACGCACTGCCCCAACATGTGATGCAGTAAGTTATCAGCGATTGACAAAGGGCGTAATATACTGATTTTAGTATTACCTTATTTGCTATGTAATGTAGCTTTCATTATATAGATAATCCTTCTGATTCGGTTTGAAAGAACTTCTATGCGATTTAAATCCCAGATTTTCATCAACAAGCACACCTAGATATTTTATAACCTTAACCCGCATAAGTGACTCACATGAACAGCATGGATTCATGTCGCACGGCTCTTCATGAATTTTTATGTTCAAACCAAATTTCGGAGAAGAGGCATTTGTTTTATGAAAACATACGTACATTGTCTTTTTTGAGTTCAATGTTAGTAGATTATTCCGTAACCACTGAGAAATTTGCAACATACCTCGCTCATCAATAGAACAAACAGATTTCCATGAAGACCCGTGAAAAATGACCGCGGTGTCATCGGCGTAGCATAAAATATCGGCATTTTCAAGTATTATATCGTGAATATCATTAATATATAATATAAATAATGTAGGTGCCAAGATGCTACCCTGTGGGACTCCAAAACTGACATGTTGTAAGCCACTCATAAACTGACCAATTTTTATACACTGTTTTCGATCTGTTAAATAACTTTTAAACCAATCCAAGGCCACCCCTCGAATACCTATCTTTTCTATTTTTTTTTTATTATTTTTTTATTATGTCATGTATGTATAAATATATCTGTCTGAAATATGACTGATTTTAATGAGGCTTTTTTTAAATCATTACTTATTTTCATAGAAATACGGGTAACACACAAGCACACACAAAGTGAAATCTGTGGCCCCTAGATACCTATATTTACAGCCTTAAGTGGCTACTGCAGACTATGGACACCTGGAAAATTAGTTTGAACAAGGAAGGCTACAGATGCGTTGTCACCTCTGAGGACCAAGATGTAACGCGTTACAGTCTGTATTTATACTAGCGCTCAATACCCTTCAGACCAGAAAACTGCGGAGCACGCACTTCGGCTTGACGGCAAATGTGGCTAAGATAGTGGCACCCACCCAGACGGACTCATAAGCAGAAAAAGAGTCCTTCCACCTATAATTAGTTATCAGTTTATTATTGACTAATTAAAAAGAAAATGAGCCTACTTCAAATTGATATTAGATAACATGTTCTTTAACAAACCTTCAGTTGCACTGGCAGATACTTCTTTGTTGCTTACCTGAAAATATAACAAAAATATTAAGTATATTTTTTATTAAAGAAAAGAGTGAAAACGATCACACTAACACTTAATGGTAAGTGGATGCTGTGGCCCGTTAAAATACAGATTCATTGTTATTCGCTGAGACTAAAATGGAATGCGTTATCAATTATAGAACCTTCAGTTCTCGCCACCGCAGGTATTAGATCAGTTTTATGTATATATTTATATAATTATTTATTAATTGTACACTCTGTGATCATTTCCTAAATGGCCTCGCCATTACATCAAATTTGATGGACCACAAATAATTGCGAATCGCTAAAGAACATCGATTCTTACCGAGAATGATAACTGAGGCTATTGATATAAAAAACAACACTAGCCTAATTACAATAGAGATTGTGGCTGGGGAAGTACCCAATCAGGTGGTAGTCCACCTGTTTGGTAGTATCTTGTAATTAATAAAATTAAGATTAATTAATAGAATCAGGCGTTACTTCGCGGAAATCCATTATATTAAAGTTGGTTAAAATTACTTTGCCTACATCCGATCAAAGGAAGTAAGTTCTTCAAACTAGATAAGACACATCATTTTATTTCTTTGAGTGGATGTAGACAAAGTAATTCTTACCAACTTTAATAAAATCTAAACCTAATCATATTACGGCAAGACTTCAAGATACATTAAGGTCATTCTGCGTAGATCCGACCAAAAATTAATAGTCAAAAGCTGAAGGTACTCCGGGTATACTATGACATCGAGACGTCAAACATCTCAGTCCGTGACCATGTCGGGAGTAATAAAAATAAATTAAATGCGATAAAATTCGTAACAGTAGTTTTATTCAATGTGTATTGTTCGCGTAAACACAAGAAATTATTATATTTATTTATTTCACCAACAGAGCCTAAAATATTGATTAAATATTTAATATGTTCATAAGTATTTAGATAATTATAGAACATGCTACCACAGCATAAAACAAATACAATAAAGTAAAGCGTGGCCTTTTACAGGTCGAGCCGAACTATTCGTGCTATTTTACATCTGATCATATAATTAATATTCATCGTTATCATCGCAAGTTCACTGCTTAACATAGGCCTCCTCCAAGGAACGCCACAGAGCACGGTCCTGTGCCACATATATCCTCGTGTTCCTACATATCTTATTAGGTCGTTACTATATATAGCGACGGTTCTTCGAGATACATGGCTGGGTCATTGCCACTTCAGCGTGTAGTGTAGCCACCACAATATATATATTAGTGTTAAGGTAGAATAAGGATGAGTATAATTAAAGTTCTTGTACAAGCAACACGTCTCCTATTTATTAAAAACCTTCAACATTACATGGCGACCCTGCCAGGCGGTGCGCTGCTACAATGCATGCCTGCATAAAACTGAATAAGTTTTTTTACAAAAATAAATAAATAAAGAAAATCGTCATGGATTAACTTGTAAATATTATTAAAAATATATACATTATAATAACGCAATGGACGTAATACCGGATGTGACAAGAAAACTATAATATGAAATACACGAGGAGAGGCCACAAAATATATTGTTTTAGAAGCAGACTGAAAAATTAAAACTGACGGATTCATTGAAAAGGGAAAGAAGCGGTTGTATTCTAGCGAGCATCATCCAGAAAATGTGAAAATTGAGTCAAAAGAACAAAGAAGAAATTAAGAGGTAACTTCGCACCTGAGTGATTTTAATTCCATTTAAAACTTTATTTATCTGATTAATTTGAGATTGTTTTTATGTTCTTTTGCTGTTATTTGAAGTTGTGTATTAAATATTCTGTATTTCATATATATGTTTAAGTTGAAATTAATTATTAGATACTTAATATTAACGATTTAATTGTTATTTTATTATTGTTTCAAAAAAAAGAATCATATTACAATATTATAAAGTTACGTAAGTACTTCAGTGGCATTTGTATTAAGGCACTAGACGATTTTATATTCATTTTTATATGAAAGATTAAATTTTTACGTACTTAATTTCACCAAATTTATAGTTAAAATAACACTGTGATACGTTTTATTTCTCGAATCCAAATTTTAAAAGGGTTATAATCAATTATTTTTTCTAAATTCACGATCACGATATACCTTAAAGTTATATTATGATAGATAATTTATTTTTTCAATATTTTAAATAAATTAATGTTTTGTTATATGTAAACTCGATAGCTGCTACAGCGATTGTTTAAATTTTTTTGTATGCGATATAACTAACATCATAATATTTCTAGCAACGTTAAATTTTAAGAGCCAATGAGTTATTGGATGTATGTTCTATAACTATGAACGACGAAACTATTTAAATGTATGTGTAAATTAAAAAAAAATGCTTAGAATCTCATTTTAAGGTTGCATTCATATTGTAATATATTGTACAAGTTATATTAAAATTAGGTATGAATCACGGTGTGCTTCAGTTCAGGCTTAGTAATCATAGTTCGATGCAATCCTCAAACGTTTCCATATACTTACTTTCAATTTAAAACAAAGGTGTCTCAAATTGCTAGCGCTGCTATGAGTACAATTTGTATTTTGATCTGTTTGTTGTTATAATAGTGATGACGACTTACGTTCCATTATTATTTCTTTTGTTTTTGTTCATTTTAATATGAAACGTAATAATTTACTTTTGGTTTTATATTGTTTGAACTTTTAAAGCTTTTAAACTATTATAATCTCTTAAAATAGTACTTGTGTGGATTATGAAAATAATTACTTCGTTTAATTCGATTTTGAAACTCATTACATAAGGTATACAATTAATTGATTTAAATTCTGTTGTGCCCATATTGTGAGCCTCAATTCCTGACTGACAATGATGTAACTAAATATTTTACGAGACTATGTCATATTTGTAAAAGATGTAAGTAAATTTATGGATAAGTAAGAGAATACATAATTAGAAATGAAAAGTAATGATAATGTTGTAGGTTTGAGTGACATAGGCAAAGAAAATTGTCGGTGGTTAGCATATCCATACAATCAGCCTGATCAGCTGAGAGTTTGGAAAACTAATAACCGATTAATTTTAAGGTTGTTCGGATGCGATTAAAGACGTTATGAGTTTTAAGAGGAATGATAATTTATTATGAATTGTATAGAAATATTGTCCATAATCTTGGGTACAATTAAATAATGACTAATAAATATTATAAATGTAAAGAAATAAATAGAAATAAAACAAAAGTTGACCTGCATAAATAAGTAATGGAGATACGGGAACGTCCATCACTGGTAAAGCATATAGTCCTCGAGCAGGGTATGTTTCCATGTTTGGATGATAAAATCAGGAGTAACGGGTACTAGGAACAATACCTTCAGTACAAGTGAGATGTGAACAATTTTACTCATTAGTGTTGGGGACCAGAGAAGTCTTAAATTTGTTACCCTTAATAATGGTACATTGAGGTCGTATCCTTCATTGGATCATAGTGTGATTAGTTTCCTCCGTGACAATTGTTGGAGTCTTTTAAAATGACTTAAACGTTGACCTCAAGGTTGTGCACAAACAAGGTACAGTTTTACCTTGATATAGTATGATTTAAAAGTTTATGTACCAATAAAATAAAATGAATGTAATGAAAATGTAATATAGTACCCAAGTAAATGGGGGCCATATTTATAAAGTACCCGCGTGATAAATATCATGAAATAAAATATAAATGAAGTGAATTACTCCGTTTCGATATCTAATAAATAAATAAATGTATAAGAGAATAGAAATACTAGCTAAAGGTCAAAAATATTAAGAAATAAAAAGTACGTACAAGAAATATGAAAAAAAAGGCCTGATAATCGAAAACAAAGGATATGAGAGTACTGTTAGTATGAAAATAAAGGACATGAGAACAATTAAAATGAGGTAAATTATTACCTCATTTCAAGGAATCCCTGAACAAATCTAAAATGTGAGATATTATGTTGTTATTTTGCATTTCTGTATTAGGTGCTACCTGCAATGCTACTCAAAATGCTACTTAGCTATACACATCTAGTAACTATAGGATCGATCCACACAACCACATGTAAAAAACAATTAAATTTGATTAATACATTTTAGCGTAGATTTACATGAATTTACAAGATTTTTTTCATATTTAGCCACATTGATTCATAGTTACAATAACTCTACCTTAAATTTCTTTTGTGTTATGTTTTTTTTGTTTATGTATAATTTGTACAATTTAAACTAAATTTGGTATATTGCTTACTAAAATCAAATCCAAAGCGTATCGATAGTCTATTATTATAAGTTTGATAATGTAATAATTTTTTTCTCTATATAGACAGTCAAATCTAAATTTACGTTAATACATATTTACTTAAAATAAAATTGTCTTTTCAAATGTTAAACAAATATTTTGTTATAACTTCTAAATTAACTTTATTACACTTTTTAAACTCTGTATTCAATTAAGATAAACATTTTTCTATGAAAATCTTTTTCTAAAAGAGAAAAGTAGTAATCAGTTTTCGACTATTATAAATAACTTAAATAATAAACACTCGATAATGTATGTAAATGTATTATAACAATGCAATGTAACGATCTCAACTACGTACATTAAAAAGTGTTTAATACTATAATTTTCAAATACTTTTAAGTGTACTCATAATAGAACATTTTGTAAGTTATGTTGAATTAGATATTATGTTTGTGTCATACGATGTAATTGAAAACCTTCCTTATACGTGCTTTGGATATTATAACAAAGGTGTTCGTCACCAACCGCTTACGCGGCTGAGATTGCAAAATGTATTTTGATATCTGTTTTAAGTTAATGATCATGATTACGTTGCATTATGTTCTTTGTCACTTCATCTTAAAATGAAATGCAATATTTTCGGTGTTATATTATTGAACCTTCAAATCATATGTTTTTAACTTTATGAGTCATCATCTTCAAAAAAATTGTAGAGTATTAATATATAACTTATTTGCGTGGATCATGAAAGTAACGATTAATCAAATATAAAGGTATAAATAAATGAAGTATAAAGTATGCAATTATAAATATAAATGTGAAAAAAAATATACAAGGGAAGAGTAGGTACTACTTAATGCGAGTGTCTGGATAAGTTACTTAATAAGTGACTAAATAACTCAATATCTAAGTATGTTACAATAATGTGTCGACCAAAAAAATAATATACCTTCGCGAATGTTCACCTAATTATGTCAAATACGTATGTTGTATGTATGCATAATACATTATACTAATTTTAATGTGATTGAGCAATTATGCATAGGAGGTTTGGCCAGCCGTCCTACCCAATCCAAGACGAATTATATATATTATCCGTAATTAAAACGTAAGATTTTATTTAGGATTAACTTTTACAATATAAAAAAAATGTTTTAATTTTTTTTTTTTTTTGTCGGTGGGAGGTGTAGTGTAGCCACCACAATATATATATTAGTGTTAAGGTAGAATAAGGATGAGTATAATTAAAGTTCTTGTACAAGCAACACGTCTCCTATTTATTAAAAACCTTCAACATTACAAGCGTACTGATCCTTTAGGCTATGATCATTCTGCGGATGTCTTCATTACCAAATATATCTTGCAGAGAAATTCCGAGAATAACCTCAACTAAAGCTCGGTGAATGACCTTGAGCTTCCTCAGATTTGAAGGTCGTCTGTGATCCATTCATATGCATTGTAAAATTTATGTATATTACTCTTTTAGTGGCTTAAATCATTTGCTATTTATATTATCATTGTTACCGGATATCCGACTATCCAGTTGAGAGTTAATTAATATTATACGTAATAAAATTTTATTTTATTGTACTACAGATTTTCAGACTATTTTAAATCGAAATCAATGGATATTGTTAAATATGTGCTAAAATTTAATTTTGTATCTGGCTCTAAATATCATTTTTGATATCAGAATATTTAAGAGTCAAATATTGTTTATATTTTTATTATTGTATGACTGCCTCATTGGTTTAGTGGTTGTAGTAGTGCGACTGCTGACCATGAGGTCCCGGGTTTGAATCGCGGGTCGGACCAAACCAAATCAGCTATTGATCCATCAAGAAATTGTTAGTAGCTACCCGGAGTCAGGAAGTTGGCGTTGTCTCACCCATGTGCCTCGGAAAGCACTAAAAGCCGTTATTCCTGCGCCTGATCTCTCTCCGGTCGTGTCGGTTTACCATCACATCGGACTATGAGAGTGAGGGAATAGAGCGTGCACCTGTACTTGCGCATAAACTTGGGCACTATTATCATGTCCTGCGACGTTGGCTTGTCTCAGTAATCAGGATATTGTTATCATTAATTTTTTTATGAATCTATTGTTAGAAACGAGCAAACTATTCGCCTAGCGCTAAGTGGGTACGACAGCCCCTGGACACTTGCAACTCAAATTCAAATAAAGAAGGCTACCTATGCGTCATCTTATTTGAGGCCTAAGATTAAATCACAGCTTTTAATTATAATGGTTCTCTTGCCCTTCAACCACAATAACCACACTAGAGTGTAGGTAAACTGCTGCTTAACTGCAGAAATAATCAAGAGAGTAGCATTAATCCAGAGAATCATTCATCATCATCATAACAGAACACTAAACACGGTCCTGTTTAAGCCACTTACATCCATCGGCTACATGAATATCTTACCGGGTCGCCACTTCATCAAGTGGGGGGCCGCCCCACACTTCGCTTACCGGAACGAGGCCGCCACATAAGAACCTTTCTTCACCAGAGATAAAAAAATATAATTTGATTGCCGCAAAAACTTTTTAGTATTGTTACGAGCTTGGGGTTCGAGACAATTAAAACTGCCGATTGAATTACCAAAATTGACACTTTAATTATACAACACTAATTACAACTTTAAACCACACTAATAACAAAATACAATTTACTACAGATCGCTTAAGTTCGTAGTTTTATCGCTTCGAAGTCCTCGCTTGTATCGCCAATTCAATACCGACCCGGTCGCGGTCTATACCGGCCTTATATAGGGCCTCAGATAGTTTCCAGAACCTTCTACTGTAGAAACATCTAGAATGTTCGAGTACATATCGGTCCCGAAATTTCTAGAAGGATCTTGACTCTCCTAGTTCTGCTACTCGATACTAGAGGGCGCTAGTGGTAACTAGTGTTGCCATGTATAAACCATTAATAGTGCGCGCAACACTGCCCTCCTAAGACATGCTCGTCCCGAGCATTATTGACCCCATAATAACGCGCCAGTCGATCCACATGGACGATCTTAGAGTACCTCTTGCACCTTTCTGTATCCGGTAGGTTACGTCATTGATCCTTGTCACAATCCGGTACGGTCCGTCCCATTTAGCTTGAAGCTTAGGAGATTTCCTTTGCTGCGAACTGGATTGTGTAACCACACTAGTGAACCTTCGTCAAACCCTTTGTTGTTCATTTTGCGGTCATACCGTGTTTTCATCTTCTCAGACGTTTGCTGGCCCGACTGTCTGACGTGCTCATAAATGTCATTCATTTTGTCCCGCAAGTCATTTGCATAATCGGTTATACTGCGTGGGGCATCAGGTGGTATTCCGGTGATCAGGTCTGCAGGCAGCCGTAATTCTCTCCCAAAATTTGCTAAAGCTGGTGTCACTGATGTACTTTCGTGAACAGCGCTTCGATATGACAACAAAAACGGTTGTATGTGCCTGTCCCAGTCTCGTTGTCGTTTTTCCACAACTTTTGCTAGGTACCTCTCCAATGTCTGATTAAATCTTTCTACCATTCCATCAGATTGTGGGTGGTAAGAAGTTGTTCTTGTTTTATGAGTACCCATAACTCGGCAAGTTTCCTGGAATATTTGAGACTCAAAATTCTTCCTTGATCGCTGTGAATCTCTAAAGGTACTCCAAAACGACAGAAGACTTCATGAACTAGTTTATCTGCAACTGTTGAAGCTTCTTGATTTGGAATGGCGAAGACTTCTGGCCACTTAGTGAAGTAATCCATCACAACCATGAAATACTTGTTACCACTTTCACTTTCCGGAAACGGCCCCGCAACGTCAATGGCTATCCTCCCATGGTGCACCAACATTGTACAATTTCAATGCACCTCTACTACGAGTTTGAGGTCCCTTTACAGCCGCACAACTTGTACATTTGCGACACCAGTCCTCGACATCGTCACGACAGTGGACCCAGTAAAACCGTTCTCGGATCTTCAGTAGAGTTCGTTTAACTCCCAGGTGGCCTCCTGAACAACCATTATGGCAGCTGTAGAACATCCGGTACTTTAGCTTTAGGGACAACCATTTGCAAATGACAACTGTCTCCCCGAACATTTTCCCATTTTCGGCACAGGACTCCATCCTGAATCAGCAAGCTGTCCCATTGGGCCCAAAAGCTTTCGTGGTCGAACTCATCGCTGAGACGTCACTCCACTTGGGCTTAGGAGCACTGGCCTTCATCCATTCCAGAATCGGCTTGATGTCCGGATCTTCCTGCTGTGCATGTTGTAGGCTGTCCTTCCACTCATTGCTGAGCTGGTCTGTCATGAGCATCCTCACAGACACCACTTCCCTTACCCTCTTGCCTAGTACAATGCTTGCAATCTTCAGGAGAAGGTCTTCTTGACATCGCATCTGCGTTGCCATGAGATTTCCCGCTGTGCTGGGGGGTGCTGATAGCCGCACTACCCCGTCGAGATAGTTCACCTTCCCTTTCTACAGTTCGCTTAGGGCAGCTAGATCGAAGATGGCCCCTTTCCCCACAGCCGTAGCACCTAGGGCTGTATCCTTTATTGCGGTCGCGAACTGTAGCTGCTGCAACCTCCCTGACGCGATGGGAACGACGATCCTGTCGCACGGCTTCCACTTCCAGTGCATGGGCTAACGCGTCCTTAAGCGTCTCGTGGTGCCCGAGCCTCACAGCAGCTCTAACTTCAAGGTCGCGGATGCCGTCGATGAATGTCTGCACCAGGTTTCCTACAATAAGCGCAGGTACAGACCGGTATGCTTTTCGAACCAGCTTTTCCACCTCAAGGGCCCACTGCTGCAGGTTTTCGTTGCTGCGTTGCACGCGATCTTTGAGCTGCGCACGAAAGACGTGTTCCAGGTGAGCGTCGCCATATCTCGCCTCCAATGCCTCAAGGAGCTGCTCGTAAGTCACTTCCTTACCGAGAGCTTCCAGAACAGTTAAGGCCTGGTCGCGCAGGCCTAGGGTGAGAGCAGTCATGGCCTGACTTTTATTCCAGCCGTTCGCCTTCATGACAGCCTCGAACTGGATTTTGTAGGCCGACCAGGAAGAAGTCCCGTCGAACGGCGGCACTTTGAATCCACGTAGCGAAGGTATTGTAGCTACCACGGGGGCTGTAACTCCATCCCCAAGTTTGAGGTCGTCCAGCGTTTTCTTCACGTCAGCAATCACGTTGTCAACCCGATTGTTCACTTGGTCGATTCGGGTTTCAGCCCGACAGGCGGTTGTCATGTTGAGCAACCCTATCCTTCACCTCCTTATCTCTTTCCCGAAGGTAGCGTGAAGGTCCTTTATGAGGAGCATCTGCTTTTCCTGTTGGCGGGCCTGTTCCTCCTGTCCACGCTGCAGCTGCTCTTCCAACCGACGGGCCTGTTCCTCCTGTCGGCGGGCCTGTTCTCCTGTCGGCGGGCCTGTTCCTCCTGTCGGCGGGCCTGTTCCTCCTGTCGGCGAGCCTGCTCCTGCAGCATCATCATCAGAGCACCTAAGTCAGGTGCTGCAGATGCAGGAGCTGCTGACGGCCGGCCTCCGTGGTCGGCAGCTGGCCCCGACGTTTGCAGCGTTGTATTACCAAATCGTCTCTGGTCCGTCTCTTGCTGGCGTTGACTTCGGTACGGATACCCTCCGTGTCGTCCTTGGTAAAATCGGCATGATCTGATCCCACTTCTGACACCAATTGTTACGAGCTTGGGGTTCGAGACAATTAAAACTGCCGATTGAATTACCAAAATTGACACTTTAATTATACAACACTAATTACAACTTTAAACCACACTAATAACAAAATACAATTTTACTACAGATCGCTTGTTCGTAGTTTTATCGCTCAGTCCTCGCTTGTATCGCCAATTCAATACCGACCCGGTCGCGGTCTATACCGGCCTTATATAGGGCCTCAGATAGTTTCCAGAACCTTCTACTGTAGAAACATCTAGAATGTTCGAGTACATATCGGTCCCGAAATTTCTAGAAGGATCTTGACTCTCCTAGTTCTGCTACTCGATACTAGAGGCGCTAGTGGTAACTAGTGTTGCCATGTATAAACCATTAATAGTGGCGCAACAGTATTAACTATTCTATTCTATTAACTATTCTCAATCTTGTTTCGGTCTTTTTGGTGCATTACTTTTAAATTGTCTTTTTTGCAGTCGGGGTTTTGATTTTTTAAATTATTTATTTAATTTAGCGACAATCATTTAATGTTTTTCGGTAATATGAAAAGCATGTTATTGAATCATATTCTTAATCGTCGACATTTATTTCCCGATAATAGGCAAAAGCATATGATAATGAGTTTATTGTTAATTAAGTAACTTTTTGTCGGACGCTTACTTCGTGCTGAACAAATATGTATGTAGCGGAAAAGAGAGCGCTAAAAGCCTTTTAACGCCGGAAATCCTCGCCTTAATAAGTATAAGTCTGTATTTTTACATAGAATTTGGAGTTGCTAGATTCTTAGTAGAATCAGGCGTTACTTTCGGAAATCCGTTTAATTAAAGATGTCAAAAATTTATGGGGTATTCCCAGTAGTCTTACCAAGTAGAAAATTTCAATTGTCAAATTTTTTATCCTTTTAAGTGGACTAAGGAATATCAAAGTACGAATGTCATCTATATAGTTACATTTAAAACTATGTCCCCTATTTAGCCACCTTTATAGGTAGAGTTTTTTCTCCAAATATATATGCGATTCCGTGAAGTATGATCTTTTTAATGAAAACAGATTTTTTTTTTAAATCGGTCCACAATTGATGAAGATATCGTTACTCGACACAAAAAAAGAACATACACTCGAATGTGAATTCTCCTCTTTTTAACAAGAGCCTAATTTTCATTACTCACATTAAATCTCCAAATTGAGGGTAAGGAAAATAAAATATAATACAATATAATGCTTAAAGGTAAAAAAAGGAAATTAATATATCAACTTTGACCTCTCAATACTTTTACGAAAATGTAATGTTTGTACAAAAATATAAGTAGTTTAAAAAAAACAATCGACTTCTGTAAATACCAGGAACAGACACATCAAGCTAGTACTAGTTACTCGACTCCAAAGAGTCAGTAATTCATTATTCAGTATACGCTTTTACAAGAAAATACCAGAAAATAAACAAAATTTGTTCTCCGCCAAGTTCAAAAACTGTATTAAGTGAAGATGGTATAAAAGGGTTATTATAATTTTAAGGAATTAATGGATGACAATTACCTCTGGGAATGAAGTGATCGCTATCAAGCCACTTCTAATTTATGTTTTGTTGTTAATTGTGTAAAATAAATATTACTAAAACGAACTTTTTTTAAAAAAATGTCCCGCTGTGTTTCTCCCTTGTTCTTGCCAGGACAAAGGTATTTTCCCAATCAATGGTAAATTAAACATAAAACTGACTTTTAATAAGTATTATTTATAATCTATATTGAATAAAATAGTCACTGCTTCTTTCTGTTTCTGGTACAGAATAAACAACTCTTAACTAAAAACTTAAAAATTGGTTGTCTCGGGTCATTCGGTGTCATTCGACTAAACTCGAACAGAACTCGACTTAAACTTCATAGCATTTGTATATCAGGCGCACTTGGAAGTGTATAACGGGAATATTAATATTAATAGTGTTACAAGTATTCTTAAACAAAAAGCAAATGTAGCTTAAAAAATCAAGCAACGTCATTATAGAATCCCAGAACTTAAGATATGAAGATTAAACGCTCAAAATATTTTTCAGAGTAGGGAACGTAAAAATAATTTATCAGAAAAGTAATTCAAACTTTTATCGTCTAAGTCAATTTATCATTGCGGTTCTAAAAGATAGCGAGAATGCGGGGGCGTACGAGATTTTGTCAGAGATTTATCGCCGATTTTGTCTAAAAAAAACGGAAACGTTTCCCGCAATCCTCTTTACGCGCCTTTACACTGTCTGAAGAAGCTAGGTAATACCAGTAGAGAGTAATTTCTTAATACGAGACCGGACTTAATCTCGATCAAGATTTAAAAGCACTTTATTTGACAGCTGGGATGTTTTAGACTTAATTTCTCTAAATATTCGAATTTCGGTAGTCACGAACATAAAATTTATTATATCGCAAAATACACTTTACATAGAATCTGTAAAAAAGGTATCCGTAGTAGAAGCATGTGGTAACCGACATTAAAGATATGTATATTATATCAATATACTTTATATATAATATATGACTGCCTTGTTAAAGTGGGTTGTACAATTATTTACAAAACTCTTATAAGTAACAGCTGGAAACAATTACTTCATCCCCAGGGGATGTTATAAAACATATAATTCAAATCACGTGCACTCTTTACGAGTCGCAATTATCTATGATTGACTACCTCGTTGCTCAAGTGGTCGTAAACGCGATTGTTGATCATGAGGTTTCGGATTTGAATCCCGGGTCTGGCCAAAATCAATTATTGGGTTTTTCTGTCAATAAATTCTCAGTAGCAGCCAGGAGTCAGGAAGTTGGCGTTGTTTCACCCCTGTACCTCAGTTCTAAGCCCGATCTCTCTCCAGTCGTGTCGGCTTGCCGTCCCATCGAACTATGAGAGTGAGGGAATAGAAAGTGCGCCTGTGCTTTGGCATACACTTGGGCACTTTAATCCTGTTCTGCTCAGATGGTCAGTCTCCTTGAGACTGCCTTGAGACTGGCCGCCGTAGCCAATATAAGGTCTGGAGGGCATTATTAATGTATATATCATATGCATGGTAATCCATTACAGCTTATTAAAAGTATAGTGCTGAATATAGTTGTCTCCCTACGGATTGCCTCATAAAAGGTATATTTGCTATAAATGCAACGCTTGGCAGGCGGGTAACTGTAGTTTTAGGTTTCTGGTTTTCATTAGGAAGATGTTGCTACCCGTCTTCTGGTTTGTTTCACTCTGTCGCCTCTTAACGTGTCCAAGGTATTTATTTTTTAAATAAACTTGTTGAGAGCTTTTTAATGTCAAGGTCATATTGTCAAGAGGTCGAATGAATGATATGAATGTAGCTAGTACGAGTAATTACGGTGTAAAAGCGTGACCAACTTGAGATTACCCGAAGAATGAAGAGAACAATTATGTATAGTATCCCCCAAGTGGTTATATTCGAATTTCAAGTACTCGGGAGTGCTGAATTGATAAAAGGGTGTAGAGTATTCTTACACATCTGCTCTGAAAATAGGCATCCAATTAAGCTGAGTACGAAAAGAAGAAACGGTGTACGGTGACCGAGCTCTTTCTGATCGGCTTAGCTCACTGGCACTGCGAAAAGATGTTGTATTTCTTTGCGTATTTATCGCAAAAGGAGTGCTCAGAGGAATTGTTCGGACTAATTCCAGCCGCTCAATTTCACTATTGCACATCGCTACAAAACTCCCGATAATATCCATTTTTTACTTGGTAGAGCCATGCTGCAGCTATATTAGTAGTTTAGTTGTAGCACGAATGGGTCGGCTCGACCGGGGAAGGACCAAGCTCTCACAGAATACCAGCTTAAAATGGCAGCTTGACACTGCTGTGTTTCGTATGGTGAGTGTAGAGAACCGGAGACCCATTTTACTGGAAAAGAGGCATTCCATCTTAGTCCTCACGGGTGACAACGTATGAGCATTTTGATTCTTAATTGAAAGATAAATGTAGATGTCTATGTGCTCGTTTGTCACCCTATCCTATAAAAAAAAACTATCTGGATGATTGGCGGTCCACCACAGTTCGAATTAGAAGAAGTTTTCTTGCTCGCACAACTTCCTTGTGAAATCGACTACCACAAGAGATTTTTCCGGACCGATACGACTTACGGACCTTCAAGAAAAGTGCCTACTCATTTTTGGAAGGCCGGCAACGCATCTGCAATTCCCCTGGTGTTGCAGTTGTTCATGAGCGGCGGTAGTCACTTACCATCAAGTGAGCCGCATGCTCGCTTGCCTCCTCTCCTACAAAAAAAACATGGTCGTATTTGTGTTCTTTACTTTACTATTTATCTTCTCTTTACTGTCTCGTTGGTCTAGTTGTTGAGACTGACCGCCGTGACTGAAATTCGGTCTGGAAGACATAATAATAATATCTTCTTTCGTACTAAACTTACAATTTGCAGTCTGAACCTTTTTTGAATATTAAACTCTATTTCATTGAAACATAATTTTAAAAAAAAACTTTTTGTTTATTTGGTTACTAATAGTAAAGAAAAAAACTTTATCAACTGTGTTCTCAACATGACCTAAAAATAATATGCCTTTTTATTTAATACTAGCGACCCGCCCTGGCTTCGCCTGGATAGAATCTATTAATATGGCGTTATTTAGACTTAAGATCACCAAAGACCATTTATTTAATAAATTTTTCGTTTTTTCTAAAAAATCCTCTAGTTTCTCAAATAAAATGTAGCCCAGATCCCTCCTGTACCTCTTCTATCTGTTCCTGTTCTCTATCTGTTCGTAAAGTTTCGTTACAATCGGGTCAGCCGTTCCGAAGATTAGCTCGAACAAAAATACAGACAGACAGATTTTTTTTTTTTAAATGGTTGTTTATGTTTTAATAACATGCAAATTACCCCCCTGATTTTAATAGAAGTCACTTTAATATTACAGACAGACACTTCAATTTTATTTATATGTATATAGATAAAATGTTACACGGTTTCATTATCTCTGCAAGGTACACGTAAATAACAATGTTGTAGTGTCATCAATATGATTATTTTACCCAACTGCCCCAGAAGGAGGGTAATGTGTTTTCGAGAGTATATAATATGTATGTATGTCTATTTTTGACAAGCTCTATAGTCTAAGCGGTTTGATGTGTTTTAGCATATGAGATGTCGATAGATTCGTCTTAGTAGTGTAAATGACATCGGGTATAAAGTTTTTCTCTTTTCAGTAAACTTTTTTACGAAGTCGGTTTCTTTTAAATTACTATTTTAACAATTGGACTCGTTTAACGATCCAATTATTATAACTTGCGTTTCTTTACCCACACTGCACTTGCTTGTATGTTAAATTGTTTTATATTATTTTTTCGAAATAACGGCATTTCGGTTGATTTTCATAAAAGACGTCGTCTTAAGGATTGCTGCACCTGTGCGTAGAATATTAAAAGGAACAGTTGTTGATTCGATTGGTCTATAATTAATCAATTCGATTTTATTTTATTTGAAGTTGATATAATTTTTTTCCTTCGGATGTGCGAGCCAAAAACGTTCCAGAATGAAAGAACTTGCACACATAAACGTATACAAATACACACATACACGAGCAACAGTGCTCGTGCTCGTGTACGTCTTTTTAAGTGTAGAGACAGGCTGCAGCTATATTACGATTGTAGCACGAATGGATCGGCTCGACTGGGGGAGGACCACGCTCTCACAGAATACCAGCATAAAACAGCAGCTGAATGCTGCTGTCATTCGTATGGTGAGTGTAGAGAACCGGAGACCCTTATTATTGGAAACGAGTCATTCCGTCTTAGTCCTCAGGGGTGACAACGCATCTGCATTGTGATTCTTGATCGAAGATAGATGTAGATTCTTATGGGCCAAAGCATCCTCTTACCATGTGGTTTGTGCTCGTTTGTCATCCTTATATTATAAAAAAATGCATGCATCACATGCGTACTTTAAAAAACTGTTAAATCATGTTCTAAATATCACAAAACGGGGATGGATGTTGCAATTAGGACTTTTAGATATCGGACCCTCATCAGTTTCCACATACACGGGATAAAATTATACAAATTCAGCTATCGCATTGCCTTTTCAGCAAACATCACTAAAAGTTTAGGTCAATCAGATTAACATATCAGCAATGTAAGCCGAATTTCACACCGAGAATTATCCAAGCGGACGACATGAATGGACTCCGACAGACTAACTGGGGCGGGTTATGTTGGCCAAATACGTTTTCAAGTTTACTGACGGCGTGTACATTTTAACGTCTGTACATTTAGGTTAATGGTTTTGGAACTAAGCTACACTTTAGAGGTGATATTAGATTAGATTACGCTGCTATACATGCTCTATACTACGTTTGTTTTTATAAAACTGAAGTGAGAAACGAACTTACATTCTACCTGATAGTAAATAGCTACTGCAGTCCATGGACGCTTGCAACTAACTTCAAACAAAGAAGGCTACTGATGCGTTTTCACCTCTAAGGACTAAGATGGAATGTCTCACAGCCTGTAATAATACTGTCTCTCTATATACCCTTCAGAACGAAACAGTCAGGTATATGTCCATATGGACTGTTAGACATAAAATGGGGCTTACCTATTAAACATGATTAAGGTAGATCACTACTTAAAACAGTGTGTTATTTGAGCTGTTTTATATTATTAGAATTACAAATAAGGTCGGCTGGACCAGGGTAGGACCACGGTTTCGTGTGGTGAGTGTAGAGAACCGGTGACCCTTTTTTTTACCTGTAGGTAACAAGGCATTCCTTCTTAGTCCTCAGGGGTGACAATGCATCTGTATTTCGATTGAGTTCGATGAGTATAAATATAGATGTCTATGGGCCACAGCAATCACTTACCATTAGATGGACTGTGTTCTCGTTTGTCACCCTTATTCAATAAAAAAAAAATAAGGAGCGTGGACATGGCCCTCTCAGACTTCCCGCACCTTTACCACTGCTGCCCGTCACCAGGGTATTTAGAGTCTGGCGTACACGATATCTTTATAGTATAGGGACGTACGGGCAAGACGGAGAGGGTGGGCAAAAAGAATAATTAGTCTAGTTTATTGTCAAATTGTTAGAAAGTGATAAACCAAGGATCACGTGACGAGCGTTACCGAACCGCGTGCAAGTAGACCTGTCGGCTGCGGGACGAGCGCAACGGGTGCTGTGCGGACAGAAAAAAAAATGAGTATTTTGATTTTCAAAGTATGGGCGGGCAAGATGGAATCGGGCAAAACGGATAGTATTCATATGTTTGTTGCAGCTAAATGACTTTCTTTTTTTAATTTCAGATGGTGTATAACTAACTATAAGAGAAAGTGTGATCGTGCAAAACTGGTCTGAAGAAAGCCTGCGAAAAGCATTGCTTGCAGTGCAATCGCCTTCAATATCAGATGCTAGCAAAATATATGGAATTCCTTATGCAACTTTATAACGGCACTTGAAATCTGGCATAACTACAAAGAAGCTTTTTTTTTTTAATTTCCTACGGCCTCAAACGAACCAGGACGAATCATTAATCTGTACGATGTGGCCCAACTTGAGCAGAAAAGAAAGCATGGTGTAGCCTCTGCTAGGAAGAAAGTGGCTTTTGAGCAAGACACCACGCTTGAACCATCCAAGATTAAGAAAAAACCTAACTAAGAAAAGGGTCCAGAAAGAACCAGAACAGGACTACTTCTGCACTATATGTAAAGAAAAATATATCACCACCACTAGAAGACTGGATCCAGTGCGATACATGCCAAGAGTGGACCCAAGAAGTACGTTACTCTTACATGGGTCTAGAATTATATTTTTGTGACGATTGCTTTGACCAAAATTGTGGCCCACCGAAGAAATTCGTTTTGCCCGCCCAGGTTAGGCAAAACGGATAATAGCATGATTTTAAGTAAGTGTTATTTACAGAATGTTTAATATTTCAGTTGATTTTTTGTTTGAGTTTAAATCAAAAAAAAAATTAATAACAATTTTTTCGTAATACCAAATGACTGATTAAAGAAGTTGATTTTCTACGCCTTTTTTAATGTCAAACTTAACCTATTCTTATTGCCCGCCCGTCCCCTACTATCTATTGAAAGTCATAAGATCGTTATGTTAGACTGTTAATATTAATTTGTTTTTTAAATTTAATTCTAAATTCAAATTATGAAAATAATGCCCCGGTTCAAGCTCGTGTATTATTGTTTTAATTTTCATATTATTTTATTAGTATCAGCGCCCTCAAATTCTCTGCCATAGGTTCTAACTTATTCTCTTATGTATAACCTGTGAGCTTGTGTATTACAATTTCTTCTTTATAATAAAAATAAATAATTAAAAATAATAGTTTTGTATTTTCACCTAAAGTTAAAGTGAACAATTTGTTTGTAAGCTATATTTTATTGATAAGTAAAATGTGTGTACCGAGTAGTGGCGGTGTAAGAATATCTACTACCCTATATCATCCCGTGGATGTCGTAAGAGGTGATTGAGAGAAACAACTCAGGAGATGGGCAGCAGCGTCTTCCTAATAACTACTAATATTAAAAACTGCGGTTGCCAACGTGCTTGCCAAGCGTGGCAATTATAGCATATATCTCCCCTATGAGGCAATCTATGGGGGAGGCCTATGTTCAGAAGTGGGCTTTAATAGGCTGTAACGGTATATTACGTAGTTAATTACCATTTATATTATGTTTTTTATACTATGTTGCTACACCTACGTCAAATTTTCACCACCATGGGTTGAATTGTAGAGAATGACTCAAGGCATTAAGTCCGTCTTTTATATTCTTTTGTTATAAGGAATGAAATAAAAAAGAAATAAATGATTTTAAAATGTGCGCTTACGTTACGTGGTAGAGCCATGCTGCAGCTATATTAATAGTATAGTTGTAGCACGAATGGGTCGGCTCGACCGGGGAAGGACCACGCTCTCACAGGATACCAGCGTAAAATAGCAGCTTAATGCTGCTGTGTTTCGTATGGTGAGTGTAGGGAACCGGAGACCCTTTTTACTGGAAAAGAAGCATTCTATCTTAGTCCTCACGGCTGACAACGCATCTGCATTTAAATTCGCAAACGAAGATAGATGTAGATGTCTATGGGCCACAGCAACCACTTACTATCAGGTGGACTGTGTGCTCGTTTGTCACCCTTATTCTATAAAAAAAATAACATTATTCGTTAAAAAAATTCTTGTCTACAGCTAATTTAGATTGTTCTTTGTTAGTTCTTCTTTCAATTCTCTTCTTACAGTTTTCGAACTTATATATTGTGTATATTACAGAAAATATTTCTTTAAATTGATCAGTGAAATCATCTCTCCGAATGAATAGCATAGACGTTCAAAGAGATTTACAAAAGAGACATTTATATGAATACAGTCTTTGACATTTCCTGATACGAGTCGTAGAAGAGATCAAACAACAAGGTACATTCACCTTCAGGTTCGGGCTATTTTATATTTTGTAGTCACTGAATTGTATTAAAAATAATAACAGTACTAGTGTTTATAATATATAGGCAAAATTAAATATGACACTCTCACGTGTTTCGACTTAGATTAAGTCTTTTGAGAGAAATACGTACGTGTTATAAACTTCAGCTCTACATTTAGGTCAAAACTTGCAACTCCTTGGGTTTATTAGTAGACTATACCTTGAGGCTTATACGTGGTGGAGCCATATTGCAGATATATTATTGTTGTAGCACGAATGGGTCAAGTCGATCGGGAATGGACCCAGCTCTCACCAGCGTAAAATAGCAGCTTAATGCTGCTGTTTTTCGTTTGCTCGTATGTGATTTGTTTTACCAACATCACAACTATTTCATACCGAAATTCAGGATCACCTCGTTATCTATCAGTGTGTCTGTCTGACTGTCACAAACGTACTCTTCAGAAACTTGCTTTTACGTACTTTTCAGACACCACCTATTACATTGGGTCCAGATTTTATGATCTTTGATAACAAACCAATACATTTTGTAAATACGAGTCATCTTGGTCTATTAAATAAGAATTATTTAAAAAATTGACTACAGCGCCACCTATCGGACGCTAGCGTAGCCATGAACCATCGTCTCGACAAAACAAATTTATTGTGTGTACATGAAGTTACACGATGACTAACAAACCCACCGACGATTATAATTTTGTCCATCCATCCATTAATTAGAGTCTATAATAGTCCACTGCTGAACATAGGTCCCCATAGATTGCCTCATAGGGGAACTTTACCATAGTTGTCAGGCGGGTAGGTAACCGCATTTTTTATTATTTTATGTTGTTGTCAAGAAGATGCTGCTGACCATCACCTGTTTCAATTTCCCTCTGTCGCCTCTTCCGACACCAATTTAGTTTTTGATTTAAATATTATTTTGTGTTGTTTTAAATAATATGTTGTTATTCATGTCCTGATTAATTTCCCTCTGTCGCCTCTGACGACACTCAAGGGACGATATGACGTAGCGGATTCTCTTCGTCACTACACGGTAACACTCACTAGCTATTGATCAAAAGGCTCTGTAAGCAACTTTGTTGACATCACACACCTGAATTGGGTTGTGCATACCTACATGAAATTGATACTCCGGAGCTTGTTACCTGTATATCTCATTTCTGTAATCCGCTTTGTGTGTGGCTTCGTGCGTACTTGGAATGACATCGGGCTATACCAATATATTATGAAAACAAAATAATACACTTATATATATAAAATAAATAATTAAGATTAATAAAGATGGATATATATTAGACTAAATAGGCTACTTAATATACTCGTATATAAAAAATCGTTTATGTGCAATAGAAAAAGTTTTGTGGATAGAAAGTCTTTCTGAGGAACTTCGAAACTTAAATGTTTCTTAACCCCAGTCTGCTATAATATAATAATATATAAAATCCACTGCTGAACATATGCCACCATAATATATATATCTCATCAAGGGAATATTGACAATAGTTGCTACGCTCTTTCACTCTATCGCTTCTGACGATACCCACGGAACGATAAAGGGTAAAAAAATTATGTATTATTATTTAATATAAAACGTTTTTTTTCTTCTTCTTACATTGTCATCCGATTCTGAGCTACGTTCAAAATTTCAAGTCTCTAGCTCATCATGAAGTTTGTTTAAAGTCAATTACTAAATTCGACCCGAACAGACATACACTAAAGCGAATTAATAACTAACAAAAAACGTGGTAAAATAGTTTTATTTAAATGAAATGAAATATAATATTATATTTCTTCGACGTAAAAAAATAAAATTTCATTTTTCAAATGTCATTTTTAAACCATTTCGAAATGACGTTCCTCATATCGGAGAAGCAACTGCGACAGAAACTCCGCAGGTATCCTCTTTTTTTATAATTTGTTAAAGTTAAAATTACATAGCATAATAATATTCGAAATAGAAAACGATAATAGACCTATCGATAACTGTTTGGATCGATAAAAGTTTGGAGCATATTAGTACATAGCGAACCCGAGCAAACCAGCAGCACCTGTTCACAAGTATGACGCGTGTGGAAGTTGTTAATTGCAATATTAAGTGTTACAATGTGCTTGGCGGTGAAAATAAAACTTCGTGAGATTACCTGCATGCCTGAGAAATAAAAATTATTTTGAAGATATGTGGAGTCAGCCAATACCTACTGGAGCAGCGCGGCGGACATTACTTGCCCTAAAACTCTCTCAGAAACGAGGAGACTTGTGCCCAGCAGTGGGACATTAATAGGCTCTAACATATATGAAATTATACCACTATATGTGGAAATTCCCTGGTATTTTTTATGTCACCTGATAGTGAGTGTATGCTGTGGCTCATAGATTATTATCATTTATCCTCAAATAAGAAATGCAAAATTCAGATGATGTAGATGATGTCACCCCTGAGGACTAAGATAAATGCCTCGTTTCCACTTAAAAGTGTCTCCGGTTCTCTACACTTACCATACAAAACACAGCAGCATTAAGCTGCTATTTTACGCTGGTACTCTATGAAGGCGTTGAGCCGAACCATTCGTGCTACAAAGTAATATAGCTGCAGTATGACTCAACCACGTGAAATTAAACAAAGTACCCTCTGACAACACCAATAGAGTTAGACAAGATGGAGTGACAGTTCCTCTTACGCAACTACAGGTGTTTTATTTTTATTTGCCCAATAATTGTTATAAAATCCTTTCCCATATGGACAGACAGAAATCGAAAACAATATGCAATCTATCGTCCTCGTGTACTCAATTAAACATGGCCGGAATTGCCTTTCAACTCGATTGCTGTTAAACGCGACACACTCGACCGATCAGTGGCTTTGAGTCCGATGAACACTGATTGGAGTGCCTGATCAGTGAACATAAATTTCAAATTCGGTGCACATTTTAAGAGTTTGTGAGGTAATTTAAAACTAATTAAATAGCGTCTTTATCTATACATATAAATATAATTGACGCTCTGTTATTAATATGTGTGGTTATTAACGTGATACTAAGACATGAATAACCAATTTTAAATATTATGATAATAACCCCTGGGAATGTGGTGATCGCTACCAAACTATTTCTAATTTGTTTTGTGTGGTTAATTGTGTAACATGTTATTTAAAAAAAAAGAGTTTTTTGCTGGTTCTTCCCAAGACATAGGTTTTTTTTCGAACCAGTCGTAATTAAACAAACGAGTGACTTTCAATAAGTATTATTCATAATCTATATTGAATAAAAAAGTTTCTGTTTTTGTAAAAAAATTGTGTGTGTCTTCCTGTTCGGGCTTATCTCCAGAATGGCTGAACCGATTGTAATAAAACTTCACTAAAAAATAGAGAGCAATGTTAGGAATAACCTAGGTTATAATTTATCCGAAAAAAAAACTTGGAGATTTTTATAAGGAATTAGAAATTTATAAAATAAAGTTTTTGATAAAACGCCACATTAATCAATCCTAACAAGACGAAGCCGGAACCGGTTAACTTAAAATCAAAATACATTTTTTACTTTCGTTTTAACTTATTTCATTTAGTTCTTATCGGACTTTTTACGTACGTAGAGCTATAACAGTAATAATAATAATAAGCTTTATATTCCCATAACCAAACAATAGTAAAATGAAAAATATTTATCTAAAGTTGTAGCATGAATGCGTCAAAGAATGCCAGCGTAAAATAGCAGCTTATTGCTTCTGTGTCGTATGGTGACTGTAGAGAACCGGTGATATATTCTATAAAAAAAAACCGTCCCCAACCGAGTCGAGCCATTTCTGCTGCACTCATAATAAATTTGTACTGCTGTTTTAATGTGGTTCTATAACTTAAAATAAATGTGTTAGAATTTCGTTTAGTGATGGCAGTGATAGTAAGAGAGAGGTAAGTCTCCTTCAAACACAACAAAGAAACTACTATCATACCATCACTATTACTACAATCCATCACAAGTTCACTGTCGAACATAGGCCTCTCCCATGGATTGCCACAAATTACAGCACTGAGCCACCTGAATCCATAAAATACCTGCGTGGTTCATTATGTCAACACCCCATCTAGTGGGAGTTCACTCGGCACACTGTGCACTGCTACTGTGCTTGCCAATACGATGCTGCCACTCGAGAACCTTTCTTCCCAATCGATTTTCGATTATTCGGGATATGCGGCCGGCCCATTGTACTCATCGGTCTTAAGTACAATTAGCCGAAGGGTATGTATGTTGTATATGGTACTAAAGTCTTTTCGGAAACCGGCTTATGGCCGGGAGGCTGAAAGTCGTCGTGTCTGCGTGCGAGACGATTCTACTCTCGAAAACAGCACGTAGACGCGGCTCAGAACGGAAATCGGCCTATAGTTCTTTAACAGAATGTTGTCGCCTTTCTTAAAGAACACGACTACCTCACTTCTGCTCCACGCCTCTGGAGTAGTGCCAACATGGAGTATGGAATTGAAGAGCTTTTATAGGACCTGAAATATTGGTTTTCCACGTTCTTTCAGAAGCTCCGCTGTAATTCCATTCTCGCCCGGGCCCTTGCCATTATTAAAGTGCTGGAAAGCTACTCTAATCTCTTTCATACTGACTTCTGGGATGTTATCGGAATAATATTGGATAAGACTTGCTCTTGGATTGTTATACTTGCGCGTGGCTCCAACAACGTGTACAGTTGAATGCTGACGTGAGTGTAAGCGTAGAACCTCGCAATATCATTCAAAATCTCAGGTGTCCTCCTGAAATGATGCCACATTCGGTCTTCAGCTTCGACAGTTGGCTCTTTCTTGCATACAGATCTCTGGCAAAGACTTTGGAGCTCTCTGCTTTTGATCGATTGCTTCTTCAATACGAACTGTAATGAAGTTGCTTAAGTCCCGCCGCATCTACTTGGAGATCTGTCTGTTCAGTTACAATGTATGCTGTCATATCTGCTGTAGACTGCAGCTTAATTTTCCGTCTAAAAGCCATGAGGTTAATAGTGTGATATGATAGTGTTTGGGTTCTTCTGCAACGGGTCTTGCAGTACTTAATTCAAACCGCATGGACAGTTTCTACGAGCGTTTAGGTTCAGTGTGCCTCTCACCATTCGATGATCGCTGCCAGTTTTCACCCTCGCGATCACTGAAACTTCACTGAACAGTTGCCGTCTAGTCGTCATAATGAAGCCAATCTCATTTTTGTCGATCCTTCGTCGAGTTGAAATAGTTCATAGTAAACAGAGAATGGATATTTCTACTTTCTAGTTAACATAAATCGCAAATCAGTAAATTTACTGAATTACTGACATACTTATTCAATTCTCAACCAAATGATTATTTTATTATAGCTGGTGATTTTAACCTACCCTGTATTGATTGGAAAATTGAGTATACAACAGTATTAAAAAAGGGATGTGTGCAAATTCAAAACGCGGCAACTGAGTTGTTAAATTTAACATCTTACTTTGGTTTAACTCAATATAATTATTTCCAGAATGCATACGGAAATGTACTAGATTTAGTATTTTCCAACGTGCCTATAATAATTGACAAAAGCTTATGTCCATTAGTTAAGGAGGATGTGTGTCATCCAGCGATTGAGATGTGTGTTACAGATATTTCGATACCTCCAATGAAACCATGTAATAACAAAATAAATTTATTTCGTAAAGCAGATTATCACAAGTTAAACACATATTTCTCTGACTGCGATTGGTCATTTCTACATACACAAAACTTGCAAAATGCTATTGACAATTTTTATTCATTATTATATACTGCCATTACTAAATATGTACACCAAAAAGTTAGTTCTCATTCATATATCTACCCTGTGTGGTATAGTAATACCCTTATAAAATTAATAAAAGAAAAAGCTAAGTATCACCATCTTTGGAAAAAATATAGGAACCCAGGGGATTATGCCTCTTTTTCCACAATACGATCTAGGGTTAAGAAACTCGAAAAAGAATGCTATTTCTCTCATATTAAATTATATCAAGAAAAAATCAAATCATCGCCTAAATTATTTTGGAGTTACATAAAATCCGAAGAAAGAACCGATCTAATTATCCTCATGTAATGCAATTAAATGGTAGTAATGTCGTTAATGAATTAGACATCTGCAATGCTTTTAACGACTTTTTAGCAGAAATTTTATTCTACCAGCACAGCAATATAGTGAAATATCTGAAGAGAGAGTGACATGCTGTAATATCATAAGTGGTATACACATCTCAATTGCCGACACAATAAAATTTCTAAAAAGTCTTAATTGTTCCAAAGGCGCCGGTTGTGATGGAATTCCTCCTCTTTTCTTTGTAGAATGTGCGGAGTCGTTGGCAGCTCCCATAACAGTAATATTTAATAGATGTTTTAAAGAAGGATACCTTCCAAAAACTTGGAAAACCGCCAATATTTTACCAATTCTTAAAAAGGGAACAAAAATAGCCATTGAGAATTATAGGCCAATATCAATACTGAATGTATTAAGTAAAGTAATGGAAAGAATAGTCCATAAACAAATATACCCGTTAGTTATTCGAAATATTCCCTCCCAACAACATGGTTTTGTACGTGGTCGCTCAACTAGCACTAATCTTTCCATCTTTAGCAATGATGTTCTTAGAGGGATGGATAATGGTCTCCAAATTGATGCTGTATATACGGATTTTGAAAAGGCTTTTGACGGCGTTGATCATATTCTTAAAAGCTCCAGGAGTTAGGAATACGTGGTAACCTTCTCCGATGGATGGAATCGTATCTGCGTAATCGCTCACAGGCAGTCGTAGTGGCTGGGTACCGCTCGAATGTTGTGGACGTTCCATCAGGAGTCCCACAGGGTTCGATATTGGGGCCCTTGTTGTATGCGGTATACTTATACGATGTGGGCAAATGTTTCCATTTTGCTAAGTTTCTGATGTACGCTGATGACATGAAAATTTACGCTTACATAAAATCTGAATCAGATACTTATAAGCTACAAAACGACTTATATCAGTTTTGCAGTTACTGCCGTGATAACCGTATTGGCGTGAATGTATCTAAATGTTTCCAAATTAGCTTTACTCGAAAAAGGAATAAAATTATATCTCAATACTATTTGAACAACGTAACTATAAAAAACTCTCACAAAACCAAAGACCTGGGGGTAGTTTTGATTCAAAATGATGATGTCTGATCATATCTCGGCAATGGTTACAAAGGCTTATAAAATCTTGGTTTTGTATTATGGCTTTGTCAACCTTTTTCAGACATAGAATGTATAAAGGTTTTATATTATTCTTACGTCCGTAGTGTCCTGGAATATTGCAGTGTTGTGTGGAACCCAAATTATATAACATACATACACGAAATAGAACGAATACAGACAAAATTTATTAAGGCCTTGAATTTTCGATCTGAAAATAAAACATTAAAAATTGTAAAGAATCATGTAACTTTCATAAATTAATACAGTTGAAAGACCGCCGAACTTTACTGCAGATGCTATTCCTACATTATATCTGCAGTAACAAAATTGATAGCCCCAATTAATTTCCTGCACTTTACAACTACGAGCACCCACTAAGTGCACTAGACATACTTCGTTATTTCACGTTTCTTCAAGTCACTCAAATTATGCACAGAATTCTGTAATATGTCGCATACTTAAAAGTTATAATAAATAATTTTCTTCGACTGACATATTCCATCAAAGCAAATCAATCTACTAAGCAGGAGATAAGCAAACACACACACACACACACACACACACACACACGCACACACACACACACACACACACACACACGCACGCACACACACACACACACACACACACACACACACACACACACTCACACACACACACACACACACACACGCACGCACGAACGCACACGCACGCACACGCACACACACGCACACACACACGCGCACACACACACACACACACACACACACACACACACACACACACACACACACACACACACACACACACACACACACACACACACACACACACATGCGTATAATTGATATGTAATATAAATTTCATTTCTGTTAATTATTAATTGTAAAGTCAGTCAGTATTGTTGTATAATATTCTCTTTATTTCATTTTTTGCTCTCTTTGCTTATTGCCTGTTTTATGTTTAAACTTATTTTTAAGATAACTTTTAAAACCTAAGCACTATATAATTTAAATAATTAATATCATTAATTTTTCCGTTAAGAAGCGATAGTATATATATTATGTTTATAAAGTAAGAACCTGTAATTGGCATTAGGATTATCTGAGAACTTCTGTTTATATTTATAACGTGCTGTTGGTTCTATGAACAATAAAGAAAGAAAAAAAAATGAAATAGTTTAAAAATAGTTCTAAGTAAGGAGACAAGAAGAGGGTAAAGCAAGTTCACAATATTATTTAATTAAATGCTTCGACTACAATGCTTTCAGGAACAGTAAATTTCGCTCACGCTCACGACCAGAATTTCAAATTATGTAAATCTCTGTGTAATCATTTGTTAACTTTTAACTATTCTCCTGTTTCTTCAGACTTCAAAAAACGAGAAGAATTTCAATTCAGCCTTATTTTTATCCGACTGCCCCAGAACACATATATGCATGCATGTATGTATGTATAAATGTATGTATTCATTGCATGTATGTGTGTATAAATGTATGTATGTATGACAGAGGAACCTCATTTTGAAAAGTAGTAAATATTGTATTTTTAACGTCGAAAAATAAAGTTTTATTTCATTTCATTTCATATGTCTATTACTTTGCCCCGTTTTTAAATCTAAAGCGCTTGGTTGATTTTAACATAAGAAATGTCTTTAAATTTGTCCTAGTCCGGTAAACTTTTTTATGTAGTCAGGTTTTTCATTACTCTTTTAACCATCGGGCTTGTTAAATGCATCCAACGCAATATAGGCAAAGCAAAAATATTAACCTTATTACCAAGTGGTAAGCTTCCTTTTGTGCCAGGGATTCGGTCTGGTTAGGTTCCATTCAATAGCAAAAAATATGCAAATAGCAGTGCGTGCACTGCTGTGTTCCGGCCTGGAGGGTAGAGAGCCAGTATAGTTACAGGCTGAGAGTATTCCATCTTATTTATTTATTTAATTAACAAATACACTTACAATACACATTATGACATTATCGCAAAAGCATACACAATTTTGACAATACAATTGCAGGCTCAACGCCTCTTTCTACATTTAATTATTATATATTATACATATAACTATTAAAATTAATATATAAAGTATTATTAAGTGTCAACAACCTGTTTTTCATTATAATACATCACATTGCAACACGAAATAGTCAACATTTTAGTCGTCCTCAGACGAGAGAGCGCTTCTGTAGCGTTCTTAATAAGTTAATTGCAGGTGTCCATTAACTGCAGGAGCCCCTTACTACCAGATGGATGTAAATTCGTTTGTAACTTTAGTTCTTTAAAAAAATCTTTTAAATTACCTAACCACAAGATTCCTTCATAAACTCTTGAATCGTTTCAAATATATGTTTAATATCTCTTCAAATTACACGAAGTTGTGAATACTTTGCAAGTTTCAACCTTGATTAAAACACTTTGAATTCCTGGTAGCAAACTTATCCGGTAACATATTGTGTATATTACGAGTTATGCGCTTGTTAAGTTAAATACTGTTATGAAAGACGAAAGTAATAACTAATAACAAACTGTAAGCTGAAACAATGTTTTCTATCACTAAAGTGAATCTATTTTAGGTGTAATGTAAGGGTAAACGAACTTACTCTGAGAACTAAGATGGAATGCCTTACATCCTGAAATTATATTAACTCTCTATACCATTCAGACCAAAACACAGCAGTGCAAGCACTAACTATTTGGCGACAGAAACAAGTATGAGGCAAGAAAATTAAGACAGCCTAGAATTCTTTTTCTCCATTCGTTCGTTACTTACGTGGTGAAGTTATGCTGCAGCTAAATAATGGTTGTAGCACGAATGGGTGGGGTCGTGCGGGGAAGGACCACGTTGTCACAGAATAACAGTATAAAATAACAACTCAATGCTACTGTGTTTCGTATGCTGAGTGTAGAAAACAGAAGACCCTTTTTACTGAAAACGAGGCACGAAGTAACAACGCATTTGCATTTTGATTTTTAATCGAGGATAGATGTTGATGTCCATGGGCTACAGCATCTACTTACCATCAGTTGGACTGTGCGCTCGTTTGTCACCCTTATACCATATATATATATATATATTACTTTATCTTACCCCGGCATCATACGGGTAATGGATTTCTGTATAATAATAGCCTTTATTTCAGAAAGTATTTCATTTACAGTATCTATCTTAATTATTCTATATCTAACACTTTGGATTATAACATAACATAAACACTCACGCCTGTCACCCAGAGGGGTAGGCAGAGACTACGGACTTCCATTTGGCACGATCCTGACACACTTCTCTCGCCTCCATTACATCCATATATCTACGCATACACGCTCGTCGGTTAAGGGTACTCTAATCTAGCGCATTTTCAATATATAGCCAATTTGGTCGATAAACCTTCGTCTAGGGCGTCCTTCCTGACTCTTCCGTTCACTTCTGCAACATAAATTTGCTTTGTCACTCTGTCCTCGTTCATTCTTTCTACATGGCAAACCACCGAAGCATTCCTTTCTTTATCCTGGTCAAAACGTCATCTTGCAAAACCACACTTTTCTCTTATCACACTATTTTTCACCCTGTCATTAAGATTCAGTCCTAGCATACTTCTTAATGACCGCATTTCTATAGCATTTATTCTACTCTCATGCTTCTTCTGCCAGACCCAACTTTCACTACCATACATTAAAGTAGATACTAACACAGCATTATGATATGCCAAACGTGCATTTTTGACACATTCTGACTCTTCACAATAGCGTGTAGAGCCCCATTCAATCTATTTCCTGCGTTCACTCGTCGTTCTATATCCTTATCATATCTACCATCCTGCTAAATAAACATCCCAAATATACAAACTCATCCACTTGCTCAATCAACTCCCCTTCTATTCTTATTTCACATAACGTTTTACTTTCTTCTCTTTCAAAAACCATCACTTTCGTCTTACTTGCGTTCACTTTCATACCCCTTTCTTTTAATGACCAGTTCATTAAAGTAACCATCATTTGCAACTCGGCCGCCGACGATGCAAATATGACTTGATCATCGGCGTACAAAAGGCATTTGACGGTTAACTCACCCATTCTCAACCCACATTCTTCAACTTTCAAAGTTTGCAAACAACTGTCCATAAATAGGTTAAACAGCCACGGGGAAGCTACACAGCCCTGTCTGACACCTTTTTGGATGCCAAACCAGTCCGAGTAGACCCCGTTGATCCTGACACAAGCACTAGAGTCCCTATAAAGAGACCTTAATGCCTGTATCAAACCAGCGCTCAACCCAAATGAGTTCAGTGTTTGCCATAACACATTCCTGTCCACTCTGTCATAAGCCTTTTCCAAGTCCATGAACGCACAAAAAACTTTCTGGTTTTTGGCCAAAAACTTCTCCGCAATCATGCGCATGGAAAATACTTGGTCCGTACACCCCATCCCCTTTCTAAATCCAGCTTGCACATCCCAAATTTTCCATCAGTTTCTTCCATAACTCTTTCAGTTAACACCTTAGCATACAGTTTACCCACAATGCTAAGCAAGCTAATGCCACGGTAGTTTTACAGTCCTGCTGTGACCCGTTTCCTTTATATATAGGGACTATAACGGCTTTGCACCAGTCTTCCGGTACCCGCTTCAGTTCCCAACATAAATTAAACAAGGTGTACAGCAAGCCTGCCACCCTCCCTCTCCAGCCCTTAGCATTTCGAGTGATATTCTATCATATCCGGCTGCCTTACCTGCTTTCATGCTTTTCATTGCTTTCATTATTTCATCTACACTTATCTCCCTACCTCTCCACTTCTTTTCGGAATTTCCATTTCACTTAATTCAGACGACTCTTCACTCATAAACACGCTTTCAAAGTATTCCTTCCATCTCTTTAAATTGAAATTTCATCATTCAGCATACAGCCATTCTCGTCTCGTATAGCATTCATTCTAGGCTGTATTGAATTTCCCTGGCAGTTCTTACGAGTTTCAGAACATTTTAATATTTGCCTGAAGTTATCAGATATCCTTCTATCATTTTATTCGTTCTTTCTTGCTTTTTCCTTTCAACAACTTCTTTTACTCTCTTATTTATAAGTCTAAAGTCTGCCTTTTTTCTTTCAATCTCATCAATCATACCGCTAGAATTACCAGCTTTGGTTGCTAGTAAATCTAGCCATGCTCTCTTCTTTGCTTCAACTTCCATCCGTACCTCATCATCCTACCACAACGTATTATTTTTCCTTTCATTCGTTCTCTTAGTTACACCACATACTTCGGTGGCTGCATCCACCAAACCTTTCTTGACATTATACCACACAGTCTTCAAGCCTAAATCATTCATACACAATTCATCCATACCACTTATATTTTCTCTCAGTCTACGTTTGAACTTCTCTTCACACCTTCATCTTGTAACCTCTCTATTCTTATACGCTGTAACGCAGTGGTAAACACAGATGTCCGATGCCGCCAACGCTTGAATAGACCATTAATTCGGCATAAGACCAAGTAATGATCCGTCCCTACGTTGGACCCCGGTAAACCCTTGTATCTACCACTGCGCTCCTCATTTTTCATCCACAATTATGAAATCTATCATGCTTCTGTCATCACCTCTTTCCCATGTATACATGTGAATCCTCTTATGGCGAAAGAAAGTGTTCGTCACAAAAAGATTCTTTTCCACACATACGGTGAGGAGGTCTTCATCATTCTCATTTATACTTTCATCGCCAAACGTTCCTAATATCCTTTATAACCAGACCTCTTCACCCCAACCTTCCATTAAAATCTCCTAACATAATAATATTTTCATTTACCTTACATTTCATCAACAGCATCCTTACCATGTCCCAAAACTGCTCTCGGATATAAGTGGGCTTAGAAATATCTGGGGCGTACACCCTAGCACAAACAACTTCTTTAAGCCCACTTTCATTCGTATCCATAGCATCCTTGGGCTTACACATTCATACTCTTTCACACATTGACCCATTCTTTCTGAAAGGATGACACCGACTCCTGGCATGTCCGCTCGGTCTCGTCTACACCAGACCAGTAAGCGGTATACATGCCATGTGCAGTGGCATCCTTTCCTTCGTTTCGTCTCATTTACATATCACATCTATTTTCTATCATTCATCATTTCGCATACTTCATCCATCTTATCATTCATTGCTCCACATACATTCAGCGTAGCGGCCTGCGCAATCCACTTTTCGCCTCTGGGAGACAGAACGTGACGGGTGGCGAACCTCGTCGCCGGTTTTGATTATATATTATATATTTGGATTATATTATATATTTTACACTTACGCTTAACTATTGCACATCGACAACCCTGTCTGTGTGCCACTTATTAGCAAAGACCTCCTCCAACCAAAGAATTATAGTTTGTGGAGATTGGAATACAGATATTTTGAAAATGATATTAATTCTAAAAACTTAATTCCATTTTATACAATCATAACTTAAATAACCACATTTGTAAGCCAACCAGAAAAATGTCGTGTATTGATTTCATTGCCAGTAATCTTCCTAATGTACAACCAAATATTCACTATTTAACGCTATCTGATCATGAAACTTACAAAAATAACTTTTCCGGCAAATATAAATATAAGTCATATTAGGAAATCGTTTTGGTTTGAGGAATAAAGAGACCTTAGTAATGCAAACGTAAAACATTTGTGTCCTATATTTCAGCCCTATCATTTGCTGATGTATATGAGGCCGAGGATACTAACTTGGCTTTCAACTACTTTCATGATACTCTAACCTTATTTTATAATTTGTGTTTCCTAAAAATTGTAAAAATAACAAATAAACCTATTAAGAACAAATGGATTACAAGGGGTATTAAAAAATGTAGCATTAATAAAAGACGTTTATATTTGAAATACCGTCTTTCAACAGCAAACAAAAAAAGAAATATGAAAATATATTACAAATATACAATTTTAAGGAAATGCATACAGCAAGCCCAAAATTGACAATACACGCTACGTACTCAATTCTAACAACAAAAGTAAGGCAGCCTGGCGAATAATAAAAACGTTAATAATGATGTGGCAGTATTAATGACATAACTACAATAACTACTAGTGACAATACATATTATCAGTCAGATAAAATAGCGGACGTGTTTAACAATTACTTTATAAATTTAACTAATGACATTAAAACATCAAATACAATAACAACCAATAATGACTATGCATCTAAATTGACATTTTATCCCAATTCTATTTATCTAGTTCCTATAAATAACACTGACATTATAAAATAATTAATTCTTTAAATAATACAAGTTCTACAGGTTATGATGATATCCCTGTGTAGTGGCGGGTAAGAATACCCACTACCCCATATCTTCCCGTGGGTGTCGTAAGAGGCGACAAGGGAAACTGATACAGAAGATGGCAGCAGCATCTTTCTGATAAAAGCCAAAAACAATAAAAACTGCGGTTGCCAACCCGCTCGCCAAGCGTGGCAACTATGGCAAAATACCCCCATGAGCGACGACACAAAGAAACGGCCCCAGTCCCCGGCGGCCCTGCTATTCCTGGCTACGGTGGCGACCATGGTAACGGCGGGCAGGGGTGCTAAGAATCTCCGGTGGAGGTTCGGTTGCCACCTACGACGACTCGACCTGGCAACATATAACGCACGCACCCTGAGGACTGACGAGAAGATCCTGGAGCTGGAGGAAGAGATAGATAAGTTACGCTGGAATATAATAGGACTATCCGAGGTCCGAAGAGAGGGGGAGGACACGGTAATCCTCGAATCCGGCAACTTATTCTATCACCGGGAGGGCGACCATCTGTCCCAAGGAGGTGTCGGATTTATCGTCCACAAGTCTCTCGTTAACAACGTTGTAAAGATCGGGAGTGTGTCGACGAGGGTTGCGTACCTTATACTCAGAATCACCAAACGGTATTCGCTGAAGGTCATACAGGTTTACGCACCAACCTCGACACACCCCGATGAGGAGGTGGAGGAAATGTATGAGGATATCTCTAGAGCCATGCATTCCTCCAAAACCCACTATACGGTGTTGATAGGAGACTTCAACGCAAAACTAGGTACATAAAACGACGGTGAGCTGAAAGTAGGGAAATTCGTAAGAGGTCAACGGAACCTAAGGGCCAGCAGCTGGCCGACTTTATGGAGAAAGAAGGACTCTTTATGATGAACTCTTTCTTCCAAAAGCGGCCCTATAGAAAGTGGACCTGGTCGAGCCCCGACGGTTCGACAAAAATGTGATTCACTTCAGTATGACGACCAGGCGACAATTACTGTTCAGTGATGTCTCAGTGATGGCGAGGGTGAAAACTGGCAGCGATCACCGAATGGTGAGAGGCACACTGAACCTAAAAGTTAAGTTGGAGGTCACGTCTAATGAAGTCAACGCTCCGTCCCCTCGTGCTCTAATCCAAAGTCCCCAAAGTCCCCTTTCAGCTCGAGTTACAAAATCGTTTTCAGTGCCTAGAATTTTGCAATGAAGTGGACGATATGAATGACAAGCTCGTGAAACTGTCCATGCGGTGGGGCTAAGTTCTGTAAGACCGTCGCAGAAGAACACAAAACTCTCAATCACTCTTAATCTCATGGTTGTTAGACGGGAGATGAAGCTGTAGTCTTCAACAGATTTGACAGCATACAGGCAACTGAACAGACAGATCTCCAAATGCATGCGGCGGGACTTGCGCAACTTCAATACAGCTCGTATTGAAGAAGCGATCGAGCGGAACCAGGGCTCCAAAGTCTTTGCCAGAGATCTGTCTGCCAGAAAGAGCCAACTGTCGAAGCTGAAGACCGATTGTGGCAGCATCGTTTCCGGACACCTGAGATTTTGAGTGAGATTGAGAGGTTCTATGGGCAGCTGTACACGTCATCGTTGGAGCCACGCGCAAGTGTGAGTAACGATCCAAGAGCAAGTCTTATCCGACACTATTCCGATAATATCCCGGACGTCAGTCTGAGCGAGATTAGAATGGCTCTCAGCACCTTAAAACGGCAAGGCCCCAGGCGAGGATGGAATTACAGCGGAGCTTCTGAAAGCGGGTGGAAAACCGGTACTTGAAGTCCTTCAGAAGCTCTTTAATTCCGTCCTACATGGTGGCATTACACCGGAGGCGTGGAGCAGAAGTGCGGTGGTCTTGTTCTTCAAGAAAGGCGACAACGCTCTCTTGAAGAACTACAGACCGATTTCCCTTCTGAGCCGCGTCTACGTGCTGTTTTCGAGAGTCATTACGAATCGTCTCGCATGCAGACTCGACGACTTCCTGCCTCCCGAACAAGCCGGTTTCCGAAAAGGCTTTAGCACCATAGACCACACATACCCTTCGGCAAATTGTACAGAAAACCGACGAGTACAATCTGCCACTTTGCCTTGCGTATGTGGACTATGAGAAAGCCTTTGATTCCGTCGAAATTTGGCGGTGCTGCAGTCCCTTCAGCGGTGCCAAGTGGACTGTCGGTATATCGAGGTGCTGAAGTGTTTGTACAGTAGGGCTACGATGGCTATCCGAGTACAGAACCAGAGTACGAAACCTATCCAGCAGAGAGGTGTAAGACAGGGTGACGTAATATCCGAAACTCTTCACCGCTGCATTGGAGACGTTTTCAAGCTACTGGACTGGAAAGGATACGGTATTAACATCAATGGCGAGTATATCACTCACCTTCGATTTGCCGACGATATAGTCCTTATGGCAGAATCGCTGGAGGACCTAAGCACTATGCCATGACCTCAAAAGTGTCTCCCAACGGATAGGTCTCAAGATGAACATGGACAAAACAAAATCCAGTTTAATGTCCATGTCACACCTATGCCGGTAGTTGTTGGGAGCACTAAGCTCGAAGTTGTTGACGAATATGTTTACCTGGGACAAATAGTCCGACTAGGTAAGTCCAACTGACCGAGAGGTCAATCAACGGATTCAACTCGGCTGGGCAGCGTTCGGGAGATTACGACCCATCTTCTCGTCAGGCATACCTCAACACCTCAAAACTAAATTGTACAACCAGTGCGTGTTGCCAGTGATGACATACGGAACTGAGACCTTCACTGTTGGTCGTATGAGGAAGCTCAAGGTCGCTCAGCGAGCTATGGAGAGGGCTATGCTCGGGGTTTCTCTGCGTGATAAACTTAGAAATGAGGATATCCGCAGTAGAACCAGAGTAACCGATATAGCCAAAGGATTAGTAAGCTGAAGTGGCAATGGGCCGTACATATAGCTCGAAGAACCGACAACCGATGGGAGAAAGGTTCTCGGTGGCAGCCTCATACCGGCAGGCGAAGTGTAGGGCGTCCCCCACTAGATGGAGTGACGACCTGGTAAGACATGCAGGAAGTCAATGGATGCAGGTGGCTCGGGACCGTGCTTGTGGCATTCCGTGGGGAGGCCTATGTTCAGCAGTGGACTTGTGAAGGGCTGTAATGATGATGATATTAGTACTAAAATCTTAAAACAATGCTCTAAATATTTATCTTTCCCACTGACCCACATTATTAATTTATCTTTGTTCAAGGCATATTCCCAACTAGACTAAAATTTTCTATCGTTAAACCACTACACAAAAAAAAGGCGATAAAAGTGATATTAACAATTATCGTCCCATAACACTTATCCTCTTTTGTCTAAAGTATTTGAAAATGCCATACATACCAGAATCTATAACTTCTTTCAAAAACATGAAATATTAAAACCAGAGCAATATGGGTTTACAAAAACAAATCAACGACTTTAGCATGTTTCAACTTAGTAAAACTTATAGCAACCAGCCTAAACAACAAAATACCTATAACATCCATTTTCATTGATAGGTCAAAGGCATTTGACTTTGTTAACCACGAATTATTGTTACAAACTCAGCAGATATCGTATAAGAGGTAATGCACTAAAATTAATAGAAGATTATTTAAGTCAACGAAAACAGTGCGTTGAGATATCAAGCTACTCTGGACATCGTAAAAAAATTATAGATCACCATATCATGAAAATAAATGCGGAGTGCCGCAAGGAAGTATACTAAGACCTCTATTATTCATAATATACATAAACGATCTTTCCAATATAACTACACACAAATGTGCTGTATGCTGATGACATTACCATTAATATTGAAAATAATAATAAAACTTTTGACTACGAATACGAAATAAATAGTACTAGAAAAAATAGTAAATTGGTTAAGGCATAATAATTTGCAAGTTAACATCGGAAAACTAAAATGATAAGATTTCAGACATATAATAGTAAACAAGCACCACTTAAAATCGAATATGGGAAAAACATCATCGAAGAAGTTGACCATACCAACTTTTTAGTTATAACAATAGACAAGTTCTGTAATTGGAAACACATATTGATAACCTATGTAGAAAGCTAGATAAATTTGTCTTTGTTCTATATCGTTTAAGACGAATGGCTAACATAGAGGCCGTACTTTCTGCCTATCATGGATATGTTTCTTCGATCTACGTTACAGCTTAATAATTTGGGGTAATTCTGTCGATATAATTAGAGCTTTTCGCGGGCAGAAAAAATATGGTCATGCGGAGCACACAAATTAGATAGTTGTATTCCCTTTTCGCAAACATAAAATATTGCCGCTTCCAGCATTATACATTTACGAAATCTGTGTCTTTGTTCACAAACATGGTAATTTATTTGAAAAACAAAACGACGTTATGTTTTTCAAATAAATCTATTTCTTCTGTTCTCTGTTTGTTTCAAAAAAATGAATATAGGAATCTTTAAAAGTAAATTATTTCAATTTCTTTTAAATAAATGTTATTACTCTATAAATGACTTCTTAAATGATAAATTTGACTTGAATTGTTGAAATTAATCTCGACTTAATTTATTGACATGTTTTAACTAAAAAATATTATGAATTAACTGATTGACATTTTTGTTTTTATATAGATGCTATTTAGTTTCCATAAGTATAGCTGTAAGTATATTTATATGCTGTAATAATTAATGTCTTGGTTTTCTATTATATTCTGACATAATCTGTCTGAAAATATTTGTACGCCGAAACGGCAGAATATTTAGGATCTGAATTATTTTGTAACAACTTAAATGTACCATATTCTAACAAATAAATCATTTATTATTATTATTATTATTATTTGTTAAAGTTTTACGTTTTCTCAGTTTGTTTTAAAAAACTGGATTAATGATTACTACCACGGACTTAGCCAAGTGGGTACCATGAGCGTGTTTGGTTATGGGTAGTTTTCTGTTGAGATAAATTTTCTAACTATTCTACAAGTATTAAGTAAAACTGCGGCAATTGAATATATGTAAGTTTTGGTAAATCAAGAGTTTTTAATGATTGATGAAGCGCTTTTAGTATTACACCAGTTGTAGAGAGGACTATAGGTACTATAATGGCATTATGTAAGTTCCACATTCTAATAATTTCATGTTTCAAATCAGTGTATTTGGATATTTTTTCTAATTGTAGTCCGTAAGTTATGTGAATTAGGTATAGCAATGTCAATAAAAAAGCACATTTATTCACTTTGTCTATTAATGTTATATCCGGTCTATTATAGTGTATTGTTTTGTCGGTAAGTATAGCTCTGTCAAAATACATTTTGTGAGTGGTATTTTCAAGGACTATTTCAGGTTTATATTTATAGTATACTTGAGTTGACTGGTCAGTTAGTTTCCACTTAAGGGCAAGTTTTGGTGAATGATATTGGCTACTTGATCATGCCGATACTTATAATCTGTCTGAACAATCGCTTTACAAGCACCAGTGATATGTTGGATTGTTTCTGAAGCATTACAACAGCGTCTACATGTGTCGGCATGTAGATTTTTATTTCAATGATGTGCTTTTGATAATTACGTGACTCTATGACTTGGTCCTGAATTGCACATAAAACCTCAGTCTCAGGAAAAGCTCACCACGTTGAAGCCATGCGTTCGACGCTAATTTGTCTACGGTAGGTTGGTTCAACTCTTGGCGATGTTTTCCATGTAGAGACTTTTGAGTCCATATTATGTCAATTTTGTGTTATTATCTGTAAGTACCTAATTTTTTGCAATATTTTATCATACATATTAAGCGGTGTCAATTTATGATACCGTGTAGTGGCGGTAAGAATACCCCATATCTTCCCGTGGGTGTCGTAAGAGGCGACAAAGGGAAACTGATACAGAAGATGGGCAGCAGCTAGCAGATCTTTCTGATAAAAGCCAAAAAATAAAAACTGCGGTTGCCAACCCGCTCGCCAAGCGTGCAACTATGGCAATATACCCCATGAGCGACGACAAATAAACGGCCTCAGTCCCCGGCGGCCCCGCTATTCCTGGCTACGGTGGCAAACATGGTAACGGCGGGGCAGGTGTAAATCAGGTCGAGTCGTCATAGGTTCGGTTGCCACCTATGACGACTCGACCTGGCAACATATAACGCACGCACCCTGAGGACTGACGAGAAGATCCTGGAGCTGGAAAGAGATAGATAAGTTACGCTGGAATATAATAGGACTATCCGAGGTCCGAAGAGAGGGGAGGACACGGTAATCCTCGAATCCGGCAACTTATTCTATCAACGGGAGGGCGACCATCTGTTCCAAGGAGGTGTCGGATTTATCGTCCACAAGTCTCTCGTTAACAACGTTGAAGATCGGGAGTGTGTCGACGAGGGTTGCGTACCTTATACTCAGAATCACCAAACGGTATTCGCTGAAGGTCATACAGGTTTACGCACCAACCTCGGCACACCCGATGAGGAGGTGGAGGAAATGTATGAGGATATCTCTAGAGTCATGCATTCCTCGAAAACCACTATACGGTGTTAATGGGACACTTCAACGCAAAACTAGGAACAAGATAGAACGGTGAGCTGAAAGTAGGGAAATTCGAAATGGGGCAACGGCACCAAAGGGGCCAGCAGCTGGCCGACTTTATAGAGAAAGAGGGACTCTTTATGATGAACTCTTTCTTTCAAGCGACCCACAGAAAGTGGACCTGGTCGAGCCCCGACGGTTCGACAAAAATGAGATTGACTTCATTATGACGACTAGACGACAACTGTTCAGTGATGTCTCAGTGATCGCGAGGGTGAAAACTGGCAGCGATCACCGAATGGTGAGAGCACACTGAACCTAAACGTTAAGTTGGAAGGTCGTCTAATGAAGTCAACGCTTTCTCGTGCTCTAATCCAAAGTCCCGAAAACTTTCAGCTCGAGTTACAAAATCGTTTTCAGTGCCTAGCAGTTTGCAATGAAGTGGACGATATGAATGACAAGCTTGTGGAAACTGTCCATGCGGTCAGAGCTAGGTTCTGCAAGACCCATCGCAGAAGAACGCAAAAATTCTCCGATCACACTCTTAATCTAATGGTTGTTAGATGAAAAATGAAACTGCAGTCTTCAGCAGATATGACAATATACAGGCAACTGAATAGACATATCTCCAAATGCATGCGGCGGGACTTGCGCAACTTCAATACAGCTCGTATTGAAGAAGCGATCAGGCTCAAAGTCTTTGCCAGAGATCTGTCTGCCAGAAAGAGCCAACTGTCGAAGCTGAAGACCGATTGTGGCAGCATCGTTTCCGGGACACCTGAGATTTTGAGTGAGATTGAGAGATTCTATGGGCAGCTGTACAAGTTATCGTTGGAGCCACACGCAAGTGTGAGTAACGATCCAAGAGCAAGTCTTATCCGACACTATTCCGATGATATCCCGGACGTAAGTCTGAGCGAGATTAGAATGGCTCTCAGCACCTTAAAACGGCAAAGCCCCAGGCGAGGATGGAATTAAAGCGGAGCTTCTGAAAGCGAGTGGAAAACCGGTACTTGAAGTCCTTCAGAAGCTCTTTAATTCCGTCCTCCATGGTGGCATTACACCGGAGGCGTGGAGCAGAAGTGCGGTGGTCTTGTTCTTCAAGAAAGGCAACAACGCTCTCTTGAAGAACTATAGACTGTTTTCGAGAATCATTACGAATCGTCTCGCATGCAGACTCGACGATTTCCAGCCTCCCGAACAAACCGGTCATCTGCCACTTTGCCTTGCGTATGTGGACTATGAGAAAGCCTTTGATTCCGTCGAAATTTGGGCGGTGCTGCAGTCCCTTCAGCGGTGCCAAGTGGACTGTCGGTATATCGAGGTGCTGAAGTGTTTGTACAGTAGGGCTACGATGGCTATCCGAGTACAGAACCATAGTACGAAACCTATCCAACTGCAGAGGTGTAAGACAGGGTGACGTAATATCCCGAAACTCTTTACCGCTGCATTGGAGACGTTTTCAAGCTACTGGACTGGAAAGGATACGGTATTAACATCAATGGCGAGTACACCACTCACCTTCGATTTGCCGACGATATAGTCCTTATGGCAGAATCGCTGGAGGACCTAAGACTATGCTCAATGACCTCAATAGTGTCTCCCAACGGATAGGTCTCAAGATGAACATGGACAAAACAAAATCCAGTTTAATGTCCATGTCACACCTATGCCGGTAGTTGTTGGGAGCACTAAGCTCGAAGTTGTTGACGAACATGTTTACCTGGGACAAATAGTCCGACTAGGTAAGTCCAACTTCGACCGAGAGGTCAAACGACGGATTCAACTCGGCTGGGCAGCGTTCGGGAGATTACGACCCATCTTCTCGTCAGGCATACCTCAAAACCTCAAAACTAAATTGTACAACCAGTGCGTGTTGCCAGTGATGACATACGGAACTGAGACCTTCACTGTTGGCCGTATGAGGAAGCTCAAGATCGCTCAGCGAGCTATGGAGAGGGCTATGCTCGGGGTTTCTCTGCGTGATAAACTTAAAATGAGGATATCCGCAGTAGAACCAGAGTAACCGATATAGCCCAAAGGATTAGTAACCTGAAGTGGCAATGGCCGGCCATATAGCTCGAAGAACCGACAACCGATGGGGAAGAAAGGTTCTCGAGTGGCAGCCTCGTACAGGCAGAAGGAAGGGCGTCCCCACTAGATGGAGTGACGACCTGGTAAGACATGCAGGAAGTCAATGGATGCAGGGCTCGGGACCGTGCTTTGTGGCATTCCGTGGGGAGGCCTATGTTCAGCAGTGGACTTGTGAAGGCTGTAATGATGATGATGATGAATTTATGATCATTCTGTACTATAGCATTGTGTAGTGATGATATTGTAGTTTTATGATAAAAGTAATTTTCAGTGTTGTTATTTGTCTGTTATGTAAGTTAACTATGTCTATTACACCTCTTCCTCCTTCATTTCGTGGCAATGTTAGTCTTTGTATGCACGATCTTGGATGGTGTTTATGGTGCTTCGTAAGAGATGTATTTATTGTGCGTTGTAGTTGTTTTAGTTCAGTTTTGGACCAGTGTATTATGCCAAAAGAATAAGTTAGTATGGGAATTGCAAACGTGTTAATAGCTTGAAATATATTTTAGAATTTAATTGAGATGTTAATACTAAGCGAAGTCTATATCGGAACTCATCTGTTAATGTATTTTTAATTTCTTTGTGGTATATTTGTTTCGACTGATTATGTCCTTATACTTATACACTCCATTCTTCTTCTAAATATTTGATTTGCTGTCCTGTTTGCAATTGGTGATTATGTTCATAATACTGTCCAGCTCTAACTGAATTGATGTTGCACTTATCAATACCAAATTCCATTCCAATATCCCGTGAAAATGTTTCCGTTAATTTAACTAACTGGTCTAATTCGTCTTGAGTACTAGCATATAGCTTAAGATCGTCCATATACAAAATATGACTAAGTTTTTTTTCTTGTTTATTTGTAGATGATCTTGTGTTTATGGTATTGTAACGGGTAACCTATATTTTTGAGTTTAACATTTTGATAAGGGGTTTATTGCAAGCAGAACCAGAGAGGAGTAAGTGCATCTCCTTGAAATATGCCTCCTTATTGTAATAATGTCTGTTTTATCATGCCATCTAGTGTGTTAAGTTTAAGTTTTGTTGTCCAAATGGTCATGACAGCTTGTAAGAATTGTATTATGTTTGGGTGTATTTTATATATTTCTAAAATGTTTAATAACCAAGTGTGTGGGATTGAGTCATAAGCTCTTATAATCAATGTACATGCTAAATAAACCTTTTCTTTTTAGTTGTACCTGTTTTAAATTACTGCATCTATTGTGAGCTGTTCGTTGCAACCCTGACTAAATTTCCGACAGCCTTTTGTTCTTCTGACAGTATGTTGTTAGTCTCTATATGTTCATAAATGGTTTCAGTTAACAAGATGTAATTATTTTGTACAATGTTTGTAAACATGTGATAGGTCTGTATTTTGCAGGTTGTCAAGATTGCTAGGATCTTTTGGTATCATATACGTTATTCCTGAAGTAATGTATTGCGGCATGGTATGTGATTTTGTATGAATTTATTTACAAAATTAAACAGAATCGTGGACAGTTGTGAACTTTTATACCAATAGTTATGTATATTATCTGATCCAGGTGATTTCCAGTTATGCAGTTTTTAATTACTTTTTGGAATGTGTCTATTTTGATGTGTTGAAATTGCATAGCTTTTATCTGTGATGTGTCTATTTGATTTTGATTCAATCCGCGTCTGTATTATAATGTTTAGGTTCCACCCATATTGTAGACCAATAATTTGGTAATTTCTAGGTAAGGGTAAACTATTTTCGGAATCTTTTGAGTTGTTGATTTTATTTGTTACAGGGTTTTATATTTCGGTAGAAAAGTTTTTCATTTGAACAAAATAGCCTGTTTTGAGTTTTCGTAGAGAGCATGCTTTATATCTTTTAGCCGACTACTAGTAAGTTAAATTTTGTTTAAGTGTGTCTAAAAAGTGTTCGTGTTTAGTGTTATGTTCTTCGTGGACAGAATGAGTTTTATATTGCCAAAAATAGCATTTACGTGTTTAATCAATTTTACCTCTGTTTCCATTGATAAATTGTGTTAGTCTTGCAATCTTTGCTCTTAATTCACTAACTTTGTATTCTAATCTTTGTCCCACTTTGGTTTATATATTTCATTTGCTTGTCCATTCCTAGAGGGTTATCAACTTGTACAGGTATTTCAATTTTAGCTCCGTTGAGCTTAGCTGAAGTCCACGCTGCACAGTATACTAAATCCTGAAATGTTTTAAATTCAATATCGCTGTTGATGTATTCTGGCAACAAAATATTATTCACATAGGCGATTATCTTACTCAATTTTTCCTCTGCTTTGGTATAAATTGCCTATCAGTTGGTTTTGTATTAGCATAATATCCAAAGCTTTAGCAAACATTTCATCTATAGCAATTATTTTTCTGTAGTGTAAATTTTCATTTCATTTGCTGTGTGGTTTTCTGCATTTAAATGTAAACTTTCTGTATCTGTTTCTTCGTTGTTTGAGATACCTATCTTAAGTATTGAGTTGTCATTGGCTTGTATATCGTTATATTGTTTTGCAAGTCATTCTGAATTAATTGTAATCGGTCAACACTCAAATATTTGTTCTGTAAAATTAATCGTCTTTGGTCAGCTATCCGTTGCTCCGTCAAATGAGTTAAATGGGGGAATTGTTTTATAAACTCTTGGTGTAAGAGTTTTCTATATGCTATTTTATTTTTCTCACACTGAGTTATTTTATAGTAAATTCTTATTATAGTTTCTTGTAATTGTCTGTCCATTTCATACGTTGTTGTGTTTGTAAAGGGTGGATGATTGTTTTGTGTAACAGAGATTGATTGGGGAAATGTAGTCTGTAAGTTTGATTGAACTTCAATATAAATTTTATTTACTATTTCTTGGCACAAAAGTTTATTATTCATTATTGCTCTTCGCTGATCTCCTATTCTTTGACGAGTTACTTGCATATCTGGGAATCGTTCTATGAATTTCATGTGTAATGGTTGTAAATAACCTTAGTGTCAGTCTCCATCATTGTTAAATAGAGGTAAGTACGCAATATAAATTCATTCATTTCAGAAGTCCATTTCTTACGCGTATTACGTTTACTGATGGTGGGCACAGGTTCCATAACAGAAGTTACTTTCTGTGCAACATCCTTCAGCAATTGGCTACTTGAAGATGATGAGGAAGATAAAGACTGGCGTAAATTGTATGGCTTTGATTTCTGCCCATCATTTTCGGGGGTATATAAACTATCAGTATCACTAAGGGTATCGGTGTCCGTAGATATAGCTTGAGTCGTTTGACGGGAAATCTTCCTCGCCCGGAGATTGTATGCGCCCCAAGACACAGCACCATCTCGGCTTCCGTCAGAGTCGATATGGTTACTGGATCTGCCTGGAACAGCCAGCCACGTCGTGCACTCATATTTTGTTCAGCCTGGTTTGGGATCGTTAGTTTGGAAAAGTGTCTTTAAATATTAATAGGCAGATAGATCATCCTGTCTTGTTATTGCTACACAGTATAGTTGTTCTGACTGCAGTTATGTACATGCGTTTCCTTAAGCCCCCACCACGACAAGGTGATCCCATGAAGTTATTATTATTATTATTATAACCTTTCCATTCCTCTCTATCCTTAGCAGTTCTCGTCCATATGCCTCCTGCCATGACTTTGATGTCGTCCTCCCATCTTCTACATGGTCTATCTTTTCTCCTTTTCATCATCATCATCATCATCATTACAGCCTTCACAAGTCCACTGCTGAACATAGGCCTCCCCACGGAATGCCACAGCACGGTCCTGAGCCACCTGCATCCATTGACTTCCTGTGTCTTACCAGGTCGTTTTTCCTTTTCATATGACCTGTAAACCAGTTCATAACGATTTGGACCATTTCTCCTTTCCTCTAATTATAAGGCCTGGCCATTTCCATTTTAACTTTTTTATTGTTATTGTGACATCTTTTGTTTTCGTGTGTTTCTTTATGGTTTCAATTCTTATTCTATCGGATAGTCTTTTTCCCATCATATTCCTTTCCATGGAGGTTTGGCAAGTTTCTAACTTTTAATGTGCTTTAGTGCCCAAGTTTGGCAGCCATAAGTGAGTATAGGTAGTATGCTGGTATTAAAGAGTTTCCGTTTGATGGTTATGTTACTATCGTTATTTTTCATTATTTGTTTTAGGCTCCAAAATTGTTTCAAGGCGTCTGTCAATTTCTTTTGAGGTTAGATTTACAGGAGAGATTATCTGGCCTAAATAGATGTATTCATTGACATATTCAATCAGGTTATTATTGATCACAATAGGTTCTTCTTTGCCATTGGTTATGGCCTTGGTCTATAATGTGTTCACGACCAATCCTACCTTGCTACTTTCTCCAACCAGGTCATTCAGCATCGCCTGCAGTCCGTCACTCGATGACGAGAGGATTATCAAATCATCGGCAAATCTCAATTGTGACAGGTTTTCACCGTTAATGGACAGTCCACATTTCTCCCAGTCTAACTGACGAAAGACTTCTTACAAAACAGCTGTGAAGAGTTTCGGCGATAGCGGATCGCCCTGACGTACGCCTCTTCCTATTATAATATCTTTACCTTCCTTCTCTAGTTTTATCTTAGCCTTGCTGTTATCGTAGATATTTTTTAGTATTCTGGTGAATTTATTTTCATTACCTTGGTTTTTGAGTGCCTGCCAGATTTTTTTTCATGCTCTATTGTATCGAAAGCTTTACTGTAATCTATAAAGCAGCAGTAAAAGTTTATGTTGTATTCATTGGATTTTTCAAATAGTTGCTTGATAACATGGATGTGGTCTAAAGTTGAGCATCTCGTCTGCTCTCTTGGTTGATTTTCATCCAACGTGTTAGTTATTCTATAGAGTATAACTTTTGCGAAGATTTTATACATATTCGACGATAGACTTATTGATTGATATGTCTATAATTATTAATGTTATTTTTATCTCCTTTTTTGTGTAGAAGTACTATTGATGACGTTTTCCATTGGTAAGGATTTATCTTGCTTTGTAAGACGTCATTGAAATATTTTGGTTACTACAACATTGGTTACTGGATACTTTTATATAAATAAAATAAATAGAAAACAAAGTTTTTATAAAATAATAGATAACTTCTGTTTTACTAAATGAAATCAGACGTTGCTTTCCGGAAGTTCATTATAATATGTGAGAGATGAGAGAAGTTAGTTTGCGAACTACTTTCAGTTTACGTAAGTTGGAGCAGTTAACGAGAACAGATTTTTTTTACTTTATTTCTCTTGCTCGGGATATGTTCTGTGCACTTGTCAGATATACTTTACGTTTGCGTAATATTGTTTATCACTCGGCGCAATGAAAAGTTGAAATTTGTCCACGAAGTATATAATAATTTTTGTACGGTGTAACTTGGCAGTGTTGAACCTTTTTAGTAAGGGTTAAAAAGGTCCCGCTAGGTTTCTTGCTGGTTCTTCCCAGGACAGGTTTTTTGCGAACCAGTGGTAAAGTTTAAATGACTTTCAATAAGTATTCCTGTAATCTATCTGAATAAAAATCATTATATTGTACTCTATTTGTAGATATTATGACAATGTATTGGCAGTGTAAGAATATCCACTACCCCATATCATCTCGTGGAAGTCGTAAGAGGCGACAGAGAGAAACTAAACCAGGAGATTGGCAACAGCATTTTCCTGATAACGGCTATAATAAAAATTAAACAATGCAACATGTTGCATGTTGTGGCAACTATGGCAGTTATCCCCCCAATGAAGTAATCTATGGGGAAGGCTTATGTTCAGCAGTGGACTTTTGATAGGCTGTAATGCTTGTAAATATCTAAAGAATAAAAATTTCACAATTATGTAAAAATAGAGGTAATAAAATATAAAGTATCAGTAAGTCGAATTGACATTGGATCGGCCACATAGCTCAAAGAACTGATAACCGATGGGAAATAAAGGTTCTCATTTGGGAGCCTAGTGCCGGTAAGCGATGTGTAGGCCATACTAGATGAAGTGGCGACTAGTTTTGAGGCATTCCTTGGGGAAGGTCAAATTCAAATTGATTACAAATTTAAGATGATACATTATTGATAGGTTTATATGTGACACCATGAAAGGGCAAGTAACAGAATCAAATATAAAAATTCTATGTTTAGCAGTGGACAAATGCTAATGATAACTATCAGTGAGCGGTCGATACACACGCGGAAACGTAAGCAACGACATCATGCCGCTAAGACTAATTGCATACAACTGAAATACAAAAAGAAGACAGCACAGAAAGTAGATAAAAAGGACAGCAGCGGGTGTAGCGATTACCTATATACCGACTCAAGGTCAAGCGACGTAGACTCGCGCCATGAATTCATAGATAATAATGTCCCCTGACTGAATTTCGGTCACGGCGGCCTGTCTTAATGGAGACTAATCATCTGCTCTAACCATATGGAAAGGAGTACCGTGCTCAAGTGTACATGCAAACACAGGTGCACTCTCTATTCCCTCACCCTTATAGTCCGATGAGACGGTATCCCGACACGACCGGAGAGAGATCAAGCGCAGGGCCAACGGCTTTACGTGCTCTCTGAGGCGTGGGGTTAAACACTGCCAACTTTCTGACTCCGGGCTGCTTCAAAATGTTTAATTTCTCGACAGACAAACTTGATGACTGATTTTGGTTCGACCCGGGATTCAAACCCGGGACCGCATGTTCAACAATCGCGATTACGACCACTAGACCAACGAGGCAGACAATCATACATAATTGTTACGCGTAAAGAGTGCGTGCACATGATTTGATTATATGGTTTATAATATCCCCTGGGGAAGTGATTGCTTCCAAGCTGTTACTTAAAAGAGTTTTGTAAATAATTGTACAAACTACTTTAAATTGTGTAATGTTACCATGAAGTGGCGGTGTAACAATATCCACTACGCCATATCATCCCATGGGTGTCGTAAGAGGCGACAGAGGGAAATAAATCAGGAGATGAGCATCAGCGTCTTCCTAGTAACGACTAAAAATAAAGAAACTGCGGTTGCCAACCTACTAGCTAAGCGTGGTAACTATGGCAAATATCCCCCCTATTAGGCAATCTCCATAGATTAGGGGTAGGGGTAGGCCTGTGTTCAACGGTGGATTTTGGCAGGCTGTAAGGGTAACAGAACTATGGAAAAAGTCTCGATAGGTTTCTAGCGTTCTTCCCGGGACAGAGATTAACTCCGAACCAGTGGTAAATATTGAAATTATTTCTATATTTACCACTGGTTCGGAGATATTGAATTAATTTATTCTATTTAATTTACATATATTACCTATCATTTATTTTATTACTTACTAACTATTTTTTTTTTTAGTATGAAAAGTTTACTTCAATTATTATTAGAGTCTATGGACAGACCTATTTAGTACTATAACAATGAAAAAAAAAACTATATAATAGACTTCTATTGTTTACTTTTACAAGTTTTTTCCTCACTGTAAAAAAGTCAGATTGCATGCCCACCGAAGACTGAGATGACCTAAATCAAAAATATCTGACAATAGTGCTTCATGAATAAAAACGCAGCCGGAATCTCGTACTAACAATAGTGCCTCGACAAAGATGCTTTTGTCAAAAACCGTACAACATTTAATTCTGCAATAGCAGAAGAGCTTTGTTAACGCCTGTCGGGAACCGGCATTGTCGATATCTAACAATAAAACTGTATTTAATTAAAGTGAAAACTGTATTGCGTTATGAATGCTTGAAAATATTTCACCTTAATATGCAAAGATTTCACTGGGTAGAATCAGAGTAAGAGAATACACTATTCCATATCAATCAAGACAGAGGGAAACTTAAGCAGAAGATGGGCGGCAGCATCTTTCTAATAACTCAAAATAATAAAAAACTGCGGTTGCCAAGCGTGGCAACGATGGCAAACCCATTGGGGTTTTGGGTTTTTTATTATTTTTTAATCTAATGAGGCAATTAATCAGAAAGGCCTATATTCAGCAGTGGACTTTTATAGGCTGTAATGTAATGCATAATTCTTATTATTAAAACAAACCACACGGAAGAAGTATTTGTACGGTCTACAAATAATTGTTCCGCGTCTGGATAGGAGAAAATCATGTAATGAGAGCTAAGGTTTTAATTGTATAAAATTAAAACCTTAGTTAAATAAAATTAAACTTTTTAACGTCCCTGGGTTTCTTGCTGGTTCTTTTCAGGTTAGAGATTTTTTTTTCCGAACCAGTGTTAAAGCTTAAAGTTCTGTACTGTATTGGAACCCGTGGGTCTTAGCGATGTAAGCCACTGCACCGCTGAGCCGTTCTTTCATAATAGGCGTGGACTCCGTATAAAATGATGCTACGAAAAATAGTTTTAATAGCAAAAGCATCTACTTCTATTACTTACACTATTCTCATTTTTAAAGTAGCCGACAAACCACTGAAGATGTTTGCAGTGTTACAACGAATAACTTATTTTACATCACATTACATGACAGCTTTTTATTATTTTTTGTGTTTATTCTTAAAGTATGTATGTCTCTAGTTCTGCATGTCTAGAAACATAAACTGTTTATACAATATAGATTGTAAATAATTATTATTTGAAAGTCAATCTTGTATTTAATTTACCACTGGTTTGGAAAATACCTCTGTTCTGTTCAAAGTAATTACAATTGCTCTCTTCAAAGTGTTCACTGAGAACACATATGTAGATTATGAAACAGATCGTAAATTATTATCGTCTCCACAATTAGCAGGGTAACAAGTAAATACTTAAATATAAACAAAACAATCATCGTAAAAATAAAATGTACAATACAAAATAGTCTTATATATCTAATTCAACAGTTGTTACTAAGTTATTTTTAATTGGGTTTTGAAGGCCGAATGGGAGATAGTGAACATATCGAGGTCGTTAAGCATTTTGTGGAGGACACACATTCTGTATATTGCTACTCTTTTTCCAATATTGGTCCTGGTTCTTGCAAAAAAAAATGAAAAATGCTATCATGTAACCAAAATTCGTACGCCATTTTGTTAAATTCGGCACACACATGTTATATAAACCATCGCAATTATTAATTTGGTATCGATTTCATTACGGTTGGGTTCGCAGCAATCAATACTTCGATACGAAAAGGTTCGGCCTCGGCTTTCCCATTGGGTATTATCTGACAATAAGTGATTAACGTCAAGAATCCACCCCGTTGTTATAGAATATATTATCTCTTGTGTAGATACGCGTAAGATACGCAAAGATACTCAAAGATACGCAAAGATACGCTTTATGATTTCCGAAACGATTCTTTTGAAAAATATATGTACTTTAGACGTCATACGTTCATAAACAAACAAAGACCGACATTTCTAAAAATCTCAATTATTTTTGTCACAAAAATATAAAAATCTTCGTTTTATCACAATCAGTAAATTCTATCGAAAGTTATACTTAATATTTTGAAGTTTATGTACAAAAATTGTAGCGTTGGGTCATTAAGTGATTTACAAATCGTAATTAAATGATGTAAAATAATATTTAATACTTAAGTTCCCAGACATTTACATAGAGATAGATATACGCACTGACATACACTCACACGCAAGCACAAGAGGAAGCTATTACATTCATTGGGCTAGTAAGACTACAAACTTATGACGATAAAAGTAATTCAACTAAATACAAAGTTTCTTTTGCGATATTTCTGTGAAAATCTTAAGGTCAATCTTAATAAAAAAAAGTAAAGTAAAGTTACAGCCTACTTCGTCCACTCCTGGGCAGAGAAGGTTTTAGGGCTAGGTAAAGGCCGCCGCGCTGCCCCAACGCGTGTTGGTGAACTTCACACGTCTAGTCTATGAAACATTCTTTTGTAATTTCTAAGACATGTAGGCCCGTATTAATAAACGTTACTCAACGACAAACTCAAGTGCGTAATCATTTGATACGCCCTCATTACGAAATCAGCATCTCAAGATTGTTGCTAATTAATAAACACTAAAAAAAGTATCTCAAAATGCTGTACTTAGGAATACTGTTCTGTGACTTGCACTTAAGTATACACTTGAGAGTCGAGTTTCGTTTATTAATCAGTGTGGGTAGCTGATATCGTAAACCTAAACCACATCTTGAGATATGTTTATTAATAAGATCATAACCTCAAGATTGTACTCAAGTGCGTGTACTTGAGCTGAGTAACGTTTATTAATACGGGCCGTAGAGTTCCTCACGATGTGTTCCTTCACCGTAGAGCACGTATAAATCAGCACTCAATGTTAATTACATATACTATATGTAATTAACATTGAGTGCTATTATATACTATTTCATTGGTGCCTGCGGGGTTCGAATCCGGGTTGCTCGCGTACTGTGATAGAGAGACGAGCGCTAAGCACGTGAGCTACCACGGCTTCCTGAGCTACCACGCGTTGTTGGGGGCATGTCAAGTCTAACTAGTACTAGAGCCGTTTGGAATTTTCTTACTCTCTCTTGAAGTAGTTATCTATGCAGTACGGCGAACACGAACATTTTGCTATATAGTACGTATTGTTATGTCACATGTCACAGTTTAGTTTAAGTAAATGTTTGTGACGGAATTGGATCAGTTTCCAGCTTTATGAATTTACTTCGTTGCTGTTTCATGTTTAATAGAAACTTTTTTAATATTTTTTATATACTTTTTTAAATATCTCCTCTTGGGTTAAGAATTCCAAATTCAAATTAATAAATTCATTTAGCTGGTACATTTGAGTTTTGAAAACAGTCATTCATTTGTGTTTTCCTCATTATTTTTTTCTTTGGCGTCACTTATTACCGCACAATGGAAAACATGAAATATCGGTATATTTACGAGTACGAGTTCTACCATGGCACCAGTGCTGCAGAAACAACTCGAAGGATTAATGACGTGTACGGTGCTGGTGTCGCAAAAGAAAGTACGGTATGTTTTTGGTTTCACCGTTTTCGTTCTGGAAATTTCGACCTTCAGAACCAACCCCGTAGACGGCCGGAGACTAAAGTCGAAAATGAAGAATTAAAGGCTATTGTGGAAGCGGATCCATCACAAAGCACTTCAGAGATAGCTGCAGGCTACGGGGTAAGTGATAAAACTGTATTATCCACATAAAGCAAATCGAAAGCTTGAACGATGGGTACCTCATGAATTGAGTGAATCGAATTTGCAAACACGCGTCGACTGCTGTGTTACTTTGCTCAACCGACACAATAATGAAGGGATTTTAAATCGAATCATTATTTGTGATGAAAAGTGGACACTGTACGATAATCGGAAGTGCTCGTCGCAATGGCTGAACCCTGGAATCCAGCCAAATCCCACCCTAAACTAAAATTGACTCAGAAAAAGTTACTTGTGAGTGTTTGGTGGACTAGCGCCGGTGTCGTTCACTACAGCTTTCTAAAATCTGGCCAAACGATTACGAATATCTATTGTCAGCAACTGCAAACGATGAAGGAAGAACTAGCTGCTAAACTACCGAGTGGTCAATCGCTCTGAGCCCACTGCTGCTTCACGACAACGCAAGACCACACTGCACAACAAATAACCACTAAGTTAGATGAGCTACAATTGGAATGTCTGCGACATCCACCGTACTCCCGGACCTTGCTCAACAGATTACCATTTTTCCGGAATTTGGACAACTTCTTACAAGGAAAAAAATTCAACTCCGATGCGGCTGTCCAAACCGCCTTCAAAGAGTTAATTGATTCTCGCCCCCATGGTTTTTTTAGTAAAGGGATCAATGAACTACGTATGAGATAGTAAAAGTGCATAGATAACAACGGTGCATAATTCGATTAATTAAATATATTTTACAAAAAAAAAAATGACTTTATATTCCTACCGTACAAAATGCCAATTTCATATGTAACGACCTAATATATACCTTTAGCATATTCTATGCATATTGTTTACAGGATTATTTTGGAATAACCGGCCTTTGCAGAGAAGGTTCAGAATAAGTAGTATAGGCAAATGGTGAAGATAAATTAATTAAAAAAACTCTCAATAATTCTGTACTTTTTATCTTTTAAATTCAAAATGCGTGGTAATGCATTATTTTAAGCGATGTTACTTCACACGCACACATTCGTAAGGGTCGATCGGTAGGCAAAAACGTTATTGCCCATAAATCATATTCAATTTGGGATAATTTAAAATAAAAGTAATTTACTTGTATTTTCAAAAACTGCAATAACGATATATCATTATTTATATGTTTAAACTTAAGTTTAAAATTTAGCTACTCTTTCAAAAATTACCTTGTATAGATAACAGTTAAAATTTAACGCTAAAAGTTTAAGCTAGTTTGTAAGGTAATAGATTAAATCTAAATTGGAATTGCTAAATTGGAACGCCCGTCATTTGCCAACAATTGATTTTACAAAATGGCGGACGAAACCCGTGCAATGCAATCATTCGTAGATCGTTTTGGGAATAAGTTTTATTTCGCCAATCGACATACCGCTGTGTGTCGTTTTAGATAAATCGCTTTTTCACTTCTTCAGCTAAAATACTTTCTTTCGTATACCTAGAATATATACCATAACGTAACAAATCTTATTTACGTTACTGTATATATTCTCATTTGTATTTACTTTTTTATATAAAGGAAGGTGAAACACATGCGTACAGCCTATTGTTAGTCTTAACGGTAAGTGGATACTGTGCCTCATTAAAACCCTCACAAGTCCACTGCTGAACATAGGCCTCCCCACGGAATACCATAAAGCACGGTTCCGAGCCACCTGCATCCATTGACTTCCTGCATGTCATACCAGGTCGTCACTCCATCTAGTGGGGATGCCTACACTTCGCCTGCCGGTACGAAGCTGCCACTCGAGAACCTTTCTTCCCCAACGGTTGTCAGGCTATGTCGGTTACTCTGGTTCTACTGCGGATATCCTCATTTCAAAGTTTATCACGCAGAGAGCCCCGAGCATAGCCTCTCATCGATGATGATGATAAGATGCAGGTGACCCAGCGATGACAAATAGATCAGAATCAGATATTAAATCAGAATTTTGAAATAATATTAGGATGATCTGTTTCTCAACTTTAAACAGAAAGGCTACAGATGCATTATCACCCTGGGGACTATGATGAAACCTCACAGACCGTATCATAGTAGTGCACGTTTTTTGAAGTGAAACTTCTTTAGGTACGTTGGGCACTTTTGGGATGGGGAAAAAGCACTGAACTCGCATGACCGTCACGCTCAGATACAGAAAATTGATGAAAGTAGTGATGAAAATCCATTTGATTAAATTTTATGAAATGGATATGTATTCATAAATGTGTTTGATTTTTTAAACTGTAAAAATAGTTATTTTTGTAGAATAAGGGTTACAAACGAGCACATGGTCTAGATGCGTTGTCACCCTTGAGGAATAAGATGGAATGCCTCGTATCCAATAAAAAGGGTCTTCGGTTCCCTACACTCACTAGAAACACGGCAACGTAGAGCTGCTATTTTATACTGGTATTCTGTGAGATTTTTGACTACCTCGTTGGTCTAGGGTTCGAATCCCGGGTGGTGCCAAAAAAATCAGTTATTGAGTCAGGAAGTTGGCGTTGTTTTATCTCCGTGCCTCGAAAAGTACGTAAAGCCGTTGGTCTTGCGCCTGATCAGTGCGGTCGTCTCGGAATACCGTACCCATCGGACTATGAGAGTGAGGGAATAGAGAGCGCACCTGTGCTTACGCATACACTTGGGCACTAAAACTGTGTCCTGCGCAAATGGCTAGTCTCCGTTGAGCCTGGGTGCTGTGACCGAAATTCGGTCTGGAGGACATTATTATTATTATTCTCTGAGAGCGTGGTCTTACCCGTGTCAAGCCGATCTATTCGTGCTACAACCATAATATAGTTGCAGCATGGCTCTATCACGTTCAAAACATGGTACGTACGTACTGCTGCTTGGCGGTAGAAATAAGTAACAGAAACTTATTAACATAGGTCGAAACCTAGGCAGAAAACGAATCCTACCTCCTAGTAATTTTTACACGTGTAAATTATTTACTCGTAATAGAGCCATGCTACAGCTATATTATGATTGTAGCACGACTTGGTCGGCTCGATCGAGAAAAGACCACGCTCTCAGAATACCAACGTAAAATAGCAGGTCAATTCTGCTGTGTTTCGTGTGGTGAGTGAGAGGAGGCATTCCATCTTAGTCCTCAGGAGTGACACTGCATTTGATTCTTTATTAAGGATAAATGCAGATGCTTATGAGCCACAGTATCCACTTACAAACAGGTTGACTGTGCGCTCGATTATCAGCTTTATTTACTAAAGAAAGTCGTAAGAGTGGTAAGAGCTTAGAGTATATATGATATTATCTTGTACTTACAGAATATCGTACCAGAATTGCGATTAATGTACCTCTTATGTCTACACCTACTTCCAAATCATTCATTTGTTCATATGTTACAGCTTATCATAAGTTCACTGCTGAACATAAGCCTTTCCAATAGATTACCTCATATCATTCATAGTTGCCGAGCTTAGCAGGCGATTCGCCAACCGCAGTTTTTTTTACTTTGAGTCGTCATCAAGAAAATGCTGGATGCTAACGTTCTATTTTATTTCCCTCTGTCACTTCTTACGACACCCACGGGATGGTAGGGGTTGTGGATTATTTGACATACCATTTCCAAATACTTGTTTTTTTTTCTACACGATCATAAGGGTGGAATTATAATAACATTTTAGTATTGCCAGAAAAGAAAAAAATATGATAAAACATTCTATGATTTCGTGTTTCATTAAGCTTTAATTTTACACCCTCATGACATCCTCGCAGTTTTCCATATCTCAAATTTATGGCGTAAATATTTCCTCAGAATCAAATTTCAATTTTTCATCTCTTACTCATATAATTGTGCTATCATATTCGATCTCTATGCTAAATTTCAAGTTATTGGGTAATTTTTTTTAAAGTAATTCGTTTGTGATAAATGATTAAACGCACATCGAAGTAAAGTTACATAATAAGTCATTACATAAAATATTTATCAAATCCTCAAACATAATTTTATGAAGTATTTTAATAAAATTATGTTTGTGGATTTTATCGCATATTTTTTAATTATACATATACTATGATGTTTTCAATTGTTTATACTGGTGCACGGGCTACATACAGATCTTAAATATAAATTTTTGATTCAACTACGGAGAACGAGTTTACAATATCTTTGCCGCCGACCGAACCGAGGTCCGAATGGTAGATGTTGCTGCAGTGCAGAGCCCACCAACAAGGTAACGGATTTTAATTTCGTATCAAATATGGCATCCCAAACAGATAATAGCAACCCATAATTAATAATGGGGACGGTTCTGACCATATTCACAGTAGCTGTATTATTTGCTATTACACGGATTCTTATTGATTTTTCAACCATAAAGTTTTCTTATTTTTTTATTAATGAGTAAAAGCCGCCTTCAAACAACTAATACGAATAAAATAATTTTAC